>VXBC01008650.1:0-28208 GCA_013399945.1 Ploceus nigricollis | reverse complement strand
AATTAAATTAATTATTAAATATTTTATGGTGAATTAAAAAAAGTTAACTCCCTTTGCAAACATAGGGACAGCGTCTGTGATGTCTACTCTGTGTGTGATTTGGATATTAAAATCTGTGATTTGAGCTATAGAGTTGTTCTGGTATGTCAGTGTTTGGTTGCTACAATTAGATTACATGACATTTTCTAGGAAATTTGTTCACTTACGAGTTAATTTCATATAAAAAATATTTTTATTTGATAAAACAAAGAACAAAATTACTAATAACAAGAAAAATTCAGTATTTGCAAATATGTTTAAAAATTCACAAAATTGGGAATAAGTCATAAACAGCTCAAATCCAAATTGATTCTGCTGAAGTGAGTTGTTCTGAAAACATTTCCCATGTTTTACTAGCTCTCACATTTAAAATATCATGCAGAATAAAATGTCTAGAAAGTGTGAAACATTTGCCATCCTAGACAAGACACCCCAAACTCAGCTTTGTACCTTTGCTGTAAGGGTGTTACTGGTATTTGGAAATCTGCATTTTGAAGGGAGAATTTTAAATCTGGCTTCTCAGATGCTGGTTGTATTCAGCAGGCTTGTAAATAATCTTGGAAAGGGCTGATTAGGTATGAGATACAGGCTGTAGGTTGATTAAATTTGTTTGAATGCTCAAAAGCAAAGCTGATTCTAAACAGGTAAAACATGTTATTTATGAAAGTGAATGGCAGATGAAATTCAATTTTGGTAAATGGAAAGGAACTAATGTATTTAAATATGCATTTTGATTCAGTAGTTACTATTCAGGAGGGAGATATTGGCATTATTGTGATTAGTTCAATAAAACTGTCACCTCAGCACCAGCTAAAGAGGAAAATACAGTTCTATAAAACATCCTGGGGAAAAAATAAGATAAAATAATGAATGCAATCCTTTTGAAATCTAGGTTGCATTGTTATCTTGAATATTGAGACAAGAGTGGTAAAAGTTCCCAGAGGAACTAGAAGGGCTACAAAGAACAATAGTGGACAGAGAAGGGTTTCTTATTGAGGACCAATTAAAGTGCTCTGTAATTTTTCCTAAGAAAAGAGAAGACTGGGGTTGTGGTAAAGGTCTAATAACTGACAAATAGTGTAGGAAAGGTAACATTTTTATTTGTTCTTGTAATGTAAGGATGATGGTGTACTGAATAAAATCATGCAACAGTTTTAAAACCAACAAATGGAAATATTTTTTTCACAAATGGGTAATTAGATTGTGGAATTCCCTGTCAGAGAGTATGGTGGAGACATGAAATGGGAATAGGCTCAAATAGGATTTGATTGCTTTGTGCTGTAATGAATAGGTGTGATTTTGTGGATTTTAAAGAAAATGCAGTCTTCAGATATAATTCCTCCCTCTGCTTTTAGACAAAGTGTCCTGCTGGAGGGACATGCCATTCTGTATTTTCCTGGTTTCTTATAATATTTTCCAATTGTGGACCTTTTTCTAATCAAAAATATATGTCTGTTCTTACGATTTTCAGGTATTTGAAAACAGGATTAATTTTACCAGTACTGACAGTTTCTCTGTGAAGTGATATTAAATGCTTGCACATGTTTACACCTTAATCTTGTGAAGCTCACCTGCAAGACATCCCCATGGAAATGTGCTGTGCTTGGACAGAGCTCTCCCACAGCCCTGCTTGCCCAGGGGGCTCCTGCACAGGAGCTCTGCTGCAGTCCTGGGTGATGGTAAGGACAAAAGTGCAGGTGCAAATTTAGGGATGGGGATTTCCTGCTCTGTGGTTGCTGTGGGGTTTGGTCAGAGGGTTTATTTCTGATAATAGAGCTGCATCAGCTGGTGTCTTGAACTTAGGGCTAACAATTTTATCTGTATAGGAATCAAACCCAAAGAGACAGTGCCATGGGCCTTCTCTCCTCCTGATTGGGGTCTTGTACCCCTTTCTGCATTCTGTTACTAAGTTGCAGATCAGTCCTCAAACAGGCACTGAAGTGGATCCTTTTGTGTTCACCCATGCTTTTTCCTTCCTTTCCTGTGAAGAATCAATGTAAATGAGTTTGCAATACATTTGCTGCTAGTAGTTTTGGTGTGGTGTGTAACCTGTTTCATATTTTTGCTTATCAATTTCATGACCAAATAATTATTATAAGGTTTTTATTTATCATTCTTTGCTTTTGTGATCCATTATAGAAGTTCTGTTTATTTATGGTAAATGATACAAGTTGGTGGATGCGTGTCAGGTTTCTGTGTTTGCAGGGTTCCTTTTTGTATCAAGAAGTGTCTCAGGGAATGGAAGAAATAAGGTAAAAAAACAAACAGAAGGAGGAAAAAAAATCAATGGAATTTTGAAATAGCCCATGTGAGAAAAAGTATTGTCAGCAAATTCTAGAAAGTTTTTTTGGGTACAGAATGAGCAAGAAATATATTTCAGAAATACAGGTTGCACTCTAATTCCCTTAAGCCTCTCCTTTCTACTTTGGCCTAAATTTGACATTGCTAGCATGTCTTCCTCACAGCAAAGTTCATGGAAAGCCAGAATGGTGCAGCTGGTTCCTGGCTAGTTTATTGCTAAGGGGAAATCTTAATTAAAGCCTCCTTCATTATGTGCTACCATGTCCTTGGAAGGGGTGTGATGTTGCAGAGAATATTCCATGTCAGGGACAGCTTCAGAGGACACTGGTCAGGGAATACAAGTTCTTTGGAGAATGAAGTGTTTTTAAAATAGATAATGATATGCAGAGATAAAATTTGGAAAATTTGGCCTTTGCTTTGGGCTTACAACGCTTTGGGCATTCTGCCTGTAACTGTACACACACATATCCTGGAATTTCTGCCAGTCACCTGCCACTTAGTGTGGTAGCATCCAGACATGCTTCTTGCCAAGTCCCACAGGACTCCTCGTTGCTCTGTGCTCAAAGATTTAAACCAGATTAAAAAGCAACCATGAGAACCAGAGCACAACAAGAGCCCTGAAATATCTGTGAAGCATCACTGGCCTCTCACAACCATCAGCACTCCTTGGCACCATACCAGTGGTCCAGGTGCCAGTGGGTATCTGGAGATATCCCCATCACAGGATGGTGAGCTGTGCTTCTGAGAGCTTCTGGAGGACACTCCAGCTCTACTGATGTCTTAAACAAAGTGCTGCATTCACTCAAAAATAGTGTTTTGCAATATTGTAATTGCAGTATTTCAAGCTAGACTAATTCTACTTGGAATTTGGATATAATTTTAATTTTCCCCATGGGGAAAAAAAAATGTTGATTGAACCATTCCCTCCCATAGAATCCTGAAACTGCATTTTTTAGTAATTTGTTTAACAGAAAAATGCTCTGCTTAGTATCTGCGAATTTGGGATTAATATCCTTAGCTAAAATTGTCTCTTTATCCAAGCAAAAATTTGACTCTTTAGACATTGACTTAGATATGCTGACATAAACGAAGAAACAGTGCTTTTAGGCTTCTGAAATCACAAGTGATAAAAGAGCAAGAGAACACCCTTTTCATAACAAAATTATGGAGGTGAAGAGCTTTCAGTAAAATCTTTCATATTTTGCTAGAGAAGCCTTAAAAATTATTCACTCCTGAATAGATTTAACTTACAGGATTTGTATGAGCACAAATGTTTGGCTCATCCATTTCCTTTGGTGGATACATACTACAAAGTCCAGTTATTTCCTTTAAAGGACAACTAGGTGAAGAGATAATTTCATTGTGCACGTATATTTTTCCAGAAACTATTGCCTTATGCTGAGGAACAAGTGAGTATAGCCAAATACATGAACCAGTGATGCTTTTTGTGTGGTATTTGTTAATGGTATCTGCTGGAATACTTTACTTCTATTTTACAAATAAGAAACATGCAGTATTCTTAGAAATATTTCAGTAGCTGTTCTGTAGCTCAGTGAAATGAGACGTGCAGTGGTTTAATCTGTTTTTTAATTAATATGTCTATATCTCCGTAAAAACAAATCCAGTGGGATCTTGCTGACACTATTAACTCTTGTGAGATTATGCTACATATCAGCAAACTCAAACAGAATTGAAAGGAGATAATAGTCAAATTTTTAATTTATTCAGACAATTCTGAATTCTCAAAATTATTTTTTCAGTTTAGCCACGCATTAAAATAGCTTTCCCTTTTCTTCTTGAGAAGATTTGAAAATGTGTGTTTGTTCAGATAAAAGTACTCTTGGCTGCATTTAGCTTATTCTCAGTGTTTCCAAGGTCAGACCAACAGCAACATTCAAGGGCTTAATAATCAGATTCTAATTTGGACCTCAGCAGTGTAAACCTATGCTAAGATATGACATTTCAGTGGTTTCACTTTGATGGTATTTTTGAGAGCAGAATGTGACTTTAATTATTACATAGAACACAGCTTTGTATGTCAAAAAACCCAGAGAAAAATTGACAAGCTCAACCTACTTTAGAACCATCATTTAAGCCAAAATTCATTAAAATGGAATTCCACAGAAGACATCCTATTGGCATTTCAGGTACAGACAGTAACTGAAAAATGCTTTTATATACAGATTCATACCAACAGCTTTCTGTCCAGCAGGTGACTTTCTGCATTTAAAGGTTTGTAGAAGTGGAGATTTTAATAGGATGAGCAACCTTGATAAAATGCTTTGATTCTTATCTTTGAAATTTTTTCCCCATTACATTTACCTTAGCTGGTGCTGCTGCAGTTAAGGGGATCTCAATGCTCCCATTGTAAACTCCTTTCATGGGGTTTTATGACTTCATGGTAAAAAATAGCTTTTGTCTGAAATACAGCAGATTTTTTTTAACAATTCTTTTTTCAGTTAAACAGCGAATGTTAACTCGAAAAAACACATTTGTTGTAAATGAAAGGGCAATCTTCAGCTCAGTAATATCACCTCAGATTAATAAAAATGACAGTATTTTGAAAATCCAATTTTGTTTTCACAGTTAAGGTTGTTTGTTTGATTACCTTTTTTGCATTGCACTTTGTTTAGACAGGGAAATGGATGAAGTTAGTTTCAGTGGGCTTGTAATCATTCTCACTCTCAGGTCGTTAGTACCACAATATTTAAGATGCAATAGCTCCAAGGTAAGTTTGATGAAAACAACTACATATATTGGAATTTTCTCAAAAGTTCTAATGTTACATCCATCCATTTTTGGTTGCATTTATGTGTCACAACCCAGCAGCATTCACCGGCTCAGCTCTGATTTCTGCCCTCTCGCCTGTGAGTCAGGCTGCAAAGACCCTGACTGTTGAAGATGCTATCTGCAGCTCCTCCTTTCCCCTGATTCTGAGGGCACCTTTTCACAAACAGGAGCTGGAAAATGAATGAGCCAGGAACTCAGAGGGCTGAGCTCCCTTCCCTGCCCTCCTTGTCTCGTTTCCTTACAAGGGCCCAGGCTTTGCTTGTTTCTTGACTTGTGACAATGCACCTGACCTGTTTGTTGAGTTCTCTTTTGGGTTTATGTTCTAAGCAGTGACTTTGCTGTCGTGTAGCTTAGCAGAAATATGTTGCAGTGGCAATATCAGTCAGTTCTGCCAGCGTGCCTCAGTGCTGTAACAAATAACCTCCTGGGCAGAGGGAGTTTGTGTTAATGGGTTTTATTAGGGGAGCTACCAGAGAGTGGTGGTGCTTCCTTTTAAATCTTTGTGTTTGGAAAGTGCCTTTGTTTGTGCATGGAGGGCTACCAGGCTCTCAAGTCTTTTTCTTTTGCACCTAGTGTAAGAACCCAGGGCTCAGGAAAAGACAAGTCAGGGGAGCAGAAGCAGCTGGGGGCTCAGTGGGCAGTCAGTGCAGTTCTCTTGTGGGACAGGTGAGCATTTGGAGGAGCTTGCTCTTCCAGTGAATGCTAGGACACTGGTGAATTTTTCCTCCTTCATGAGAATATGGCAGAATCAAGGTCTGTGTTTACTCTTGCTTTAGTACCCTGCAGCTCAGATCTTCAATGTCCTGTGAGCTCATCATTTGTCATTATCTCCTGGTTTACTCAAGGTCCGTACTATGAGATACAGGAATGAGCAGCTAAATGCTTAGTAATTTGTGTACTTAGTAAAATGCTATGTATATCACTTTTGGTTATGCTGTTTTCTCCATGTTTACAATAGAGAATTAACTCCTATATAACCATTATACTCATTGATCTAGAATAGTTACAGTAGATTTAGCAAATACCTTTCTCTGTTGGAGAAGGCCCTATCAAAGGGTAGCAGTGACAGCATGAGGAGCAGCCTTCAGAAATTTGCAGAGACAGCATGGATTGTGTCACTGCTATCTTTGGCGAACAGGAGCCATTAGATTTGACTGTGAAGTGCTTTTAAACGAGAAAATCTTTTAAGAGATTTTCAAAATGCCTATCTCAGTTTATTGACAACTACCTTAATCTGAGATTTGTAGACTGAATATATTATTTATGTAATTCAGAACACTAGGGAAATTTGTTTTGCTTTGTCTTAGGAAATATTAGAACAAATCAAAAGTGATATGAAAGCTTTAACTAGAAAAGATTTAGATTGTGATGCAAATGAGTTTATGAAAATGATCCACTTGCAGTAGAGGAATAATGGAGCCAAATTATTGGAAAGTAAAGATAATAGCATATCTGGGATCTCATTGTTCAAGAACTGCCTATAAATATAGTGCATTATTACTCAAGCATTACCAGGTTATTTCCACATTGCTCAAATTTATGCAAAACACTTTTCAGTATTTTTGGAAAAATGATGTGTGAGTATCTGGTCATTTAAATTTTGGTTGGTCACTGTTGCCACGTACAATGCAGACAGAAAAAATCAGAGTTGCATTTCTAGAGTCAAGCAACATTATTATCTAAAAATGAACTTGAGACAGAAATTCTTTGTTTTTCATTCCCTTCAAGTATTCTGTAATTAATCAGAAAATTCAATTCAACTGTGAAATGAAATAAGTGAAAAGACAAATCTCCTTTGTATGTAGCCTCGTCAATCCCCAACACCCCACTGACCTCGTGTTATTGCTAAAGTGAAATCTGTTCTGTGTTTACAAACCACACTCCTTCCAGCAGCACTTGGAAGGAAAGGTTGTAGTGTGTAAGGCCCTACATGTCAAGCACACTCAGGAGGGGTTGTGACAGTAGCCAGGAGTGAGCATCTCAAAGCAAAGGGGTTGTGCCTCTTCCTCCAATTAAAGAGAAACAGCAGAGGCATTATCCCTCTTCCAATGGCTGTTTGAAGAACATTAATTTATAGAGGAGACTGAGGTGCTCAAACATGCAGATAAAATTCATTACTACCTTCCCTTCCTGTAGTCAATGTCTTCAATTTCTCTCTTGTGCCAGTGGGATGATGGTGGTACAACTGTCTCCTTCAGCAGAGAAATGTATTTTAATTTTCTATACTCATCTTCAGGGTCATTTTCTCCATAGAAGTATTGAGTATTGTATGCTCAATAAACTTTTGTCTCCTCTGTCTGGGCTTTTTTTTTTGTTTTGTTTTTTGGGGGGGGCTTTTGTTTGTTTGTATTTTTAAAGAATAGTGTAAGTTTTGCTTAGCTTTTTGGAGACAGGCTGTTTTCAGACAGGGTGCTGCAAATGAAGCCTCTCCTCATCCATCAGTGGAGAGTGGCTGAGCAGCCAGGTGGTTCCAGCCTTTTCCCTTTCCAGGTTTCCCATGTCTCCTGCAGGCAGCTCTGCTCACTGTGCTGCACTGTGCTTTTGTGCTTGGTGTGGGCCATTGTCACAGGCTAGGTTTGGATTTAATGATGGGAGATGG
The DNA here is from genome assembly GCA_013399945.1 of Ploceus nigricollis. Classification (NCBI taxonomy): domain Eukaryota; kingdom Metazoa; phylum Chordata; class Aves; order Passeriformes; family Ploceidae; genus Ploceus; species Ploceus nigricollis. Next base: position 20,479 of record VXBC01008650.1, on the reverse strand, counting down.
CACTTACCAGTTAATAGTCACAGAATTTATTTTTATGGTTTTTTGTTCTTTTTCAGTATAGCATTATATGGCAAGGACACTTGTTCTTTGCAGATATGATTAGGTGACTTCTTCATCTTTTGTGAGGCTGAAACTGCAGATATTTTGGGCTATGTATGTAAGCCTGTATTCTTTAGGGAATAAAATATAGGAATCTCTAAAAACTCCAGCTAACGAGCAGTAAATTCATCGGCAAGTTATTGTCCTTTCTCCTTGGTTTATTCTCAGTCTACAAAACTTAGTTTAGAGTACAAAAGGAAAAGAACAGATTCCCTTGACTCTCTTGCCCCCTCTCCCTACTTTTCTGTGATGCAGAAGGTTTAGCTCTGAATACAGCGGTCCCTCTTTCAAAATAAATTATCATCTACTTTGTCAGCAGGGAAAGCATCATAGATTGTGTGTGAGTTTCTTTTGATAATTTTGCTCTAGCCTGTGTGAGAAGAGGGGTTTTTAGATGAGTTGGGGTTCCCAGTTCCTGAAGGCTTAATCGTGTCAACTATCAGTAATATCAACACCTATTGCTACTCTAGTGATGCTTCACATGCTAGTCTTGTTTCTGGTTTTCAGGGTCTTAATCATCCTGAAACAATTTGAAGAAGTTGGAGTTTTCTTTTTCAACAATGAAGAGAATACACAATAAAGGTATTCTATTAGCGTGGGAGAATGCTATAGCAGTGTGGACTTTATGCAATAGAAGGGGAATGTAGCATCATCCTCCTACCTGATTACCTCTGCCTGACCTCCAACTGACTCTGTTTAAATTATTATCTCCTCACCTCCACATGAATCTTCCATTCCACTAAATATTTACAAATATATTGGTTTTTCTGCAGTGTATCAATTGTACTATACTGGAGGTTATTTTATCTATAGAAGCAGTATAACAGAAAGTTGAGCAACTCATGGGTATGAAAATACTGGTTTCTCAACCCATTTTAGTTTTAGCTTTCTTCCTCAGGCTGTGTACTGTGTACTAGCATGCTATTGTAATGCTGGTTTGTTTTTTTTTCTCTTGGTGCCATTATTGTTGCATTGTTGTTTGTTTTGTGTGAGGTTTTTTGAACCTATTGCTATGCTGCCCTACATGCAGCACATCGTGACTCACAGGCCATCAGATAATGAGGGCTGACTTAAATCCACTTTCAAATGAACATTCCAGAAAACAAAACACCAGCTCACAAAGTTGAGGAGTTCTGTTTATAGTTACTCTTTTCTTTTGCTCATGAAAAATAACAATGCACTAAGTAGGTTTTTAGACTGTATTTTTAATAGGAGAGAGCAAAGTTGGTTGGGTTTTGGTTGGTTTTTTTGTTTGGTTTGGTTGGTTTCTTTTTTTTTTCTACGTGGTAATCTCTTTCTGGCTATGCTGCTTCAGTCAGCACCTCTATTCAGTTTGTTTTCCTATCTCTAAAACATGATATGGCTGAGTTGTATGGCTCAGGTAACCCAGGAGAGAACTGTAGAGGTAAATTCAGGAAGAAGCCAAAATGCCACTCCCCCAGCATGCGTTCCATGTGCTGAACAGTTTCACCTAATTGTTCATTTCTCCCTCTCTTCATCCAAGATTTACTGTAAAATGCTTTCATGACTTGAGAGTTTCCAGAGAAGTTAAGACATGTCAAAGCATGGTGTGCTGTGTGCTGAAATGGCTTTCTTACAGTTTTGGAGACCAGGTTGAAGTGCTGTGAATATCTATTCCTTACTCCTATGTCTCAACCCCATTCTCATCTCAACGTTATAGAACATAAAATGCCCAGAATCAGTGGGCCATAATATAAACCTGATTGTTCACCAAGTGCTGTAATACATAAAAGTTTTACAATTGATCTCACATTTTTAATATATAGCCATAAAAAGTTAATTTCAGTGCTAGAAATCTCCATACTCTTAACTGTTATTAAAATAAAGTTTAAAAAACATAAACATATTAAAAAAATGGTGGTCTCAATATGCCAGATATTTAGAAAAATTTGTTTCAGTTATTTCCATGCTTATATTTTACTAAATCTTTCTTCTGTATCTGATGCAGTTGGAGGTTGTGTATTATAGCCCAGCTTTGTATTTTAGTGATATTTTTAATATATAACACATACTTGGTTAAATCTTAGCCCGCTCTTTCTATCTGTGTGTTTTAAGACAGAATGCCTTGTTGGGTTACTGTGTGATTAAATGCTGATTTGTCTGTCCCACAGATCTGTTTAAGACTTTAGGTTTATTAAAATATTTAATATAGATTAAAACATCATCATATATTAAACTGCAGTTACCATCTTCTTGGAATATTAGAGTACATGCAGATAAATGACAGTATCTGGATGTATGTGTAGAGAAAAATTAATTTCAGCCATTTTCATCACCAGCTGTAAAAGGAAGAAAATACCTTATGGTACTTTAGATAATGCAGTTCTGAAACAGACCTTGTTGCCTCACTTCAGGCATAATCCATGTAATGGCTGTATTGCAGTGAGGATAAGATCATCTTATAAGTACCATAAATGCACAATCTGCCATGTTTACCCAGTTTTTCCTTTTACAGTTCCTTTTTTAAATCATACTTAAATAGATTCTCAGCAGTAGTTTATCTGTGATGCATCAGAAGGGAGATATTTTGGGTTTGGGAGAACAAAAAGCCCTATAGGTAGTAATTGCTGCTCTCTCATGAATTGTTAGCAAAGAGCATCCCATTCCACCACAGGAGAAAAAAAAAGGAGAGGTTATTTTCAGGCACCCCTGCAAACAGAAATCATCCTAAACTATGTGTTTTAATAGGGAAAATCCTGGCATATGTAATTAGAAAGGCATTTACCTCAGTGATAAAAGAGTTTTGTTATAATGTTAAAACCTCTAGTGTTGACAGGGACAGCTATAGAAAACAAGTAATGTTCCATTTTAATATCAATTGTGACATTTATTAATATTTTAGAAAGCAGAGAGCATGTCTGTAACAATCAAATGCTCTGGGAAAGCAGCAGTTTACCAAGTGCTTCTTAAAACAGATATATTGTCAAGCTATGTATGGTCTGGCTGTGTCATTTACTTGAAACATGCACACAATTTATTTGTTATCAGCACGTTTGGTTGCACTTAAATGAGCAGTAATGTAGGAAAAGTGCTTTTCAAGGCACTGAGGAAGCCATCCGAAGCTCCATTTTGTATGTGCTTCTTAAGAGAATGATTTTGATGAGGGTATATAGGGCTTTCCATAGGTGTGAGTCACCCTCATAAATAAGGGTATCAGCCCATCCACCGTTTCCCAGGTGCTCTTTCCCCTTCTCCCTGAACTTCTATAGAAACTTGTGGGTTAGTGATACGTGTTGCACTGCGTTTTTCTTGTAAGGACCAGCATGTTTTCTCCAATTCAGGCGAGAAGGGAAGCTGCTTTTGGAAAGTTATTTACTGTTGTTGTTGCCTTTGACAAGCAGCAGTGAGAAGGTGAGTAGGGAGGAAGACTTAGAGCCAGGTGTGGGAACATTATTTACTTGCACTACTCTCTGCTAACCCAGGGTTCTTCTGGAGGCATTTATTCAAATTAAGTACTTGTAATAGTGCTTATTCTATCTTTAAAGAGTTAAGATTTCACAAATGTAATTTTAAAAATTCTTTGGTTGCAGACAATAAAACTATAACAATGCAACTACTGTAACTCTTTTCATCTATTGAATTGTCTACAGACCTGAGATTTTCAAAAAAACTTTTTTCAAACTGTGGTTAGGAAAAACAGAACCAGAAAAGACCAGGAAGTCTTTCCAAAAGGAAAATATTGCATTGTAAGCTTTGATATCAAATTAATTTAGTTGGAATGAAAGAAGCTCATCAAACAGAATTGCCTTCTGTTATTACAAGGTAGTGTTATGTTGTATTCTGAATATCTGACAGCAAAAGAAGACAAGTTTCAGACAATGAGCACAGTCTCCAAGTAGGAATGCCATGAATACCATTTCTCTTCTCATTGTTCATGATGTTTTCTTAGATGATTGTTAGTTTATGTTAGAGAAATGCGATAGCTTCACACTAGGTGGACCTGTGATGGTTTGAAGGCACTTTTAGAGAGATGAATGCATGTGAAATTTTTGCACAAAATTCGAATGGAATGAGACAGGTTAGGTGTTTCATTTCTGTAGTCCCAGAGAACCACTGGCATACCTGTCCAGTGATATGTGGAAAAGCCATCTTTCCAAGTAATTCTGAGAAGGTACCTGCTGTGGCAAAAAACCCAAAACCCAAAGTAATTTCTTCACCAGTTAACAGTGGCTGAAGCTCAGAAGAAGATTGTGCTGTGTTACACATTTCTGACTTGTGACTAAGTTCTAGTTTATTTCACTGCATTAGGGCCAAACACTGTTTAAACATTCCCCAGCCATTGCCTTAATTTTCACAGATGTTTTTCAGTTCTACTAGATATTGCCCTTCTCCCTCATTCCATTAAGGATGATTTTATTAGGTCATGCTATTTCTACTCTGAATCTTCTCCCAGCAATCAGTAAGATAGGGGATGTGGGACAGGCATGTTTTGCTCAGATCTGAATTCTGTCCAGAACCTCAACATAACAAAATAATTGACTCCAAATCAGCTTGGACCAGTGACTCTGAAAAATAAAATCCCCCATCTGTGACTCTGCTTTTATTTTTGTTCTTTTTCAGCTAAAATGTATTCTGAGAAGAAGACTTGTAGGGAAGCTATTACCTCTCATAGATCTACTCTGTTGGGTACTTAATACCAAATCCATTGTCACAAAAAAGGTAAATAAACATGGAATAGCTGTATTTCTTTTCTTGGTTTGTAAAACCAAGCAATTGGACTTTGCATAAGGACTCTTCAGCATGTTCATGAATACAGTGCCTTCTTTTAATTATTTTAAATTTCCACTATTTCTAATAGGATCCTTCTCTTTAGAGGAGACTTTCTTGAAGGGACAATCAAACAGTGAGTGAATTCTTGGCCCACTGGAGTAAAAAAAAAACTCTGTTTGCTTCAAAGCATCTCTCACCATTCTGCTCTATTTCTTGAGCTGACAGCCAACCCTCAGAAATAAGTGACATTCCATATTGCACATTTCTTATCTTCTTGTCACTGTCCCTGGTTTGGCTTGAGAAATGAAGAATCAACCCTACGGAAATAGGGATGGGGGGGAGATGGGGAAATAACCAGGCACTGGGCCAGAAATTCCTTATATTGGGGATATTTGTTGATACTGGGAATGAAAATACTTATCTTGGGGAAAGACATCTGAAGTTCTTTCCTTGTTTTTCTTTTTCTAGTAACTCAGACTTCTGAGGGACATACTTCTGCTGACATGAAACATCCCATATCCTTTTAGCAGCCTGTAGTATTATGAACATTTTGGAATCAAACAAAATCTCCCAAACTGCTCTGTCTGAAAGGATATTTTAACATCTCTTGAACTGTAACCTCTTTAGTTATGTAGGGAGGGAAAAAAAAAAAAGAGATCTGCTAAAATTGTGACCTCTCACTGCTGGAGGGATTTGAAAGCCTTGGGCTCACAGTCAGTTTCCACATGTTCTGTCTTTGCTGCTACTGGTACCACATTACAGTGTGAGGCTGCTGTCCGAGGAGCTGTGCAGGCACACACAGCACAGCTTCTGCTTCAAGGGACCTGCAATAAACTATTTTGTTTATTGATAAGTGCACAGATGATATTACTTGCTCCAGGGTATTCATCTGGTCAATGAAGAAGCTGTGTAACTGTTCTGCCCAACTGTTAATCATTTTGTTCCCTCACAAAATGGAATATGATAAAAATAAAACCTTTATTTGATCTTTCCAGGGGAAAGATCCCCTTAATTACAAGTTCCCAAATTGGTGATGGAGACATAGCTTGGTCTGTCCCAAATCCTTCATCCACCAGATATATTTAACTCATTCTCTCCTCACCATGACACTTACAGGCTGTAAGTTGTGAGTAATAATAAGCTTTATGCTTATTTGTTGATGTTACTTGTTTTGTCTGTTACTTGTTTATTACTGTTTCTGAGACCTCTTTCTTCTAGTTCCAAAGAAACTGTTTGCCATCTTGTTTGCATAATTCTGTTTTAATCTTTCCCTTTGGTTAATCTCTTCCTTGATAGAGCTCTATATCTCCTAAAGGATTTCTGTCCACAAAGGTGAATCAAGTCTGTAGATTAATAAAGATTTTCACTCAGCCACCCCCTCCCTCATAGCCTGGATTTTTACCCCAATTTAAACAGTGTGAACCGCCAATTTTACTCCCTACAATTTCAAAAGAAGAAGAAAAACATCTTTTTCATTTCATTTTTTTGCATTAGACAAATTTACTTTGCAAGAGCAGGTTGATTTTTGTTTCTTGAAGGGCATCATGAGCTTTACAGGATATTGAGAAATCCCAAGTCCAGCCATGTGAAGGATAAACCTATTGGTGCCTCAGGCAATGCAAGTAAAGGACTTGCCAAACTCAAATGTTTATTCCTTTGGGAAAATATCCTAAGCACTGTAATTTCACAAGACGATTCAGTTGCCCCATGGCTTATTTATAAAACGTTAATGTGTTAAATACAATTAGTATAAGCATCCTAATCTCTCTAGAGACTCTTTGCTTATAGTATTGCTTGGAGCTTGAGTAAAATAGTCTGGAATATTTCATCTTTTTTGGTTTTGTTTGTTTTTATTTTCTGAGCCTGAATGGAAAAGGAAATTTCAAAGATAAAGTATTTTCTTCTTCTTTCAGGCTTCACTCTGCTGGTGAAGCTGAGTGAAACTGGTTCTGTCCTGGAGCAATGATGCAGTTCTGGTTGTATGCAATGATTTTAATTTTTTTTTAAATCGGTGTGTGATGAGAACACTGTAAAGTGGCTTGCATGGGACTATTTCCTGTTATCAGATGGAAAAGGAAACTGTCAGTTTGTTTTTAAGTGGTTGGTGATTCTGGGAGAATGTAAAACTAGAGTCCTCTGCTGCAGTAGTGTCTGTGTCTGCTTCTAAACACTCAGAAAATAAGGTGAGGTGTTTGGTTTTTTAAGACTTGAATATTTTGTCACCTTTTTCTGAATGAAAGGAGGACTGATTACAGTGGGCTTTGCCATGTCAGTAAATGTAACATAAAGTAATGATGAATTTGGATTTTAGGTTTACTTATGTGGGCTTTGACTAATGCTAAATATCTGGACTGTGTTTGATACTTATTAGTCTTTCAAATAATTTCATTTTTCCACAATGCTCTCACCACTAATGGCTAGCAGAAGAGAGCTGTCTTTCTAATTGAGACTTTTTAGGCTGCTGGTAGTAATTCACACATTGACTCTTACATGCCTAATTGGGTAAAAAGGGTGATTTTAATTGATAGACACTAAAAAGAATCTCAGCCTCTCATTGTGGGGAAGGACTCTCAACTTACGGCTTCAGTGTAAATTAGTTTGTTTATTTTTGTCTGTTAGGATAGTTAGAATATGTGAATGGGACATTGGAGTTTGCTGTCAGAATTTCAAAGTAAACAATACACATAAAAAAATGTCGCCTCCATGAAATCTCACAGAGCTTGTGAGCCTATCAAAAACATGGTGCAGATTCAAGTCACTTTAGACACTGTGTGGGAGGAAGGCCCAGTTAAACAGAGATTGATGTAAAGGCGATTTGACAACATTAGAAATTTCTCAGTCGTCAGTGAGTTTTGGGCCCGCCTTTTTCTGATATTGCTGTGCTCAATAGAAAAAGCAATCAAATCTTGAACAATCTTAAAAGTTCAAGGAACTATTTCTCACTGGTTTTATTGAATGAAAAGTGAGTTTGACTGCCAAGATCATGTGTGAACAGGAAAGAACACAAATACAACAGAACGACACCATGATGACAGACCTAAAGGAAAACTTTATCTGAGTTATTATCACAAATGACTGTTTATGGATGGTAGCAATGTGTGCTGGAAAGGTTTTCTGTTTCTGAGCTTCATGGAGGAAATTTTTAAGTAAGAATTTGTATGAAAAGTGGGACAAGAGGCAGTGAATTGTGATGGATGTAACTAATCAAGGAGAAAGAGGAAATTGGGAAAATGGGAACAGGGGAAGTGAAATAAGAGCAGAGAGAAGTTTGTTCTTCAGCTGCTTCTCAATATAGTTTTTGGTACTGACCCTTTCAGCCTCAGAACACTTATTAAAGGGAAGAAGTGCACTAAGGCCTCAGCTGGTCACACTGCACTGATGAGGGGATAACATCTGTTTAGTGGCCATGCAGGACACAACTGCAACACATTGTTGAAGTATAGTTTCATCTTTTGTGTTATCACATTCCCAGAAAATGGTGATTTCATTCTGCTGTCACTGATTTCAATAGCAATGATTATCCATATAATTTGTGACTGATACTATGAACACAGTTAATTACATCTAAAATTCCTTCCATTTGTTTAGCTTGGGATTCTGCTACTGTGATTTATCTTTTGACTTTTATTCTCCCATCCACAACAAAAATACGTGTTTGAAACAAAGACTTATATAAAATGGCTTTGCCTGTGACAACAGCCAGGTTGTAAATGAGATGTGACAAGGCAGAGGGTGGATATTCTGGTTTAATAACTACAGTTAATCAATCGATCAATCACTCTATGTCCCTAGGGAAAATGATGCATTACATGGATGCAGATGATCTGTTGCATTGCCCTTGGGGAAGTTTAGGTTCTTCTATGTGATAATCATCTGCTCAGAAGTGACAGTGAATTTAAAATACCACCTTTACAATCTCTCTAGATTGGTGGATCATCAGATTGGATGATATAATCAGGAGTCAGTGCAGGTGATCTATAGCTCTGTTCTATTCAAAGAGGATAAGAAAAATTTTGTTGAGTTTTTCGAAGCATTGGCTGTAATAGAGCAAGATAGAAATTAGTCCTTTAAAGATTTCCTTTATGATTACATACACTTACATGAACTGGTGAATGCAGATAGAGAAATAAACTAGATAATTAAGTGGTAAATCTATCCAGATGTATCTTTTGCAGAAATCCTGTTTTAGTCTGAATTATAGGTATGGTTACATTTTGTTCTCAGTGTTAAACATGGCCTTAAATCTAATTAATTTTTCTTTGAACTTGAAAAGTGATTTCTTTCCATGAAATCTTGAGACCCTTCAGGATGAACTGAAATGGAAGAGTTTTTTTCCATGACAGTGAGAGTTTGACCCTTTGTCACTAACTCTAAACCCCCAGATGTTTTAACATAACACAGATACTCTTTTGTTTGCATGAGCCTTGTAGAAAACAGTGTGATTAAACAATTGTCTCTGTATGTATTACCTGCAGCCTATTTTCTTCTAGTTTGCTTTTTTTTCTACAGCTTTTTCACAAATAACAGGATTTTTGCCCCTTATTACAGCTTATCTATCCCTGCAGTTTTTTCCCCTCACCTGGAGTAATAATCCTCTATTTGCAGCACTGTCAGCATCCTCACAGTAACCAGCTATGATCTCACAGGCAGCAGTGGATCGTGATTTCTATTAAAGAATATATAAACTTTTAAACCCAGCATATTTTTATGACCTAATGTACATTTTAATGAGAAACTAGATTTTTGGTTCATCTAGATAACAAAAGTAAAATCAGTAGCTTTGAATGCCATGGTACACTTCCCACTGTATGAGCAATGTGTTGTTGACAAGACTGTATTCTCACTTACTCCAATGAGGAATAAGCATTCTTTTGCTATAATTAGGCTCTGAGTTTAATAGATATATAGGGTGGATAACAAAGATACAGAATAAGAAACTGTTTTGCTTCAAAAAAGAGAAGATAATGTAGAGTATGGAAAAACTAATTGTGAACGGTTTCAATTTTGCAGTAGTTTGTTTTCAGTAACTCCAGTGAGTGTTGTCAACACAATGTGCAGTTTTCTGCCCTAGAGTAAGAAGCACAATTCTGTTTTTTTTTAAGAATTTATTTTCTGATATCTTTACAGAAAGATTATAGTGTGATTTGAAACCTTAACCCATTCTAAATGAGTGAATTGGAAAACAAAGAACATAATAATTGGGGAGAAAATAAAAGTAAAAAACCAGGCCAAAGTTGTGTTTACTTTTCTGAAGCCTTCTTAAACTTGTATATTTACTGCCCAGAAAGTGATCTGCTTCCTGAGTCACACTTCATGGGAGATGGCCTGGCAGATTTGGTGCCAAATACTGTTTCTCTAGAATAAGTACAATTGCTTCAATTGATGAGCAATCAAGCCATCTTTGGCTATGTTTTTCTTTATGGTAATTTTTGGGTTACTTTAGGGTAACTATTGGATTTCATGGAGGACTACAAAAACACAGTATGTATGATATGCCAGTTAAAAAGTTTATGGACCAGGTCAGGTAATCACAATAATACTACTTCAATAATTTGAAGTAAATCCAACATTTTTGAAATACATACAAAGTATGATAGTTTGTGTTGGACGTTGAGAACAGGTTATTTTGGTCTGCATCCAGGATGAAGTTTGATCTAGGAGATCAGAGAATAAACTAGAATAAATGGCAAACTGATTTTGTTAGTTAAGGAGACATTCCAGGGAAATGTTTGTAAGCATGATGCCTGTTGTGTAGAAAATCTGCCAGTGAAGATGTGAGGGGTGGGTTCATCATTTCCGTGCATGGAACACACCAGCCTGTGGCATATTAGAAAGACTTAACTGCTTAAGAACAAAAACTCACTATTTGGGAGCAGCAATCAATTTCTCTAACTCACAAAACATCTTACCTATGTTACCACCAGATTTGCAGATATGAGAAAAATACCTGGACAGCAGGGATAATTTGCAGAAAACAAGTTGGTTATTTTAGCCCTTGGTTTTATTTGCTTTATGAGTTGAATATGTCAGTTCAAAGGTATGAAATTCTCTCTCTGGAATTTCATTTCTAGATATTCAGGGATAATTTGTAGTTGTGGTCCATATCCTCTTAGGTACAGTTGCTTGGTTACGCCGTGGGATCCTGTTTCTACTCCTCCTTGAGTATGCAAATGCTATAGGCTATGCAACTATTTTTGGTCATGAGCTTTTGTTAATAGAATACTGAAATTCTCCTTCTGTAGCCATTCCTGAAGAAAACCTTAATTGTATGAATGTTGTCAGGAAGTATCAGCAAAGCTGTTTTAAAGACAACAAGTGAATTGCAATGGGTATTGACACTCTTTTGTGAGTGAAATAATTCATTGTATTTCAGAGTGAACAGCTACCAGATTTTTTGACTGGCATATTTTTCAGGGCATAGGGTTTCCCTCCTTTAAAAGTACAGGTTTTCTCTTCTTTCTGAAATAAAGTTAAAAAATGTGCAATTCCTTCTACCTTGAAGGATTTAAGTAAAAGCGCATTAGAAAACATTATTTTTTTCTCTCTCTACCCCAAAAAACGTACCTTCCACTAAGAAATATCCACAAGTCCATAGTGAGAATTTAGGCTGCCTAAAGCCTAGTACTAAAATTTATTCTTTTTTTTATAGGTAGGAAATGACTTTTTCACAAACAGTTTATTCAGAAGAATCAAAACATGAAGTAGCTTCAGTAAGATATTTGCACATTTGGATACAAGAAGGTCTCCAAATCTGACAGACTTTTTTGTGGTCCTGAGTATATTTCAGTAGCATATTAATTTCTCTGTCATAAGTCTCTCTTATGCTGGCTGAATGCTAAATACTTGCTTGAGTTGCAAAGGCAATAAAAGCTTCATGTTTGTACAGGGTTTTTTCCTAGATGAGTTACTGCAGTTTCATTGTTTTTATTTTTATAACCCAAAATAATTATTTTTGATGCATATATTGAACAGAAAACCTCCTCCAACATAAAATCTCAGAAGAGAATTTCCTTTGCCTCAATCAATGTGCCTGGCTTATGGCACGTGCCTGTTTTGTAGCAGCTTTCTTTCATACTCAATATATATGTGTTGTATTTCATGCAGTATCACTGCAACCAGTCCATTTCTTTGGTACAAAACTAACCATTATCTGTGGCCAACCAGAATGGTCTGTGTACGTCAGAAAATCCTGGATTTACTTATTATGAGAATGGGGTCACCTACTGGTCATAACAAAATTTTCATTATTTTAAGCTGTCTGTCATTTACATTAACTAGGATATGCCTAAGAACCTTTCTTAATGACTTTGTGTTGTTTCAATTAAGTTGTTCTTAGATCAAATCAAATAATGGTAGGATTTTTTGATCTGTAAAACTGCCTTCCCCATATGGATTGGTAAGAGATTATCCCACCAGGGGTTTAGAAATCCAGGAAATTAAAAAAAATATATCTGAATGACTAAATGTTTTCCAAAGGAGGAAACATCTATGATAATGAAACTGAGGTTTTTTTAAAATGCAAGGGATCCTCTTGAAAGCCAGTACTAAGCACACTCAAAGAAAACATTGTGCACTAAACACTATGCATTATGATTATAAAACTAGGTCTCATTTAATCCATCAGTATTTTGGTATGTTTAATATTTAAAGAGTGTTTTAAAACCATTATTCAGAAAACCCTAGGACAAAAATGATTTTACAAATAACAAAGCATACAAGAATGGAAGTTAATTTGACCTTTATCACTGTATTGTCATTAGGAAAAGAAATTCAATGGCAGCAGTAATCTACATATATATGTAATCTGTATCTTTTCAAAATAGGAGAACACATCAGAGCATTTTCCATAATTTTGAGACTTTTACAAATCAGTTGCATAATAAAATATGAAACTGTAATAAATGCAGTTATGCATCCCAAATATATGCCAAGTGTTTTATCTTATTCAATAGAAGGAAAAGCAGATGGTTGAAGGAAATTTGTTTTCCCTGCAATCAGTAGAACCAATTTCAAAAAGTACTTACAGAAGCTGACAGTGAGTCATCACCTTTGTTTCATCATAATATAGGAAACATTCCCTTATCATCCCAAGTGACCTGAATATATGTTTTTGTATTTAAGACTTAGTTCATAAATGAAAAATTATTAGAGGAAAAATATATGGTTTTAAAAAGTATTAGATGATTTGAAACAACACCTTTCTGTCAGAGCTTGCCTGGGATTTCATTTCCCATGGATCGTCTCTTACAATTACGATTGTTACACTGCGTGCCATGCATCCCAAAAAGCATTCAGGGACTACTGATTTGTGTAAACAGAGACTGCACTTGCACTTCTTTTACCATTCTGCGTTCTGCCCTGTATTATTTTAACACTGCATACCTCACAGTGCTAACAGCTTTCTAACAGCTGCTATGTGCTTTATACAGATAAACCCTACAAATAAATCCTACAAATAGTGTTTATGATTTATAAGAATTCTAGTAGCAGGCTGATGATGGCTTCCTTTGGAAAGAGGTCTTAACTGTGCAGACTTGTCTTGGGTAGCTCATAGTCAAATTAATATGAAGAGTTTGGCAAATCCTTTATTTGTGCATTGAAATGATGCTGTGATCTTAAATGAAGAGAGTAACATAATTTCCAACCACTCAAATGTATGTTGCTTTATTCATTATGAGGATATATGGTGAAAAATATCAGGGTGGTATTGCATGTAGGGTCTTTTCTCTATCTGTCGGAGAATCTTATAGTGAAAAGGCAAGCCACTGCAGTTAAAAGTCACCTTGGAAATCCTCTGCTTTGTCACGTGAAGCCACGTGATAAATTAAACCTACTAATAGAAATCTGCTTAAAGTAATTAATATAATTATACAGACAAGTTCCTGTGAATTAGATGACTTGTCATCTCTCAGTAATTTTTTTTGTGCCCCTGCTTTCTTCAAGAGAGGGGTCAGACCTTAAACTTCTTATTGAATCCAAAGGCTTTTTTTGCAGAATTGCCACATCGTGTGTTATGTGATATCATTCGCATCTTTCAAAGTGCCATAGAATGCCAAATACTCAGAAAAAAGGCACTACTTTAAAGCAGATTCCTCAGGTGTGAATAAACCCTTTACATTTGTGGGGACACTGAGTTATGAGGATGCCCAAAACACCAGCAAACGGAGCAGAGCTAGCTTTGGGCAGCAGGATTAATAGTCCAAAGTGAATTCACATGTGTCACAGACAAACTGCTACTGGCTTGTTCAAATGGTGTGAATCCTCTATGACACATTGGTGTCACCCTGTGATAACAGGGTACAGGTACTCCCTGTACCTTAATTCTGCACTAGAGTTAAGGGAACACAACTTTACATCCTGATGGTAAATTAATTGGTTACTGTTCATTCACATGGTACAGCAAAAAACTTCACAGAAAAAACTTATGAAGAATTAAAAATGGGGTAAAATGGCATGTTTTTGAGGTGACATTAAAGACCTGAGGCATCACATTGAATAATGGAGATAGAATGAAATAAAATACTCTTTTGTTCACTGAACTTCATCCATCTTATTCACCAAAGAGTTTGGAGTCCAAGGGAAATCCTAATATATGAATAGATGATTGCAGAAGGAGTGCTGTGAAATCTGCTCTTACAATTGAATAGAAAGTTGTCTGAATTTCTGCTGTTCAGTTTTCCCTTCAGCTGAAACCCAGTAATCCTTCACAATGCTTCTACTCCAAGACAGACCATGAATTTGCTTACAGTCCCTTTGGTGACAATTAAAACTAAGGGCTTTTAACTCTTGTGAAGAGTCTCTATGTTTCAGAGGATATGATGGTAGCCCCTCAGACAGCTCAGACCCCGGAGCAGAAACTAGTCTGTCTGTGAGGGCACAGCAGTGTTGTCAGCCTTGTATGCTCTGAGCTCTGGTCCTCTCAGGAGTAAGAGCTTGGTAGAAATGTCAATACCAAGCAAAACAATGTCTGATTTTATTAATTATTTTCCTTCAGCTCACCACTAAAAATTATTGAAATTAATTTAATTTATATATTTGCAAATGCTATAACGTGGAACATAGTGCTGCTGACAATCTGAATTGCTCATGCTGTCAACTGTTTGGAAGTGCTCTCAGCCTAGAGTTTGACATGTGCTTCCTCAGAGGAGAGCAAGGAGAGTTGTTTTGCCCAAGCATAACCTGTCTATGCAGCAAATAATTTATAGGGGTATTTCTTTCATTGACATTCTTGCTACCTTGAACTTTAATGAGATCCCCCTTTGAAGCAGTACTTTGCAGTTTCTTTTCTAGACCCTGAAATCTATTTTGTCCACTTTGTAACCTTAAGGCTGTGGCTGGTGTCTCCCAGGCCTCTTAATGTCCATGATGGTGCATATTTACATTTTCATATTATTATATGTTGCATATTAACAACAACACAAGGGGAAATAATAAGAATTAAGACTGCATATAAGTTGTTAATATGAGGCTTTTTCCTTCTGCCCAGCCCTACACCCTCTGTTGAAGGCAGTCCCTCCTGCCTCACACTGGGCTACTGGGAGAAAAGACAAATGTTTCAGTGTGGAAGGATAGGGAAGAAGTCAGAATTTTTACACTGAGATCTGTGGCAAGGAGTCTTTGTAGTGCCCAAAGACCTGAAGGTGAGAGAGTGTTCCTTGGCTGTCTGGGTCTCTTTGGGCCTTATTACACAGCTCAGGCCCTGGGCTTTTCTCTTCGGCAGTGGCACATTGCTGTGAAGAGCTGCGCCCGCAGCTGTAGAGGGGCATGGGAGTCCTGAGCTAGAGCCAGATAAATGCAAAGGAGTTAGTTACACAGTGTGAGATACAAAAGGCTTAATGAGCATGGATATCTAGCAGAAGCTTAAGAGAAACTAAGCCAATTGTCTGTACACTGCTAAAGAAAACAAAGAGTAAATGAATTTAAACATATTCAGGTTCTAAGTTCAGATGCATACTTTTACAAATAATAACATGAATACTGTGGATTCATGCAAGGTTCACGTAGGATTTTCTTTGCAAAAAAGAGGGGAAAAAGTGATATCAAAACACTATGTCTATTACAAAAGACCTTTTTTTCTGCTTGACTGTTCAACGTTTGGAGCTGAGTATTATAAAGTTAAAACCTCACATTTTAGAATCACTATTTATTTTCAATGTTAATAAATAAATAAGTGCAGGAAGCAAGAATGGAAGATTTGTTTGCAGAAGGTGGATATTGTTTTAAACATTTGCCAAAGTGAAAATGAGCTAAGTATAAAAAGATACAGGAGTTTCTTTTCATACAACAGACAGGAGTTTGTCCCTTTTTACTTTAAATTATCTGTTCTGTAGCGTATCGATGAGTAATAATATAACTCATAGTTAATCAAAATAATCTGGTCTTGAAAGTAAGACAATTTATAAGTGTGTGATATGTATCCATGACTCAGTAATCTGCCATAGTTTGGTAATCGTGCATTTGTTGCAAAATACTCAAGAGCTTATGTAAGTGGATAATACTGGCCTCTGACATTTGGAGCCTGGCTCCGTGTGTTTATATAACACTTCTTAATGACTTAGGTTTTCCTGGCAAGTGCTGCTTTGATTGCAGCCTCTGTAAGATCTCTTTGCAAAATCAGTAAAAGCTGCAAACTGTGAATGAAATGTTTATATTGGAAGGTTGGAGAGCCACATGTTGACTAGTAAATTTTTAAAGTCTGCTTCCGTCAATGGGAATGTGGCAGGTCTTGGCAGATCTCGTGCCTTTGTAAGCTGCAGTATATTGCTAACAAAGCCCAATCAGGGCTTTTCTGTCAAGACTGCTAATTACTTGGATCCTGCTTCTGTCAGTGCTTGTAATGCCTGCTCAGAGGCAAGTGGATTTGTTGACCTGAAGCATGTATAAATTCTTCTCCAATTTCATTGATATTCTTTCTGAACAACCAAGAAAGAGGAGAAAATGTGTTTTATTTTCTCACTAGGTCACTGGAGATGATGACCATTTGAAGCAGCACAATGCTGCCAAATGATTGCCAGGGCAGACTATTTCATTGACAGCAGGTGCTCCAATATAATACTCAACACAAGCAGTGGTTAACACACTGAGAGGGAGAGCAAGTTGCATGGGAGTGAGTGGCATTATTTTTTGGCATTGTAGAACCAAGTAGGTTGTGTCTGGATGATCCTGTGCTTTGTTTATCATATGACGATGAAAACCCGTGTTTCTGCATCTTGCCGCCACATGTTTTGACATAGTACTCTGTAATTGTATCCCTTTGTGAAGGGAGGTGACACAGACAAAAGGCTGTGACACACAAAAGGCCGTGTCCTGGTGTGTGAGGATGTGTGTGTGGAATCACCAAGGGGAGGGAGAGCAGTGCCAGTGCTGGGCCCACCCATGCCAAGGCGAGGGGGCAGCTCTGCAATTGCAGAAGGACTGAGAGAACTGGGGTTTCTGCAGTGTGGGAAACTCACTGCTCAGGCCATGTGTAGTTTATAGGTAGCTATTTCCACATTGGAGACAAGAGAGGGTACCTTTGTGCCATCAAACAACGGGGTTACTTGGATTTTTATAAGTATCTGGCCACAAGTAGGCCAAAATTGGCAGGT
Organism: Ploceus nigricollis; assembly: GCA_013399945.1. Taxonomy (NCBI): domain Eukaryota; kingdom Metazoa; phylum Chordata; class Aves; order Passeriformes; family Ploceidae; genus Ploceus; species Ploceus nigricollis. The sequence goes on along the minus strand of VXBC01008650.1, from coordinate 3,062 downwards.
AACATATACTTCATCAGAAAATGCAGGCGTGTGTAAAATTTAGTGGTCACTGGCTGAATCCACATTTCTCTCAACCTTTGTAAATATAACAGAAATTCATGCCTCTGGCTGTAAATGGGTTTGATGCTCATTGAATATCCTGTGTAAATCAGCTTCTGGTCTTTTTCTTCTGTGATATGGATATCTATAAACTAGGTCATACCAAACCCCTACTAGCTGTTTCACTAGCTGACAATCTTGCAGGAGAGAACAAGGTTAGGATGAAGACAGAAAATGAATTTCTGTTTTATCCCTGCAGGAAGGTTGCCCCTGCCAGGTCTGGGTTTAGCTGCGTGGCTGGTCAGTGGCAGGAGTTTGTGCTTTCTAATGCTGATTGTACTGAGCTCATTCTGGGAACAAAAACGGTTTTGTTTCTCCTGATGTCAATCTGACTCCTTTACAGAAGCACTAAATTCAATCAATCAAAAGAAAAAAGATTTGTGGCATACTTTACCTTAATCTTTACCTTTATGATGTAGTGATTTTTTCCCCTTGTATTTTTTTTCATAATTTGATTATTCATTTTTTTCCTTTGATTGGATTTGACTCGATCACCTCTGTCTCATCAAAAAGTGTGTCAGACCTAGGACAGCTTGACTTCTCCAAATTCTTCCTTTTAACTTCCAACTCTAGATTTTAATGAGCACCTGATTCTACTCAAGCGGCAGCAGGTTATTGTGTCTGCTGTGATACGGATTTAATTGTGTGCCTCTGTTACTGTGCTGAGAGTCCTGGAATCTCTGTAACCACTTTGATGTAGTGTGTGTTTTAAAATTGTGTGAGTTGTATTTTTCCCTCAGAGGTAAGGAAAATGTTTTGTAATTCAGGCTGAAATTATAGAAGGGAAAAGGAACATGGGAGGCAGTGAACATTTGTGGCCTCTCTGATCCATTGGTGGTAAGAATTTCAGCTGCAGTATTACAGAGACCTGCTCGTGGTAATTCATCAAAGGATTTGTCCTCATTCGCATCTTTGAGGTTGAATTTCATTAGGTGTTTTTAACCTCTCCCCTTTGATTTATTTTAATTATCATCATCTCTTTTGACAATCAACATTATTGCAGCATTTTTGCTGCTGGAAGTGCTATGATTTACATAGCTGAAAACCACATAGCTTTGCTAAAGAGGAATTGCTCTTAAGGCTCTTTTATTGACAAGAAATCAAAAAACATCATAAAAATTCTCTGAAACAAATCTCAGTAGTTGATTTTAGCTGTGTGGAGAAAGAGTTCCTGTGACTGCTGAAATTACTTTTGCTGGTCTATTACAACAAAGTCGTACTTTGATTTCCATTTATATTAATTTCCTTTTATATATCTGTGATGTGTGTTTTGTTGAGGATTTTTTCCCACGAAATTATTAAAGGCTTCAAATCAATGTTTGCATTATGAAGAAATAATTTATGAGATAAAAGTGGTCATAGGCATAGTACAGATAAAGCAACAGTATATTAGGGAGTTTTCTGATAGCCCAGTTAAAATTATTTTCTATTGTTCTTGGGAAATAATAGAAGGAAGCTTCTATGTAGCACAAATTAAAATACCTTTCAACATAGGAAAAAACCTTCAAATTTCTAGTTTTGTTTTAGTAAAATTTTGACACTTTGTTTGAGAAGAGGTGGTAACATTTTGGAAAATCAAAATATTATTATGAAAAATGTTTACATTTCTCACAAAAAAAAAATCTGGAAAATACAGGAGCATTAATTTGAAACAGGAATGCCATTGAATAAAGAATGGTGCAAAAAAATTTGATTATTTTTATGGGGGGATTTAATTCATTCAATGAAGAAATGAAATTGCTTTTCTCTTTGAAGTATCTTTGTCACTTTCTATGTAGCCAGCATATTATGTTAACTATTTCTTTGATATATTTTTGAAGCTAAGTGGTTTTAATCCCTTTGAATCTCACAGTACTAATTTTGTTTTATACAGTGATTTAAACACAGCACTCTTTCAGAAATATCTGGTTCCCCTCATTTAATATTTATATCTGAGAATCATAATTTGTTTTTTCTCTTCCTGAGGATGATGTACAATTTCATTTGACATTTATCTTGATTCAAGGACAGTGTTAATTCATTTCTGCTTGGCCTTGTAACATCTGTTATTCAGTGGAAGGGATTGTCTGCACCTCTGTGCAAAACTCACTTGTTGACTTGCAATATAATGCTCTTTTAAACTGAAGGATTTTAAATTTTCCTTTACAGAACACTATGTTGTTAATAATTTTACTTCAGATTCTAGGTTATGCACTGCTGGTTTATTAGCAGACAAGTTCAAAAGTTGTCTTTGTTTACAAAACATTTGTGAAGTATGTTGTCTCCTTTCACTTTCTGATGATCTAAAATTCAAATTTTCTATTTCAGCTAAGTCTAGGTTTTAGTATGTAGAAATGTAGCCATACTTTTTTGTCAGGGAAAAGTACTTTTATATGTTTATTTCTGTCTATGCTTATGATGATTCTTAAACCTTTCAAGTCCTTTGCTGGAAGACCATGGAAATGATGATTTCTCTTTCAAATTTAGGTGCACAATTGAAGTTAGTTTTCCATGATCACTAGCACAGTCTATTTGCTTACTCTTTCTCCATTGTTCTGCAGTTCCTTATTATTTCTGTTGGTCCCAGAATATTTTGGGTTTACACGTGTGCAAAGGGAGAACTTAATTGGGTTATGTGCAAAGTATCAGCATCATCTGAACTTTTCTTAGTAGGAAGGTTGCTGTGTGGCCAGGAAATGACTCCAGCTTGGTAACAAAGACAAATTGCACCACTTAAAGTTCAAGATAACACTTAACTCTATCTGTTATCAGATCATAAACTCAGTCCTAAGGTGGCCCTTCTGTATGCATCATGCACAAAAGGCGTGCAGAAAACAGAGGCTTCAGTGGGTTCATGGGACTGCGGGAAATATTTTCATTGTTTGTGCTCAAGTGCAGTCTCTCCTTAACCTTTTTCACAAGTGCAACAATTACGAGTTAATCTCCAACTTCATACAGTCCTCTGACATATTCCTTCCTGTAAA
>VXBC01008649.1:0-20643 GCA_013399945.1 Ploceus nigricollis | reverse complement strand
CGCCCCCCCGCCCGGCGGCGCGGGGGGGGGACCCGCGCCCCCCCCGCCGGCCCGTGCCTGGTGGGTGCGGCCGGCGTCCTCCGGGGTTGCCGTGGCAACGGGAACAGCGCGGCACGGCCCGGAATGGGCCCGGGCCGGAACGGCGGGGACGGGGACACGGGACAGGGACACGGGAACGGCGGGGACAGGGACGGGGACACGGGAACGGGACAGGGACACGGGACCAGGGGATGGGGGACTGGGAGAGGGGACAGTGGTGAGGGGACAGTGGTGCGGGATCAGGGACAGCAGACCAGGTAAGGGGACATGGAAGAGGGGACCGGGATNAAATAGGACTGGGTGAGGGATGTGGAAAAAGGGACACAGGAGAGGGGACTGGGGCTGAAAGGAGGCAGGGACAGGGAGCTGGGGACAGGGGAGGCCTCGGGGACAGAGTGGCTTTCCTCTGGGGACTGAGGTCCTGCTCCAGGCCAGGAGATTCCCCCTTCCCTGGCCATGCCAGGCCCTGCTCCCAGGGCTGCTGTGGTCACTGATGGGAGCAGGGGACACAAGGGACACAGGGCACACAGGGGACACAGGGGGGACATGGGGGACACAGGGCACACGGGGGACACACAGGGGACCTTAGGGACACAGGGCATACAGGGCATACAGGGCACACGGGGCANGGCACACGGGGCACACGGGGGACACAAGGGGACACAAGGGGACACAAGGGGACTGTCCAGGTGTCAGGGCTGCCTGCAGGGTGAACTCGGCTGTGCCCAGCAGGGTAAAATATCTGAATTTCTTTATTTAAGGTACTGAAGTGACACTGCCTGTGCACCTCTGACCGTGCTGGCACTGATGCACATCTCAGCACAGAACATCTCGGCACAGAGCACTCCTTTTCCTCCCTCCCACCTCACCTTGGGAATATCTGGCAGTGCAAACGACTTCCCAACACTTCAGCCAAGTGTAAAGGAACTCTCATCCTAATTTAGACAGAGCTCCAGCTCTCCCTGTGCTCCCTGTCACACCTCCTTGCTGATTTTACATGGCCACAGGGTATAAAGTTGCATGAAGAGAACAAACAAAATTCATTTTAACTCTCAAAGTTAACAGATAAGAGATGCTTTGCCTCAGTTTAATTTTCTTTGTCACAAGCTGGTTTTGCATTATTTGTTACCACCAATAGCTGGGATTTCATAGCAGTAAATCCTGTATTTGATATGTAGAGAACTTGACATTACTGCTTAAAGGAAAATCAGTGGGACAGATGAGAATAGAGAATTGTTTGAACAATAGAAGGTCAAATTCTGAGCTTAAGCCAATGGTAGCAGCCAAATGCCCATTTTAAATATTATTAAAATGCTTTATGTGTTCTCCAAATAAAATGCAGCTTTTAAATACTATTAAAGTGTTTTATGTGTTCTCCAAATGCAGGGCTGATGTGAACCATCAGTGCAAAACAGGGGATGGATCCTCCAAACATGAAATACATTTCAGTCTCTTCCCCACACACTTACACCACGAATAACATCGACGTCCCTCCAAAAATCCTCGTGCCACCCGTTTTCCAACCTGCAAGCTGGGAAAGGGAAAGGAGCTCTGCCTCCAGTCTGGAGGATTCTGACTCTGAGAGACTGGAGAAGGAGAGGCAGTACCAGCTGGCACTCCAGCAGAGGATCCTGGAAAATCAGGAGCTGGTAGGGCAGGATGCTGCTGACATCCTGGACCATGACAGCTTGGAAGAGGACAGCTTGGAGGAGATGAGTTCTGAAGAGAAAGGAGCTGAGTATGACACAAATAAGAAAGGAAAACCAAAGATTTATGGCAGTGGAAGGTAAGGCAAAAATTTAGTGGAGTAGAATAATTCTGACACTTTTAACCTGATGTTCCTCAAGGCCACATTTAAACATCCTGCAGAAAGCATTAACTCAGTGCATAAAATAAAATTGAATATCCTGTCATATGCATGGAAGGTTTAACCCTGGATAAATTGGGAATAATTCTTGAGTTTAAAGGGATTACATTAAACCCGAAGTAATAACAACGTGCAGTTTCAATTTAATAGTCTACTTAAAATAAAATGACAAACAAATGAAGGCTAAATGATTAATAGCATGCTTTTATTCACCTCCTCAACAAGCAAAATGGCCAGTTATTGAATATTTTATTGTGAGTGCAAATGATGTTAATTGTACTAGAAACATGCTCTAATTTTTAGTAATTTTTTTGGACTGAATACTGTGCTGAATGTGAGGCTCTTCATTAAATGGAAATTTGATTTTATTTTGTTTGAACTCAGCCCAGTAAGTACTCCAGTGCAGTCCATTAAGCAGAGCAAATATCACAGCACATACATATGAAACCCCCTCTCTACATCCATTACCAACCTCGGAATTTGAAGAGGAAATGCTGCAGCTGTTGTCTGCTCACCACACTTTTGTTGAGGAGCACAGAGTCCATCCAACCTCCCCACGGAGCTGGGGGCAGGAATAAAAGGTGCCCTTTTTGTCTGGGCATGATTAGGGATGAAGGAGCTCTTCACACTCATTTTGTCCCCGCGCAGTGACCTGGGCTGAGTCCCACAATTGGGTTCTGTGCACACATTTCAGCACAAAGGGACTCTTTAGCATTATCCTCTGCCATTTCAATCATTGTAATTAGCTCACATATTTCTGTACTCACTTCAAAACAGCCTCACCTCGTGCTGTTTACCTGCAGCCCCTGCCAGCTGGGATTAATGATGTTTTCCCTGGTGGAAATCAGCTCCAGGAGACCGTGGCAGCCATGCTCACCTGGAAAGCAAAGACAAACAGATTATTTTGTTATTAGGAGCCACTTGAAATATAGGCAGAGGCATGTAACTCGTTGAGAAAGGATGAATAAATGATTTAATTTTTTAAAAATATCATTAGCAAGGCCACAGGTTGGGGAATCCAGCAGATTTCTTTGACAGGAGCTGAAGAATCAACCAGGTTTCAGTGCCTGTAAATGTCCTCTGGCAGAGTCACCAAGAAACCAGGGCTGTACTGCAGGTCCAGGGAAGAAAAAATTGTGTTAAAAGCTTTTTTTTCTCCCCCATTCCTTCCTCCTGACACTGCCTGCACATCTCCTGGAAGCCTGTTTGGATGGATTTGACTCCTGCAGTTGGTTTTCCTCCCATTGGATCAGATTTAAATCAGAAATTGGATCAGTTGGGGATTTTTTAAGGCAGAGCATCTGGCTTTGCTTTATGACAAATGTAACTCAGAGCAATAATTTGGCCACTTGTTAAAAAATTTGTCAAACACACAGACTTTTCATTTATGTTTTTCTACTCTTATCTAATCACTGCCTGTTTTTTTAATAAAAAGTGATTTTAAATCTTTTCTAGAAGGAGTTTTTTAATGAAAGCATCATGATGTTTCACAGGAATGAGGAGAGAAAATAAGAACACAGAGCTGGAGGCTGTTCTTGCTTGGACAGTCTCAAAAGGATACTTGAAAAACTGATTTTACCAGGAATTTCACTTTTATTTCACTCAGCAGAGCCTTTGAAGAAGGAACAACACAAACTGCCTTTTGTAGACTATACAAATTTTAAGGAGACAACAGAACAATGCAATTTATCATTTCACCTTTTAGCTGATTCTACTAGGATTTAAAAATTTCTGTGCCAAATTTAGGATAATGATTGTATTCCACTGTGATCTGAGTGTTAGGATTTAAAAATTTCTATGGCAAATTTTGGATAATGATTATATTCCACTGTGATCTGAGTGTTAGACCAATTTATTTCATCACTGATGATGGAAATTAAAAAGGAAGAGGAAGTCCTGCCTAAATTTTCTACCAAAAAATCTTTGATAAAACTGTTCTGATCCCGGTCCCATACTGAATGCACTGAAATAATTCATTTGGCCACAGCAGGACATCTGTTTGCACACTGAAATAATACAGAATTTGTACAATTTAGGCAGAAATAATTTGGTGTTTGTTTTTTAATTAGGAAAAAACTGCCTGTGGACAAATATTCCAGCCTGAGGTACAATCCTCATTGGAAGAATGCAAAAAAGGGAGCAGATTTTTTTGAGGCAGAGAAGGCATCCCAAATTTTTGGAGGAGGCAGTGGGGACTTTTCACTGGATTCATTTTATCTCCATTCTGGTGGCTCCTCAGAAAATAATCAACAGGAGGCAAAGACCCAGGATTCACTCACAGAGTTTGGTCCAGAATTATTCAACTTTTATGGAGCAAATGTAGCCAGCAACAAACCTGTTGGGCCACAAGCCAAAAGGAAGGAACCTGCAGATGGATTTCATTCCAAAGATAATCCTGGCTATGCTTTTCCTCCTCAGAACCAACGGGATCCACCCCAAAGAGCAAAAAAAAACTTTGTGAAAAAAAATAAACGGACTTTGGGGTTACAGTCAGAGAAGATTAATTCCTATCTTGAGCTGCACAATAAAAAGCAGCAAGTTCTTCAAGGGCAGGTGGGTAAATTTATAAATTCCCTAATTTCTGTGGATTAGGTCTGTCTGGTGTTGAACTCTCAGCTTTGCAGAGGGGAGAAGCAGATTTGAAATCCATCATGCAAGTAAGTGACAGCTTTGGATTTCCTGGGAGAGCCTTGTTCACCCTTTGTGGAATAATTGACAAATCTCCAGCTGCTCCCAAGCCCAGTGGTGGCCACATTCCAGCTGCCTGTTCCTGGCCAGGGAAGTGTCACAGATCTCACACTACTTTTTAATCTTGATGCTAAAAATTCTGTCTTCTTTCCTGACATCTGCACTGCCCCTTATCAGTGGCCCTTTTTATGCTGCCTCTCATTTTTTCTGCTTGGCCAACATAAGTTTGATAATTATTCTCTCTGCTATGCCTTATTCCAGGTTTTTCGTAGTGGAGCAAATGCAAAGTTTGTTGGAAGGAACCTTGAAGCCCACCCAGTGCCACCCTGCCATGGCAGGGACACCTCCCACTGTCCCAGGCTGCTCCAAGCCCTGTCCAGCCTGGCCTTGGGCACTGCCAGGGATCCAGGGGCAGCCACAGCTGCTCTGGGCACCCTGTGCCAGGGCCTGCCCACCCTCCCAGGGAACAATTCCCAATTCCCAATATGCCATCCATCCCTGCCCTCTGGCACTGGGAGCCATTCCCTGTGTCCTGTCCCTCCATGCCTTGTCCCCAGTCCCTCTCCAGCGCTCCTGGAGCCCCTTCAGGCCCTGGAAGGGGCTCTGAGCTCTCCCTGGAGCTTCTCCTCTCCAGGGGAGCACCCCCAGCTCTCCCAGCCTGGCTCCAGAGGGGCTCCAGCCCTGGAGCAGCTCCTCTGGACTGTGCTTGGCCTCGAGCTCCACGAGATTTTTCCATGGGCTGATGTCCCAGGCCTGTCAGGATCCCAGACCAAATTTGATGCTGGACATCAGCACTTGTGTCTGGAAGTTCTGGCTATGCACAGTCCCAGCTAACTTGTGGCAAGATTCGAGAGGAAATGTAATTACAGTTCCTAATGAACCATTAGAAACGAGTTCATTGCTTTTCCTTGCTACTTATTATGCATAATGGGAAGGAGGGGGGTCACTGAATCACTCCACACAGAAAATTCTTACCTTGGAAACCTCCAGGGACATTGTGCTTCCAGTGACACCTCTGCCAAGGCTAATGAAGAGTTGACACAACATTAGAGGGAATTTTCTGACTTCATTCCAGTGGCAGGAATGATGGACAGGATTTTTTTTTCAGTAGAGCTATTAAGAGCACTTGTTTTTTCAGTTCTAATTTGGATGATGGTAAAAATAATGAGTGTGGATGGATGCTAATTAGAGCTATGTTGATATGATTATGTTTGCTATTCAGGGAATTCTGGAAATCTTTCCTGTCTAAGTGTTGGAGCCAGGGATCAGGACTTCATTGTGCAGATACTGATCAAAAACATGGACTAGGCAAAGGAATCAGTTAAAGTCAGGGTTGTGAGATAAGATGATCTTGCTGAAGTGGCCGTGGGGACAGCAGAGAGGTGACACAGCAGGCAGAGGGGGTGTAGGAAAGTGTGTTCCTGACCTAGACAAGTTACAGGGAAGTTGTGGACTTCCCATCCCTGGAAGTGTTCCAGGACAGGGCTTGCAGCAACCTGGGGTGGTGGAAGGTGTCCCTGCCCATGGCAGGGGGTGGGACAAGATGGGCTTTCAGGTCCCTTCCCAAGCATTCCATAATTCTGTGATTCCATGAGTGGCATCACCAGCTGCTGTCAGCCACCCCTGGATCTGCTGCAGGACAGGCAGAAGTCACTGATTAATTTACTTTAATTGACAGTTCATTTACTGGTTCCTAACCAAGATATCCATGGCTCAGTCTTGTTGGAAGGGGTGAAAAATGTCCTGAAGGGAGGATCGTGGTGGTGCAGGAGCCAACTTTGGTCACCCCACCTGGAAAACTCTATCCAAGAGTGCAAAACCACCAAATATGTGAAGAAACAAATGAGCCACATGTCACCAATCAAACTCTGCTCCCTTAAAATGATTTTTCTGAGCTTTGCAGGGGGCTGAAGCTGAATTTATTGATCTGCTCACTGCTGGGGTTGTGGTAATGAAATAGTGTTTGCTTTGAGGGCAGGACTTTGTGCACAACTGAGTTAAAATACTTCCAGCCTCGTTGTGCGAGATTTACATTTACAGATTACAGATTTACTCTGTGCTGGAGTTATCAAAACACACCATAAACCCGTGCTGATCTGTATATTTACTAATTCATACAGCATTTTACACAGCATCAAGTTCTTTGCAGTGTTGCCTGATTCCTAAAGAACCCCATGATGAGTTTCTTTGAGAGAGAGAGGCAGAAGGAGAAGCAGTGGCCCAATCTAGCTCAGCTGTGCTCAATCCGAGTTGCTTTCCTACCTCCAAGCCCCTTACTTCAAAGCCAGGAACATAATGTACAATTTTTTAATGGCTCTAGAGCAAGGCACTCAGACTCTCTGTGCACTGAGCCTTCCCTCGGTGTAAACACCTAATCAAGATTGCCTGTGCTTCAACAATAGCAGCCAAATGCAATTCGAGAACCACAAGGCTTTGAAGTCCTCCCTGCAAAGGCTGGTTTGCCAGTCTGGGATAATGACACGCCATGATTGCTGCCTTTGTTGTATCTTTTCAGTGGAGAAGCAATTATGGGCCTCAATTTAACAGAATAGGCATTACACAGCTTATGATTCTCAAAATGCAATTTCATTTGATCATTTTCTCAATTTGATTGGTATTAATAGAATGGTTCACAAAAAAAAAAAAGAAAAAAATGCTGGCAGAGGTTGTGTCCTGTTCCTCTTTCAAAGAGATAATGTAGAAGTATGTTTTACCTGCCCAGCACTCCATCAATGCACTCGGTCAGTTGGTTCCACCAAAAACATCTTATTCACTGCAAAGCTGTGTCTGTCCACAGCTCAGGAAAACCTACCTCTGTGGTATTTTTCAATTTTCTTATTAATTTTTCCAGGGATTTATGTTGAATTTGGAGCCATGAGATCACCCATAAATTCAGCAATACACTCTGCCCACCTTTCCTTAGCTGCCCTAATCTCTAAAGCCTCAAAATCTCAAATTGCCTCAAAATCTCAAAAAAGCCCCAAATCTCCTAAACCCCAAAGTGAGAGGCTCAGCTTCCCACATTTTCTTCCCACTGATGATTTTCACTTGATAATTCTCTTGGCCATAAATATCTTCCCACTGCCATTTCTCCTGTGGCACCACTCTGGGGTGGAGCAGAGATTCCTGTCACAGTGACACTGCCTAACACACTTCCACTAAAATATTCAGCAGGATAGTTTCAGACAAAAAATAGAAACTAAAAAATGGTAAAAATTGGATTTCCTATGTTCTATAGATTAAAAAAAAGTTTATTTCAAGAAAAAAAATAATTATTGCTATATTTACAAGGGGATCACTTGGCTTTGTGCAGTGATAACTGCACAAACTCAATAAACTTTTCTCCAAATAAATTTCCAGCCGTGGTTATGGGGAGCTATCTTTGTTTGTGAGCTTGTTTTGCCAGGCTCTGTGTATTCCAGACTTTATTTCTGCACCTCTGCTGTGCTTTTCGCCCCCATTATTGTGTTTTGCCAGCTTTTCCTGTGAGCCTCTCTTGCTGAGGCTGGGATGTGTGTGATTGCCTGGCCAGGGATGGTTTCTGCCTCTTTTTCTGTTATTATTTCCAGTGGCTCTCATGGAAATGGAGGAGCCCAGACATTTGAGAGTTTCTGTGCTGCACAATTTTCCTTTCTTTTATTCCTCTTAAAAGTAGAAGGAATCTTTCCTTCTATTAATTGGGTTCTGCTTCTTTTTCTCCTTTAACCATTTCTCTCCTTGTCATCCGTTCCATAATGCCAAAATTCAGCATTTTAATTTTAATAGGCCACAAATTATTTCTCATTATTTCCCCAAGATTTTAAGATCTGTTCACCTGATTGCTGTGACCATGAACATTCCTGGTTTTTAGGTCACAGATCCCACACCAGTTGATGAAGAACCACTCCAGAATGTCCCAGCATTCCAAACTGGGAAAATGAAGCCTGAAGACAAATGGTACCCAAAAGGACAGTAGCTCAAGGTTCCTTTTTGAGAGAATTTAATAATGGAAATTCAGTAGAATTTCTAATTTTAGAATTTTAAATTTTATACATTTAGAATTTATAAAATTAGAATTTTTCAGTTGAAATATATCTATAAAAGCACTAAATTTGGCTGTTTAAAGCTGTCGTCTTGTGGCTTTTAAAGTAATTATTACTGACAATAAATCCTTAAATATTTGTCAATAGATAAACACTGTAATTTAATGTATGTGTGCTTTATGTACTAAATAAATTTAAATGGTGCACTTTGGGGCACCATTTTTGCAGATAAATTCCCTCAATCCACATTTACCACACCTGGTTTGCATCTGCAAGGACCTGATTTTATAGTCCAATGCTGCAGAATTTGTCTCAGGCCACCAAGCAAAGTTTTGATGCAGAATTCTTCATTATGCAGCACCTGAATAACATCTCTGCTCCTGTTCTGGACTGAGGCTTCCTTTATTTTTTCTCCTAAATTTGAATTTTGGGTTAAATCCAGCCATGAGCAGGGTTAGATCCAAGCAGCTCAGAGGGATTTTGATGTGAGTGATGAAATTCCTACATGAATATCTCAAATATCCACTGGGACATTCACCCAGCTGTTTGTAACTCCTTTCAGGAGCAGCACAAGTTCTTGCAGAGGAATAAAACAGAGCCCAAGCAGCCTCTCAGTGGAAGAGCTTTCCCAAGGAGTGGTGGCCAGGAAGCCCCAGGAGGAGCAGCAGAAGCAAAGCCTTGGATCCACCAGCAAATCCCAGGATTTCAGGCTGCAGATCACAGCTCAGCACTGAATCCAAGCTCTTCTCTTGGCCCAGCAGAAAAATCCCAAAGTGGCTTAAATAATTTCCCAAATTCAATCCTTACCACACCTGCCTGTCATTTTCTCCCAATATTCCAGAATTTTTACCCAGCAGAGGTTTTAAATCCTGAGTATCCCAGTAAGGAGGACAAGAAATACCAGCATGACTCTCCAACTGGAATTCCACATCAATTCCCAGCCAATGCCATCCCTGGGCAGCATTTTTCCAGGAAAAACAGCAACAGTGGCCAGGCACATCCAGAATTGGAGAATATTTCATCTGATTTTAATGCAATTTTTCAAGAAAGGGTGAAGGATCAAGCACCACTTCCAGATTTCAAAAATCATATTCACGAGGATAACAGGTATTAGAATAGTTTGTGATAAGGATTTAAGTGATAAAATAATATTATCATTAAGTGATAAAATAATATTATTATAATATTTTCTGGACACCTGTGATGCCCAGAAAAGAAACAAATGGATAAGAAAATGCTTTAAAATCCAAAGTCCAAAGTTATTTTGCTACAAACCTGCCATTATAATTTACTACTAATTGAAGTTTCACTATAGCTATTGATTTTTAAATATGGCATTGGAAAAGGACAGTTCTGTCCTCCAGGTATGGAAATTTCCACAATTGAAAGTTTCCTTTTAGGAGGCTGGGTGGGAAGGTTTAAAATATAGATAGGAAAGGGCACTGTGCATAAATTAAGAGTTTGTAGCAGAATTGGCTTTGCAGGGTGGATATCCAGGGTGAGTTCTGTCCCTAAAGGAGAGAGCAGGAAAATCCTCAATTATGTAGAATTTCACCTGTCTTGATTTTAGAAAATGAAGGTTTTATTTCACATAAACAATTCTATCAGTACTCAGCAGGCCTGATCCAAAGCCTTTCATTGGCTTCAGCTACCTTTGCTTGAGGCTGAAATTTCCTCATTTGTGGTTTTCTTCCATTTATTTTCCATACACCTGGGTGCAAGCAAAGTCATTTATTGTGAAATCCTCATCTTCCCATCTCCCTGCTCCCATCTCCCGTGTTCAGATTGATTGCTGAGCTCCCTGCTGTGTGTAAATTCAGATTTTTACTCTTTCCCCCTCACATTTTTTCCGTGCTTTGTTCACAGTTCACCAACAGCTGCTTGTAGAATCTCCCATCTTGAAAAGAAGAGGCAGCATCAGCCAAGAATTTCTGATTTTGATGATTTTGCTGGCACGTGGCTGTGGGGTTTGTTCCCACCTGCCCTGCCCCAGGTACAGAGGGGCTCACAGGGAGATTCAGGAAGAGCTGAAGGAAATCCAAGGAAAATGAAACGAAGCAGCTCAGAAGGATCTCTCCTGCAAAAGGAAAAGCAAAACCAGCCCAAAGCCAGCAAGAAGGTGAGAAAATAGATGTGGGTTGGGTGGTTTAACATTCCTATTCCCCCTCTAATGTTTCTTCTTAATAATCCATAGGGTTTTTTTAAATAGGGACTGAGAAATGTTGTAAAAGCCCATGGACACAGCAGAGCATTAAAAATCATGGAACAAAGGTAGAAATAGACACTGAAATCATTTTAGAGCAAAGGGATCCACTTGGATCAGTCTGGTTTAGCTCCAGGGACACACAGAGCAGTGTTTGTCCTGTCATTTATCCACAGACAAAATTATTTCAGGTCAGGCTGTTTGTGTGGAGCAGCAGGCAGCCTCAGATCTGAACCATCCATTATCCTGCTCATGCTCCTTTATTGTCCAACTGCTTTCCAAGGGATTCCAGCCCCAAATCTGGAGGATTTGTGAAGCTAACAGCATAAACATCATCCCAAACCTCCTGATGGTCCTTATTAAAACTTGGATTTCTGTCTCCTCTTCATGCCCACTTGTCCTGGTGTCACCACTTAGCACAGCTGCAGGGGCACAGCAGAAGGCTGCCCATGACAAATTAAATGTTTGAGAAGTTTGCTCCAGGTCTCAGGGCAGACAAACTAAGCTGGAATAATGATTTCATGCACTTTGGGTATTGCTGCCTGAGTGCCTCTAAGAAGAATTAGGATTATGATGGTAACTGGGGCAGATCTCCTTCCCTTTCTGTTCAAACCATTGTTTCTTGTCCCATGCTTGCAGCAGTTTTCTCACGCTTCACATGTGAGGAATGCACAGAGGATCAGACTGGTTGTGCTCCCAGGAAAATCCAGCTTTTCCTAAGAAACAAATGCACTCATTGCAACAAGCGAGAAACCCCTGATTTTGTGGGACACGGCGAAATTAACTCCTCACTGTACCTCAAATTAAAAATTAGTGAGTTATAGCATGTAAGAACAGGGATAGCTGACACAAAGAATCCTCAAATAGGAAATTTAGTGTACAGAATTAATGTATCTGCAGTTGAGTTTAACTTGAACCTGTGCTTTGAAAAAAACCCATTTTATTTGCATATAGAAATTGGTGTTCCTGCATTACTCTGTGGTTGAAATTACCACAGAGATGATCAGAATGAGCTTCACTGACAAGTTTTTAAAGAATAATTCCCTTCTAAAAATGTGGCCTTGAAAGAGAAATAAAATATTATGGAGGCATTGGGGTCTTTGTGTGCTGTCCTGAAATATTGGAATGGCATCACCACCACTCCTGCCTTCACTGTGCACTTGTAAAGCCTCTGCTGTGCAGCAAAACGTGGATTTTTCAGCTGTCTGTGGGCAACTTTCCAGTGCAGCTTTGAGAACAAGGAGAGGTTATTCTCACTAACATCAATTGCCTGATTTTTGCCACCAAAGTCAGGTAATTTTATTTGCTTCTCTTACAAAAAATTTCTTTGGAGTCTCATTCTAATCACAGTCAAATGAGTGGCTTTAAGCTGTTTCCAAATAAAGCTCACAAAAGGTCATTTTTGATGAGAAAATATCACTTTGTGATAGGGATAATTGGCAATTTCCCACCTGGATCCAAAGGAAATTCTGTGTCCTTTGACTTTTGCCATTAGCTCAGTCCTGTTGGTCACTTATTTAAAATGAGACAGGGATGGGACTGAGATTGCAAATGAAATCCTGAGGTTTCCACTACAAGACTTCCTTGAATTATTCTCTCTGTGAAATCATGTCAAGGAAAATCTGTTTGCTGTTTGGTTTTCAGCTGGGTAACTCCAAATTCTACTTCAATCTGAGTATGAAGCTTGGAGGCCTTGGACCTGACTATGAAACAATCAAAGAGAAAGTGAGTAAACCAAAAGTGAATTTAGGCAGGGGAGAGTGGCAGAGAAATCATAACTTATGATTATCTGGGACTTTATAACCTTGGTAGCTGGAGATCCTACAGGAAAATTCAAATAAAAGCAAAGGCAGCTGTCCTGGGGATATTTTTAACCCTCTAATTTTTAAAATCCAGAAATAAGAATTAATCAGGGCTAATTGCACATCAGGAAATGACACACTCAAGTGGCTGAGTTGTCATTCCCAGTGTAAAGATCCACCAAATGTTCAAAGTGGAAGTAAAAGTTGTGTAAACACAAGAAAATATTTGGCTGCACTCTGGTGAAATGGAGACAGACTGTTCAGGACAGAATAAAGATGGACCTGTCACATTTCTGCTGAGCTCCATCCTCTATTCAGTCCAAGGAAAAGCTCTTAAAAGGGAAAAGCAACTAAAAAAAGCTGTGCCATTTATCAGGGCTTCCTGTTGTGTGCTGAGGAGGGATCAATGGCAGGGCCAGGTTGAACAGCAGCAGAGGTGGAAATGGAATATTGGTGGGAAAAGGTTTTCATTGATGGATCCCTGAGCCAGTGCATTCCAGTCCCCTTTTCTGCTCTTCTCAGAAAGAAAAGCTAAAGCTGCAAAAGGAATATTCCAGGCAAATTAAGGAATATAACATGAAGAATATTACTGTGATTCAGAGGTTTTTGCCTGCAAAACCCCAGGTGTCTTCAGTGTCCAGACAGAAGGTAAGAGCTGAGTCCCTTCCCAGGGTGTGACAAGTGAGGACTGCAGGCTCCAGGACAAAGCTGTGAACTCAATAATATCAGAATTCCTCGGTTCCTTGCATTTATTCCCAAACATAAACCACTGAGAGACAAAACTTTATTGTTTGGGTGGCAAACAGGGGTTTGGATTCTTTTAGGAGACTTCACCAGCAGCGTGAGATAATGCAACTTCCACTGGAGACATGAGGTGTTCCCAAATCCCAAATCCCTGCAACAGGCACCAAAACCCATCCCAGGTTAAACCAGGGCTCTGCCAGCTCTGTAAAACTCTTTCCATTCCCTCTCCAATTCCACGTTCCAGGCATAATTTTGCTTTTTAATTTTGACAGTTAAGTGCATTATGCAGGAGAACTTGAGCTTGTCCTGTTAACCTGCAACACTCCCTGCCTGAGGGCAAGAGCCTAATGAGACTGGGAAAAAATGATTATAAATGTAATAGATTTGTGTTGTTCTTTCTTTTTTCAAATAAAAACACTTCTTCAGTGTCTAAGGTGGCTTCCAGTGGTGTCAGGAAGCAAATCTTGGGCTGGGTTATGTTGCAGTCACGACTGAAGAATCTGGGATTGAATTCTGTCAGAAACAAGATCAGGAATTTAGAGATATCTTACTCAACCCACCTAAATATTTTTAGAAATATTGGCCAGGTTTTCTCTTCCTCAGTTCCCCCAGTTTTCCTGCTTTTAGGCTTTGGAATATGCCAAGAAGATTCCAAGACCAAAGACTTTCATTGCGAGGCAATCAGAGCAGGAGGTGAAGGAGGTTGTGCCCCAGGCTCCAGCTGGAACCAGGTTACCCAAAATCCCATCCCTGGAGTCTTTGTGGAGCAGGCACAAGAAGGAGAAGGAAGTTGTTGCTGCTTTTGAAGCCCTTCACATCTTATAGGGATTTGGGAAATCTCAGGGATCAAAGCAAAAGTGCCTGAATTGTTTTATTTTCAGCTGTGACCATCACATTTGATTTCCCAGTCCGCTGAAATTTAAACTGCTTTAAGCTTAATTATTTTTAAATATTAGAATTGATTCTACCTGTACCTATTTTGTTTAATAAATAGACCATTTGCATTTATAGTGTTTTAAATATAGTCCTCTGTTCTTTTTCTCTGAAATAAATGATCTGACAGTTGCATCTTCCAGACCAATCAGCTCTTGGCTTGTCACAGCTGGATCATTTTTAAACATTTAAACAGACATATCAACAAAACATTAAAAATAAACTTCTGTTTCATCTGATGATCTTAACACCAGCAATATTTCTCTTTCTGAAGTGCAGAAGAGACTTTTGGCCAGAAATAAAAGCAAAAATAATCCATTGCTACTGAAAAAGAGAACAAAAATATGCTCCAAACACAACAGTTGGTAATGACACAATGCTAATTATTTAATTGTTACTCTGTTATCTCTTAGTGAAGAGTTTCCACAAAAAGATCAAAATTTTGAAGCTTCATTTGGGACAAGAAAATTCCAAACAAGTCCTGGCTGAGCATGCAGACAATCTGGGATTAGCCAGGAGCAGTTGGGAAATATATTGGGTAACTGAGGATAATTGAGAGCTGCATGTTTGAGAGGAAACAGCTTTTAACAGATTAAGGCTGTAAAAATAACAACAAACAGATGGGTTTCTTAGGGTGCTTCCATTTCTTTAACTTAGCAAATTATGAATTAAGTCACCATATGAAATGTGATTAGAGCACACAGCGAGGGAATTTGGGCTAAAACCTCCTGGAAAACAGGCTGGATAAAGGAAAAAAAAAACAAACCACCTTGTGATGATGTGGAATTGCTTTATCCCATTTCTTTGGTCTCTTTTTTATGGGGGGCTCCCAACTTATATGGGGAAAAGTGATCCCAATTCTGCCCTTCCTCACACTGCCAGCACCTGGCCTTGCTTCAAACCCTCCTGAGGGGCAGGAACCTCTCCCCCACTGTTGAATCATCCCCTTGGACTCACAGCTGGAAGTTCAGGACATTTTTGGGAATATTGAGACAAACTAAATCACCTCATGATGCTGTGGAATTGCTTTATCCCATTTCTTTGGTCTCTTTTTTATGGGGGCTCCAAATTTAATTTTGGGAAAAGTGATCCTGATTCTGCCCTTCCTCATGAAGAGGGACTTGGACTTGCTTCAAACCCTCCTGAGGGGCAGGAACCTCTCCCCCACTGTTGAATCATCCCCTTGGACTCACAGCTGGAAGTTCAGGACATTTTGGGGAATACTGAGACAAACCCAACCACCTCATGATGCTGTGGAATTGCTTTATCCCATTTCTTTGGTCTCTTTTTTATGGGGGCTCCAAATTTAATTTTGGGAAAAGTGATCCTGATTCTGCCCTTCCTCATGAAGAGGGACTTGGACTTGCTTCAAACCCTCCTGAGGGGCAGGAACCTCTCCCCCACTGTTGAATCATCCCCTTGGACTCACAGCTGGAAGTTCAGGACATTTTTGGGAATATTGAAACAAACTAAATCACCTCATGATGCTGTGGAATTGCTTTATCCCATTTATTTGGTGTCTTTTTTATGGAGGGCTCCCAATTTAATTTTGGGGAAAAGTGATCCCGATTCTGCCCTTCCTCATGGAGAAGGGACCTGGCCTTGCTTCAAACCCCCCTGAGGGGCAGGAACCTGATCAATCATCCCCTTGGACTCACAGCTGGAAGTTCAGGACATTTTGGGGAATATTGAGAAATATGAAGAATATTTTGGGAAGCCTTGGTGGGAGGAGCATTGTCCAATATGGGAACACGGGTCAGGCTGCAGGGGGAATGTTTTCCATGACATTTTGGTCACTTACAGCATCCAATTCCAGCTTCTGAACAGAACCTTCCTCTTCCTCAGCCTCCTTCCCCTCTCCTTTGGGCACTGCCAGGCTGGGAAATGGTTCCATGCTCTGCTTCCCTGCCTTTATTTTTAACCCAAACTGTAACACTTTGAAGCATTTCTGCTCAGGGCACCTCAACTTGTTGTTCCTGCTTAAAAGTGATAATCCCCCCTTAATCCAAACTTCAAGTGCCTGTTTTAATGAAACCTTCAGATGAATATCAAAGAGCTATTTACTCGTATCTAATATTTTAATTAGATTATATTCTCAATTTAACCCATTAAACCCCCTTTGATGAGCTCCATGTTCAGTGTTTAGCCCCAGATGCTGGAGGTAATGAATATTGGACCTTTGATTTAATGAGAACTTCTGCCTTTCCAGCCTGACTCCCTTTGTATCCCCTTTTTTTTTTTTGCTTTTCTGGCCTATAGAATTCATTTAATTGAAGAAGTCTCTTATCACCACACATTAAGGAACCTAAATTAGCATCCCTTTTCTGATGAGAAAATGCAAGCAGACATTTTCTCTTTGATCTGAGGGCTGAGTTGAAGTAGCAACAGCCCCCTGAAAATGAGCTGATGGCTGCATTATTTGGCTGCCATGCAGATGTGTCCATGTGGTGCAAAATGCTTAATGTCTTAATTGATCTCCTTCCTCCCTAGCTGGCATCCTCTTCCCAGAAATTAGGGGAGAAATCTGTTCATTTGGGGCTTTTTTTTTAATAAAACAATGAATTTTTAGGAAACATTTAAATATTAAACCTGTGTGAAAGTTGGATATGAGGCTGCACATATTTTTATATATTTTATTATTATTTTAATAACCACTTATTTTTTATAAACACTGATGATGGTCATCTCACAAACCATTTAGAAATTCTGTTTGTCCTGGTGTTTTGGGTGTTTTAAATCCCACAAAATGACATTTTTACGTGGAAAGAAAATCTTTCAACCTACCTCAATACAAATTCAGATTTTCCCTGTGCTTCACAGATATGGTGGCACAAAAAAAGACACCAAGGAGCATCCAGCTGCTTAAAGTCAGAGGCCAAAATTTAATGTATTTCAGATTAGGAAGGCAAAATATTTAAATAAAAATCAGCCTTAAATTGAATTAATTATTGAGGGAGGGGCTGAGTGGTGTCACTGAGCACAGAGAGGAGTCTGTGTGCACCACCCAATGGAAATTCCCAACAAATCCAAGAAACAAGAAATCTAGAAACAAGATGAATACAAGAAACAAGAAATCTGGTAACAAGATGAATCCAAGAAATAAGAAATATAGAAACAAACCCAAGAAACAAGAAATCTAGAAACAAGATAAACCCAAGAGCAAAATCAGCCCCTTTTTAAGCCAGGACCATCCAAGCAGGAGCTGCAGCTGATTGAGGTGATGCTGTTTGTTGCTGTGACTGGAAGAGAGGAAAAATTCCTCAGCATGGCCCACACCCTTCAGGATATCAGTGATAAAAAATGCTCTGAATCCAGCAGGCAGCAGAGAGAAATGAGGAGAGGAATCACAGAAAGAATTTTACATCATGCCCAGGTCGTTGCTGGGCTTGGCCATGGGTTATTTACACCTTTCCTTCTTCCTCTGTGTGTGTATAACAGCAAGAAATTCAAATTATTTGCTCTATAAATGCCCTTAAAACCTCTACCTGATCTGCTTTTATGGAGCTCTGGCCATAGAATGAAAGAATTGGGGTTGGAAGTGCTTTCCAAACCCATGAAAGTTCAAAATGTTTAAGGCAGCATGCAGGAAAATGCTCAAAATCAAAACAGAAAGCAAAGGTTCATGGCAGGATTTTATAGATTGGGTTTTGATTTTCTATAATGAAAACAACAACCAAAAAAAAAGCATTAACCACTTGTGTCTTAAATTAATCACCAGCACACAATTTCATTTCAGAAAAACTCACTGGAGAATTTGGATGAAAATCAATCTTCTGGAAAAATAGGAAATCCACCAACATTTCCTGTTTCCAGCATTATTTCCTGCCAGTCACTTCCACTCCAGCATTCCCCAAATGAACACATTAAATTCTATTTTTAAAAAAAGAGAGAGAGCAGCTTTAAATCTCTCCCCTACTCCTCGAGCTTCTTGGGAAGAGCAGGGAAAAGTCGGCTGCTCAGAATAAGTCAGGATCCAAGAATAAAACCTCATTTCACTTATTCCAAGTGAAAAAATCCCTGAATAAAACCTCATTTCACTTATTCCAAGTGAAAAAAATCTCTGAATAAAACCTCATTTCATTTATTCCAAGTGAAAAAATCTCTGCTAGAAAAAAAACACTGCCTGCCCAGCCCTTCCTTTTTCCCAGAACCATCTCCATTCTNACAAAACCTCATTCCATTTATTCCAAGTGAAAAAATCTCTGCTAGAAAAAAAACACTGCCTGCCCAGCCCTTTTTTTTTCCCAGAACCATCTCCATTCTCCACTAACCTGTTCCCAAAATGTTGCCCAGACTCTCTGGAAATGACATTTTTCCATCTCCAGCTGGGCAGGAGCTGGCTGGTGACCCTGGGGATTTCTCTGGCACTGAGTGTTTCCTTCAGCTGTCTCAATTTCAGGGGTTTTTGCACCAAACTTTGTGGGATAAGCAGATTCCCAAATCTTCCTGTTCCCTGCAAGGCTCTGATGTCCAGCTGGGATGGGGGCATCCCTGGACTGGGAATATTCACACTCTGCCTGTGTGGGATTGGTTTTTAATCTGATTTTTAGCTTTAATTGTCAGCCAAGGTGCCTAAAACCCCATCCAGGTTGTGGGGTTTGTTTTATTGATCGGCAGAAACACTTTGGGAAGGGAGTTCCTGGAGTGGCAGGGGAGCAACAGCAGAGATTTGAGGGGGTTTTGGGTCATATTTTGACCTTTTTTCATAGATCTGGCACCCCAGAGCAGAGCCAAGCCAGCCCCGAGCCATTCCCCACCCTGGATCAGCAGCAGCAGACGTGGTCAAAAAGATATCCCATAAATATCATGTGGATCCCAAAAATATCATGCAGATCCCATAAATATCATGTGGATCTGAAATTAATTTTAATAATTCCCAATGAAACGCGTGCGGAGGGGGAGGCTGGCAATAATCACAGAGCAAATTACCCAGAAAAAGTGTGAATTTTCCAGGTTTTTCAGTTCCCATCGCTTCCCTGCCCACGGGAGTTGGGAGAAGGGGAGAGCCCGGAGCCGGGAGCGGCATTTCCAGCCGGGAAATTTTTCTGCTTTCAGGAGCAAAGCGGTTGCTTTGCCTTCTGAACCTTAATTTTTAGGGAGGTGATTGGCATTTTGTTGGTGGAAATTATTGTCCTGAAAGGATTTATTAAAGACAAGCAGCTTTTCCTGGATAGGTGGGTGGGTGTTGGGGGTTTTCCTCTACACGCAGTGTGTGAGCTTTATTTCACATGTAAAAAACTAGAAAGGCAGACTCGCAAAAAAAGGAAGCAAACATACACATTTCAATCATCTATATTTTATATATTAAACAGGAAAATTAAACGTTTTCCCCTCACAAAACGACATGTCCCAAAATCCAAAATGCCCTGAAAGTGCTAAGAACGCCGGACGACCAAATGAAATTCCCGAGAAAAACCAAAAAATAAGGAAATAAATTAAATAACCTAAGGAGACACCGCCACGCCGCCGTGGTGCTGCTGCAGCAGGGAATATCTGAGCCCTGCTCCAGGCTTTTCCCGGGAAATTCCCAATCCCAACATCTCCTCCCCGGAGATGCTGAGCCTCCGCCGCGCTGCCGGCGCATTTCCCAGCCAGCAGCTCAGCCCAAAACCAAAAGTAAATTATAAAAAATCGGAATTTACCTGGAAATGAACCCCATTTCCCTGGCAGGAAGGCAAAGGCAAAGCGAGCGCGGCCGGGGCTGCTCCAGCTGAGCGCGACACGGAGCGCGGGGAGGGGGATGCAGGGGGGGACAGGAGCCAAACGCGGGACCCGTTCCGGGGCTGTTTCAGAGGAAAAGGGAATTATCCGGGATCCACACCTGGAAGCCGGGCAGGAATCAGGCTGCCGACACTTCTCCAAGCTGTAGAAAATCCCTTTTTTCTGCCTGGGAGCGCCGTTTGCTCCGTGCAGCCGTGGCAAGATCGAGTTATTGGTGATGCTCCCCCTTCACTTCCCCATGGCGGAATGAAATCAACCGGAATTTTTGCCTTACCTGTTTTTCGGAGGGCTTTTCTTACAATTCTTTTTATTTGTGCACCTCTTGGAAGCTCTGCCCGACCTCCCGCACTGGGGGTGGAGACGGCGAGCGTGGGAAGAGCGGCGAGGATTTAGGGATTCGGGGAATAAAGGGTGAAATCTGCCCTGCCTGCCGCTCCCAGGAACCACAACATGCTGCCACGAGTATACATTTATTTTACACCCGAGGAAAGTTCGGGGAACGAGGAAAACTCCGACACTTCGGAGGGAAGGGGGGAACCTAAAACAAACTCGGCTCGTTTCACTCCCCCCGCCCCAGACTTCCGAGCAAAGCCCAGCCTTGGGGTGATGCTGGGGGGCATCGGC
>VXBC01008647.1:52567-101040 GCA_013399945.1 Ploceus nigricollis | reverse complement strand
CTACTACTACTATTATTTTCAATTAACTATTGTTTTAAATAGTCCTCCCCAGTGAGAGTAAGAGCTTGGAGCACCAGATCCTTCTCAGCAAAGCCCTGCTGCAGTTAGTAGTGTTAGGCTTGCATGGCCAGAAAGGAGGCAATATTTTTGACTCTCACTGAGGATGAAACAAAGTTTTATTGCATTTTTTATTAGCTTCCATAATCCAATGGCCAGCAGTCATTACTGAAGGGGAGTGGTGATACTAAACCTTTTCCTTTGGTCAGATGCCCTGATTATGACTGCAGCATAAGACTTGCTCCTGCCTGTTTTCTGCTGCTCTGCATTCTCCTGCTCCCTTTCAGCAGGGAAAGTGCTTCTGCACAGAATGCCTCCAGGTATGGTACTTCAGGCTTGTAGGATGTTGAAAAGATGGGAAAAATATGATAGGGGATTTATCTATTCCCCTTCTTTTTTGCTGTGTTCTGAGAGTGTAACTAGCTCGTGACAAGGAGTGACATCTCTCTTTGTCACAGCAGAAAGTTTTGGACATTTTTTCGTAATGATAGGTACCCATGCAACAAGCATATTTGTGATTTTAGGGACTTGCAATGCTAAACAATGCTATTGAGAGTGGCCCTGCAGAGAAACACGGGGTGTCGGTTGATGAAAAACTCAGCATGAGCTGGAAGTGTGTACTCACAGCCCAGAAGGCCAACCAAATCCTGTGCTGCTTCAAAAGGAACGTGGGCAGCAGTTGAGGGAGGTGATTCTGCCATCCTAATCTGCCCTTGTGAGACCCCACTTGAAGTTCTGCACACAGTTTTGGTGTCCCCAACATAAGAAGGACATGGAATTGTTGGAGCAAGCTCAGAGGAGGGCCACAAAGTTGATGAGAGAACTGGAGCCCCTTCCCTACAAACCACGCTGAGGAAGTTGGGGGTGTTTGGCCTGGAGAAGGGAAGGTTGTGTGGAGACCTCACAACAACCTTCCAGTATCTGAAGGGGCTGACAGGGGAGCTGGTTAGGGACTCTTTGTCAGGAACTGAAGTGATGGGACAAGGAGTAATGGGTACAAATTGAAAGAGGGAAAATTTGGTTAGATATTAGGAAGAAATTCTTTACTGTGAGGATGGTGAGACACTGGAACAGGTTGTTCAAGGACATTGTGGATGTTGCAACCCTGGCAGTGTTCAAAGCTAGGTTGGATAAAACCCTGAGCAGCCTGGTCTAGTGGGAGGTGTCTCTGTCCATGGCAGGACATGGCAGGGGTTGGGACTAAATGATCTTTAAGGTCCATTCCGACCCCATAGCATTCTATGATTCTATGATTCTTCAAAACAAACAGGTTGTATTTCTGTGTGGAGGTTAGGCGGCCTCTTCCAGGCAGGCAGAATAACATGTCAAATAAACTGACACAGACGTCTGTGGTGCACAGCAGAATGTTCACCACAGCTGTTAAGACTATAGACTTTCAAATACCCTGACATTTTCTTAGTTTGATTTTTTCTTTTTCAGTTTTTTTTTTTTTAAAGCCTTATTCTTTGAAAATAGGATCAGAGGAAGGAAAAAGCACTGAAAAATACAAATCTCTTTGGGATACTTTGCATGTTTGCCAAATATCTCTTAGGTTAATTGTTTGAGTAGAGTTGGGCTGAAATCCAGAAGTCTCCATTTCATTCCACTTTTCATGCAAGGTCTTAACTCAAAAGTCTAAATATTTTTTATGCTTCTGCTGCATTTGCTTCAACTGAAAACCTCACTTGGAGCTTAAAAGGCATTTTGTTTGTAGTGGAATTCATAAGATTCATGTCAATATCAAACTGTGAAAATTCATTCCTTAGCAGAAGTACTTTCCATAGCTGAACTGAAAAATGCTGCCCTTTAGAAGTGTTATAAGTCCTATAACATTTGTATTTGTAACTTAGACCAGAACAGAAAGAATATTTAATAATCCAGCTCCTGTCCACAATGCATGGGAGTTATGGGACCCAATACTAAGCACTTAATAGAACTCCATTTTATCTTTCATTTCCCAAGTTTCTATTGCAATTTTTCATCTTTTTTTATAGAAGTGATCTCTAAAATGTCAAATGGTTATATCCTGCTGTTTTTAGAAGAACCTAAGTTCTTCTAGTTGTTGGGGCAGAAATATTTTTATTATTACTAAACAATACATGATTGTTGAGCATCTGTCTACAACTTGTTAGTACAGCATGTCAAAATTTTCCTCAACAACTTTTCAGGCCCACAGTTGTCACATACTATAGTTCTTGTGTTTTTGTAAGTTTGTGGAACCATTTTCCCACCCTGTCCTCTCATTATATTTACATATTTCTGTTACACATAACCTGGGATTCATTGCATTGAGTTTTAGATGTCTACATCCAGAGCGACAGAGCCAACCTCTCCTAGTTGTTGAAAAGCAAGCTCTTGAACACCAAATTGCAATAATCTGTTATGAATAACACAGCTGTAGCTGATCTGAGTCAGGGAATGGAGTAGATAACTTCTGTAATTTCTCTCTGCTTCCATCC
This sequence comes from Ploceus nigricollis, assembly GCA_013399945.1. Lineage (NCBI taxonomy): Eukaryota > Metazoa > Chordata > Aves > Passeriformes > Ploceidae > Ploceus > Ploceus nigricollis. The sequence goes on along the minus strand of VXBC01008647.1, from coordinate 98,524 downwards.
ATTGTGATTCAGTACCAGTGCAAGATGATCAAACCTGTCAGGTTTTGAATCTGAACAGCAGCAGAATTTGGGACAACGCAGGACAAAAAAATTAACACAAGTTTTCAGGTAAGGCAAGATTCTAATGGATTATTTTCTTATTAAATATTGACTAGTGTAGGCATCTCTCAGGATATGGTTCAATGACTTTATTTTATATAGTGGACAATGATAGGAATTCACACTAATACTAGTTGTAAGTGTATTTACAAAAGATTGAGCAAGTCCCTAACTTCTATAGATTCATGCCTTGGGAAAATTTTAGACAAAGATTTATTGTAAACAATGATAAGATGATGATGGATGCAGGAATTTTTACAAGTCCATGGTCAGTTCTGTCTAAACTAGACTATTCTCCTGTGCAGAATAACATACTATGTCATTAAAGCTGGTTTATGTACTCAAATATAAAGTGGTCTTTTACAAATAAATAATTTGTAATTCATTGCTGTTGCCCAAAACTAAATTTAAAAAGTATTACCAAGAGACTTGAGCAGAAAAAAAGACTTCATATTTTAAAAGTAATTGTGCTGGTTTTGCTATTTTTCTCCCCTTTTATGATTTCAATTTGGTATAAACTTGCCTTCCTGCCTTGTTGTCTACATCTGTGGTTTTGCTTTCAGGTGTAATCCACTGAGCACTGGAAAGCTTAATTATTCTACAAGTGGACAATGCAGGTCTTCTCCAAGTAATACTATATCTCATAATGGGTGTATTGGAACTCAACAGAAGAAGTAATTGTATACACTAGGAAATATTTCCTCATGCCAGCAAATATATGTCATCTGTTTGGTGGTGTTGTGGTTTCAGGTTGTTTTTTGTGTTTTGGGTTTTTGTTTTGTTTTGTTTTGGGTTTTTTTGTTGTTGTTGTTTGGTTTTTTTGGTGGTTTTTTTTTTTTTTTAATTTTTTTTAATATTTTTTAATATTGTCTCTCATGCAAGAAAAGGGCTTTGTATTACCTGGGAAGCTTTGACTGGTATAAAATCATAATACCTTTTTCTCTCCCGCCATTATTTTTCATTTTGAATGTGGCAGAAGTGTCCTCTTAGATCATAACTTCAAGTATATTTTTATTCAAACAGTGAGACAAATAACAACTCAAAGGTCTAATGCAGAGCAGTGTTCATTATCATCTTGTTCTGTACTGTAAATAACAAGAATTCAGTTTGTGAAATTATTCCATGTCTGTATAAAAATACTAACCCTATGTGTTGTTTGGAGGAGTTATATACAGTAGAGAAGAAAGGAGAAATATAAAATGATGTTAATAATTATAAATATAATTGAGAATATTGTGAGGCAATTGAGAAAAAAAAGATTTTACATATTGGAATAACTAAAGTATAACCTAGAAAAAATATGAGTCATGAAAGTCACAACTGACTAATCAATTGTTTATGGTACTGTGGAACCCATACTGGAGGCAGTACAACAGCATAATGAGAAGCAGAATATAATACTGTTGTAAGAGCAGACATCATTAAAAAAATTAATCAAACTTACTAATACAGTGGGGAAAATAACAACATTTTGCTCTCACTCACATAACTTGAATAAGTCTCAAACTTAGAGCAAAAATAGACATTTAAATGCATCAAGGAAAGAGTTATAAAACCATATTCTAAAAATATAAAAATATTTAGAAAATACATTTAACATTATTAGATGTAGGCATATATATTCTATAGTTTCAGAGCCAAAGGTAATTAAGCTAGGTTATGCGATTTAAATGTAACAGAAAAATAACAAAAGAGCAACTAATAATCCTTCCCCTTGTATCATTGCTACATTTCACCACTCTGTAGTTAAAAAAAAGTCAAACTCAAAAAGTTTTTGATCAAGATCTATATATGCATTCATTGCATAAAAAAATAATTTGATTATAAAACCAATACGTTAATATGAAACACAGCATCTAAAATGTATAATTCCATGTATATTTCTTGTCTCAGACTGCCATTAAGAAGAAGACAGTATTATTTATTTCCTGTTTTGATAATACCTTAAATCAAATACCTGTTTTTACTGATTCTAACTGAATTTGGTAAATTCTGATACTTAATTTTTTTTTCCAACAAGAAAGTGCTCCTGAGTGTTATAATGAGATTTTTATTTTGACTCAGTTACTTAAGTACATACTATACTTAAGAACAGTCAATTCATGTATAAATGTGAAAAAGATGCACTTTCTTCAAGCTGTTCCTCATTTCTGCTCCTGTTTTTCAAGTAGACATGAAATTCCAGCCCCGTGACTCTCAAAATGCTGTTAGCTAACAGGGGAAAGGACAAGAACCTGTTAGAATAAACAAAAGAGGAGGAATTAAATATATGATAACTTTTAGTAGCATTGCCTAATGCATTACTGGAACCTGTACAAAAATGTTGAATAGGAATTTTTAAGTGTATGACATAATAAAAGTTTCTTAGAACACTAAAGAAGATCAAGGCAAATGAGTAATTACAGCAAAATTGGACATTGCTATAGTATATTTTCAATCTATGGCATGATTAATAACTTGTAAAATGTTTTAGTAAATGGAGTGGAGGTAGATGCTTCAAAGGAACTGTGGCACACAATTTCTCCAACAGGGGGCAAATTTTTGTGCATGATCCAGCTAGGTAGGTTACAGTCCCAAGACACAGTTTTTACTGCAATGAGAGAAAAAGGAACGTCTGTCCATGGACGCTGCAAAGCTCAGTTTATGAATTGGAAGAAGCAAGAGAGGAGGTGTGTCAGAAAGAGCTTGGTGTCTGTCCATGCACACACACATACATGCCAGCAGAGCTGGGGTTAGCCAAGACCTGCTCACCACAACCACTGTGGCGGGCTGGCACAATCCAGCCTGGGGAAACATGGTGCTTATCACAGTCAGGACCTGGTCAGTTACTTGACCCTGACAGAGGTTCTCTGTTCATAGGCAATGCCAGATGTCCATGTAGTAATATTTCCTCCGGCTTATTTTCTTGGAGGGGCATTTGTAAGCAGATATTGGCACAGGCAACTAGTCAACCTGTCCATAGTGATTTTGCACTGCACCTTTTCAGTGGTGTCAGGTGCTGTGTTCCTGTCACTTGCTGTTGCAACACCCTTACCAAGGCCCAATCCAATCAGTTCTTATCTGAGTTGCTCTGTCAGCCATGGCTGACAATGCTCAGTCCTCAGTTTTTCTTGGTCAAGGTCACGATGCTCCCCTGACATTGCCATTTGCCTATTTGGGAATGAAGGCTTATTCGTTTACCCACCTGTTCCCTTCTACTTCAGAGTGAGACAAAAAGCCCATTTGACTAATCAGATATGAAAATCCTGGATCTAGGAAAACCCATAATGATAGCTGATTGACTCCCAAATGCTGGTTCTGAGATTGCTTTTACTAGGAAAGGTATGTGATCCCAACAGGATCAGAGCTCAGCTTAAATTTTTAAGTCTTATTATTAAGTCTGTAATTAAATGAACACATTTGTATGGATATCAGCTAACAACTAGTACAATCTAGGCAATTTATATTCAACTTCCTAGGCAACTGCAGGCTCAGCCATTATCACTCACCAGAGATTGAGTTGAGGTTGCCTGAGGATGGAATCACAAGTGAGTACCACAGTACACAAACACTTTTGATTTTCCTCTCACTTCTCTGCAGTAGATAAAAGAAGGCTTTTGCTTTGTTCAGGTAAACTTCTGTATTTTCTTTATAACCAACTTTTTATCCTTCTTATTTTGTTGCAGTCTGACCCAAAGGCCTTTTTGGTTATGGAAAACACGCTTTATTAAGTGAAAGCTCTGTGAAAATACCTTGTTCTCCCCAGACAGAATGTTAAGGGTCATTTCCCATTGCTCTGACAGGTAATAAATGCTTGCTTCCCTTCTACAACATGTAAAACAATGAGGAACAGTCTCAGTGTATCTAAGGCAACAATGACTTTTCTAAGTAAGAAATTATTGTCTGAGCATCTGTTGCACCAAATAACTGCACACAGCATGTAAAGAATTCAACTCAGCCATAGTACAGTTAAAAATGCTTTTACGATAAATTATGAATGCCAGAAGTCTCACTATTGTGAATTTATAGACCAGTTATTTTCATTTAATATTCACTATGGATCATAGGAATAGAGTGTCTATCGGGAATAACAAAATAAAAGCAGAGAAACTTCAAACTCATAGTCTGTATTTCTGGAAGGGCTTTATTGATTTTCTTTGTTATAGTACTTCTGGTAGAACTAAATTAATTGCTGATGCATCCTAAGAGACAAACCTTTTGTCTGAAATTCTGTTTTTATTTTTTTTTGGAAATTTATTTTCTAAAAAACCCATCAAATTTGAAAACTGCTGAGACTATCACAGTTAAATGAATGCATTATCTTCACATTAATGTGAAGTTCTGCTCTACTTGGGGAAATAAAAAGTGGCTTATCCTGTTAAATGTAGAACATGACATTATCCAGTGGGCTGTTAGTTTTGCATTTTCCAATGCCTTATGAGACTTTCAAATCTAGATGTTTTTAGAATAGTGAAATCAACACTTTAATATGGGATGAAATTCTTACTATTATGTCACAGGGGGGTACACAGCTTAGTTATATATCCAAATAAATGGCAAAAAAGCTTGGGTTCTCTGGAATAGGATTCTTCCCTACTGCTTTTGCTGCCAGTTGCTATTAATTTCCACTTAAAACTGTGTGGGTAAAAATGGAATGCTGTGACCAGTTTGAGTCTGAACTACAAAAGTATCCACAAAAGAGAAATGAGAATAACTGGAACACTACAAAGCCTAATATGTAAGCAGAGATTGAAACATCTAGGGTTTGTTGTTTGAGGAAAGAGAGTGATGATTGATGGACATGTGGTAGCAAACCTATGCTGTAAGATATGTATAAGTATGCTGTAAGAAGAAGAAAACAATCTAGTATGCAATTGAAAAAAAATTAAAAAGGAGTTAAAGGATTTTTTCCAACAATGAAAATGTATGTTCTATTTTAGGAAAAAAAAATTATCCAAATAGAAAGATCCAAGTAAAAGTGATAGTGAAGCACTGAAACATCCTGCCCAGAAGTTCTGGAAGCACAGAACTTCAGCAATGGATTAGACAAATATCCCTGAAAAGTGAGTAGTAGTCTATAGGAATCTCTTTTAAAGGGGAGCATAAAATTAGATTACTTTGTGAACCTTCTCAGAGGTTTATTTCAATTATTTTATTTTAAGTCATTCTCTTCAAAAACACCTGCTTCAGAACACATGAAGAACTGCAGAAGGGTTTTCTAAGATCAAATGGATGGGATATATAATGGATTCCTGTGCAGGAAAGAATGGCCTGCCACAACATTACATTTTCCCTTCCATCCTTGTGGTTTAGGCATACATAGTATTAAAAACATTATTTTAGACTTACTCTGGATTTCTGAGAGTTTTTAGGTCTGACCTATTTCAGTGTATTCATGGTACAGTCTAGGACACTTTACTGATAAAAAAAAATTCTGAGTTTTGTCTTCAGGGTTAGACAGCAACGCTTCAGAACATTAAGAAAAAAGCTTCTTCTCATTGATTCCTGAAATGATGGTCAGATGTTTAAGCTATAAAGATAGTTAGAGACCACAATAATTTCTTTAATATATAATATTTTTCCCCCTTTAAAACTGATACTGAGTTTTGAGTTACTTAAAAGTACTTGAGATTATTGATCTCGATTATGAAGAGCCCCCTGTTTTCAGTGGGATTTTGCCTAGAGAAAGCAAATTCAGGATCTCAGAGTCTCAAGAAGGTGCTCAGGGTAGTCTGACATGACACAAGTCAGAGTCACAACTCACACATCTGCTCCCTGGCATGACATACTTGACAACTGCCAGCTCTCCGTTCCTCAGCCAGTGTGCTTTATAAGACAGTCTCATTTTTCAGACATCAACAGCAAAAAAAAACCTCCTTAGAAAATTCTAGGGTGTATAAAGTTTTCTGCAATAATTTCATTGCTGTGTTTGTGCATGTGTTCCTTGGTGGCAGCTGTGGGTGTAACTTCTGAGTTTGAGGCAAGAAAAATTGACATATGGTTACATGCAGTAGATGTATAGTGGGGCAAAATAGTTTATCTGGAAAGGGAAATCCTGTTTGAGGAACTTTTTAGTGTTAACTGCTATCTTACTTTCTTCTACTGTGAAAGTGTGACTATATTCTTGATATCTCCACTGAAGCAGGAAGGTGGAAACAACATTAAAAAGGTGGAAAATACTCTTTAAAAATAAAATCTAAAATTTATCAACTAAATATCCTCTTACCAACAGACAGGAAGTCTGATGACACAGTGAAGGGTGCAGCTATGACAGATAAGATAAAAAAACAGCCTCCTCAGGTCCTTCAGTGCATAAAGGTAACTAACACTTTTCATGTTAGATATGTTCCCCAGTTTGAAGCAACATTTACATTAAAAAGAGACTCTGGTTCTTCTGAAGTACTATTGAGCTGAGGCAGCCTGGAGACAGAAGAGTCTTCATGTAATCAATATTTTCCTTTAGAGTTTGGCATCTTTGTTAGCAATGTTTCTTACTCAAAAGTATGTTCAATGCATTGTAGAAATAATATGCTTTATAAGAAGCACTGTAAAACATATATATTGCGATAACACAACCTTGGACAACTTTTGTCATTGTTTCTGATGATGTTTAAAAAAGAATGTTTTGCAGTAAATGGAGCTAGTCTGACACACAAGTCTAACTGCAATTTCCATTCTCACTTGGCGGTCATAAAGACCTCTCTGACTATTTGACAAAATAATATTGCAGATGTTTTAGATGTTACCACTTTTCTCAGAAATCACATCTTAATGTGAAGCTATTGCAACTGCAAAAGACAGATTTAAGTCAATCTAAACTATATCTTCAAATTTGAATGCAATTATTCTGAAATAAAATGAAAAAATTAAAATAAACCGTATTTTAATCAAAATTAAGATGGTAAACAAAGACATTTAAGAGAAATCATTTTTAATATAAATAATTTATAAAAGTAACACATGAAGTGTCATTGACAGCCCATTTTAACAGTCATACAATTTCAAAAATATTTTGTTAAATATTTGGATTTTAAATCTGATTCTATAGGTATATACATCAAGCATTCAAAATGCTTGTACTTTTCTCATTATTAATTATAAATGTATCAGTTTGGTAAACCAAATGGCTTTGCTTTTACACCCCATGTTTCATTCACATTTCAGAAAAAGAAGCACTCAAAATGTAAAAAAATGTAAGTAAAAGGAATTTATCTCATTTCATGGCGGAATCAGTAGGTTCCAGTCCCTTTCAAATACCAACTAGAAAGACCCACTTTCAAGACAGATAATTATTTATTGATACAGTGATGGAAAAGGTGATAGAAAGTTATAAAATCTTACAAACCTTTTGATACAGGGAAGCCAGAGATATTGCAGCATTGGGCAGACCTCCAGTCAGGGCACCTAGAGCAGGTTACACAGGAAGATGTCCAGGTGGATTTTGAATTTCTCTGGAGAGGGAGACTCCACAACCTCCCTGAGCAGCCTATTGCAGTGCTCTGCCACCCTCAGTGTAGAGAAGTTCTTCCTAATGCTGAGGTGAAACTCCTTGTGTTTGAGTTTATGGTCGTTGCTCCTCATTCTGTCACTGGCCACCACTGAAAACAATCTGGCACCCTCCTCTCGACATCCAGCTTTGAGGCATTTGTGTTTATTGATGAGATCCCCTCTCAGTTTTACTCTTCTGTAAACTAAACAGGCCTAGCTCATAAGAGAGATTTTCCAGACCCCTAATCATCTTTGTGGTCCTCTGCTGGACTCTTGTATTTCTTCAGGAGAGCGGAACTGAACACAATACTTTGGATGTGGCCTCAGGGGGAGGATCACCTCCCTTCTCATTATCACTTAGATAAGAAGAAATTAAAACTAAATTTTTTTTAAAACACCTTCCCCCTGCCCCTGCCTTCTTCAGAGAAAACTCTGAGAAAGTCCATACTCAGACCAATGATATAGATGAGAAACAAGAGAGCTTCATCACCTTGGATTTTTTTGTCTTGTTTTTGAGTAGGACCAGTCATTCAAGGTACAGTCAGATAGACCTGTACCTCCTTCACAGTTTTGGGACTGCTGCTTTGTTGGAAATGAGTCACAGACTGGTTTGGGTTGAAAGGGGACCTTGAAGATCATTTAGTTCCAGCCCCCCTGCTGTGAGCAGAGACACCTTCCAATCAGAGTCCCACCCAACCTCACCTTAAACACCTCCAGTGACGGGGCATCCACAGCTTCCCTGGGCATCATGTTCCAGTGCCTCACCACCCTCACAGTAAAGATTTTTTTTTCCCCCAATATCTATTCTAATCTAATCTAATCTAATCTAATCTAATCTAATCTAATCTAATCTAATCTCTACTGACTTTCAGTTTGAAGCGTTCCCCTTGTCCTGTCACTACATGCTCTTGTAAATTGTCTTTCTCCATCTTTCCTGCAAGTTCCCTTCAGGTACTGGAAGGCTGCAGTTAGGTCACCCCAAAGCGTTCTCTTTTCCAGGCTGAATAATCCCAGTTCTTTCAGCCTTTCCTCATAGGAGAGGTATGAGGAATACCTCTGATCAACTTGGTGGCCTCCTCAGGACTCACTCCAACAGGTCAATGTTGTTCCTGAGTTGGGGGTGGTGGGTGGAACCTCAGAGCTGGATGCAGCTCTCCAGGTGGGGTCTCACCAGAGCAGAGGGGCAGAATCCCCTACACACATTGCCAGCTCATGTCCAGCCTCTCATCCTTCAGCACACTAAGTTCTTCTCTGCAGGGCTGCTCTTGATCTGTTCATCCTCCAGCCTGGACTGATACCTGGCGTTGCCCCGACTCAGGTGGAGCACCCTGCACTTGGTCTTGTTAAACTCATGAGATTTCCATAGGCACACAACTCTAGCTTGTCCAGGTCCCTCTCCACGGTGTCCAGTTCCCTCTGGATGGCATTCTGTATTTCGGGTGTGTTGACTACAACACTCATCTTGGTGAGATCTGCAAATTTGCTGAAGGTACACTTGATCCCTTTGTCTATGTCATTAATGAAGATATTAAATCTCTCATCCCTAAGGATGGAGCAGAACCCCTAAAGGACGCCGTTTGTCTGACACCACTGATGCTTATTGGGAGTTTGAGCCATTCACTACTAACTTCTGGATGAGACCATTCAACCAATGTCTTATCCATTTAACAGTTTACCTATCTAATCCATCATGCTCCAATTTGGAGAGAATTTGGTTTCAAGGCCTTTACAGAAGATCAAATAAATGAAATCTGTAGCCCTTCCCTTGGCCCCTTGATGGGGTCACTCCATCATAGAAATTGACTGGCTTGGTCAGGCAGGACTTGCCCTGGTGAAGCCATGCTGGCTATCTCTAATCACCTCCATGTCCTCCATGACCCTTAGCATAGCCTCTAGGAGAATCTATTACCTGACCTTTGCAGGCACAGAGGTGAGACTGACAGGTCAGTAGTTCCCAGGTTCTTCCTTTCTACCCTTTTCAAAGATGGGTGCTATGTTTCCCTTTATCCAGTCACCCGGGACTTCCCCTGACTGCCATGACTTCTCAAATATCATGGAGAGTTGGCAACTACATCATCAACTTCCTTCAGGACTCTGGATTGCACAGTATTGGGTCCCATAGACTTATGCACATTCAGGTTTCTCAGGTGACCATGAACCTGATTTTTGCTTACAGTGAGGGACTTTGCTCTCCCAGTTCTCATGATGCTGTCATCTACTTGAGATGTGTGGGAAGAGAGGGTTCCATTGAAGACTGAGGCAAAACATGATATGCACCTCAGCCTTCTCCTCATCTGTTTTTACCTGTTCACCAGCACTGTTATCAGAGAGCATATACCTTCTTTGACCTTGTTTTTCTGATTAACCTACCTGTACAAGCCCTTTCTGTTATTTTGTGCTTTCCCTTGCCAGGTTCAGTTCCAGTTTTGCATTGGCCTTACTCACACCTTCCCTACAGAATTGTACTTCTCTGTACTCTTCCCAGGTTACCTATCCTTGTTTCCACTGCCTATGCTCCTTGCCCTTTAGTTTGACCAACAGTTCCTCACTCAGTCATGCCAGTCTCCTGCCTTCCTTGCCTGAAATGGACTGTAAATGCAGCCTCAGAACTTTCTGTTACCTAAATGCGCAGATATTCAATTCCCTTTCTCCTTATCAACAGATATATGCAAAAATATATGATGTCTAACACACAGAAGGGGAGGGAATACAAAATATGACTGAAACTGTTGAGTGTATTAAAATGTTCCTCAGTATCAAAATTATAGCCCAAAATAATTTACACTACACAATGAGTCATGTATCCTGCTTCATTCCTGAGTAATATCAGGATGTGGGGAAAAATGTGTGTTACCTACTTAAGGAGAATCACAAAAAGGTTCATTTAAAACTGCAGCATCTTGCTACTGCAAACTTTAGTGTCACATCATATTAAATCAGTCAGCCAGCAAGCTCTTCTGCTAGACATGCCTTCAATGCTGGCATTCGTGCCTCTTTACCTTCTGATGCTGAATGCATCTTTTATACTGCAATTTAGAAAATGATCCCTGGTAGTGTTTTACATCCAAGGACTCAGTTCAGGCAGGCTTTTGCCTAATAATAGTGTGGCCACACAAAGTATGATATTAGAAATGTCATTTTAAATTAGTAAAGGGTCAACTCAGAATAAAGCTATTGTCATCACTGCTAATCAAACTCCGAAGTGGAGCTGGAGTAACACTGGAAAGATTAAATCAGATTTTTTTCATAAAATAGTTTGATTTGATTCTGCTTATGTTCCTTTTCTATTCTCTCTTCACAGCTGCTGACAAGAATACAAATACAGTGTATGCATCTCAAAAAAACTAACATAGAAAGCTCTGGAAAAACAGAATTGAATAACTGCATCACTATTTGAGCATGGCAATATCATAACAAGACACAAATTCATGAAAAGTGATTTTACGATTACACAAAGACATCAAAATATAACAAGATATGGTGATACGGAGCTAAGATGCCCAAACAATGTAAACTCTGCATTGCAATGACTCCATATAATAGCTATACCTTTGAATTGCATTGTATTAATTTAAATTATATCCATTTCCCATAACAAGGCATCACAAAAGCTTTAGAATAAAACTGTTGTTTTCAGATATAGGGCACTAGCTGTGATGGGTTTAATCAGCTCTGTTGTTTGGCTATTCACATAAGATATACTGAAGTGGTGAGATGATATTTTCTTTACCTTATATGAGCATTAAATTTGCTTGCTATTTACTGTAGCTTGCTTGCAGGATTTTTCCTCAGATATATGTCTATGAATAAGATAATTATGTCAACAAAGTGAATGGAAATGTAAATTACTATTGAAATAACTAGTGAGTGTCCTGGTTCTGGCCAGGACAGGGTTAACTTTTGCAGTAGGCAGGTGTCATGGCTTGCTACTGGCCCAATGCCAGGCACCCACAAAAGCTGTTTGCTCACCCTTCCCTGCCACAGCTGGGTAGAGGAGAGAAAAAAAACTAAAGAAGGGCTCATGAGTTGAGATAAGGGCCAGGAGAAAACGCTTCAAGGGCAAAACAGGCTCAACTAAAAGTTGCAAAGTGAATTTATTACTAACAGAATCAGAGGAGGATAATGAGAAGTAAAATAAGCCCTTAAAACACTTTTTTTGGCCCAGCCCCTCTCTCCNACACTTTTTTTCGCCCAGCCCCTCTCTCCTTCCTATCAACAGTGCAGGGAGACAGGTGTCCTGGGGTGATCTCAAAAACAGGACAAGAGGGCATAGGGGTTTTTGTCAGTTTGTCACCAAAGCTTTTCTTCTGCTGCGCCAGGAGAGAAATCGTTTCCCTCTGAGACCGTAGGGTCCCCCCCACAGGAGACAGTTCTCCATTAATTTCTCCAGAGTGGGTGCATTCTCATGAGCAGTAGTCCTACTGTACTTTCTGCAACGTGAATTCCCCCCACAGGCAAGCAGTCCTCCCAAAACTGTTGTGGCATGGGTCACTCTTCCCCGGGGTGCAGTCCTCCTGCTCCAGCCTGNACTAACAGAATCAGAGGAGGATAATGAGAAGTAAAATAAGCCCTTAAAACACTTTTTTTCGCCCAGCCCCTCTCTCCTTCCTATCAACAGTGCAGGGAGACAGGTGTCCTGGGGTGATCTCAAAAACAGGACAAGAGGGCATAGGGGTTTTTGTCAGTTTGTCACCAAAGCTTTTCTTCTGCTGCGCCAGGAGAGAAATCGTTTCCCTCTGAGACCGTAGGGTCCCCCCCACAGGAGACAGTTCTCCATTAATTTCTCCAGAGTGGGTGCATTCTCATGAGCAGTAGTCCTACTGTACTTTCTGCAACGTGAATTCCCCCCACAGGCAAGCAGTCCTCCCAAAACTGTTGTGGCATGGGTCACTCTTCCCCGGGGTGCAGTCCTCCTGCTCCAGCCTGGAGGCAAGGGCTCTCCCTCTCTGTTTGGGTCTTTAACTGGATCACAGCCTCCTCCAGGCATCCACCCAATCCAGTATGGGCATCTCCCCCACGGACTGCAGGTGGATCTCTGCATTCCCTGTGGATCCCCAAGGGCTGCAGGGGCACAGCTGCTTCACCGTAGTCATCACCACGGCCTGCAGAGAAATTTCAGCTCCGGTGCCTGGAGCACCTTCTCCCTCTCCTTCTTCACTGACTTCGGTGTCTCCATGTTGCTTCCCTCACATGCTCTCACCTCCTCCTCTTTTCTGACTAAAAGAAAAACTGTGCAACCTTTGTTTTGATTTTCTTCTTTACTATGTTATCCCAGAGGCATTACCAGCCTCTCTAATTGGCACAGCTTTGGCCAGCAGCCTGTCCATCCTCAGAGCCATCAGGATTGGCTCTGCTGGACACAGTGGAAGATTCCAGCAGCTTCTTGCAGAAGCCACATCTGTGGCCCCCTCACTACCAAAAACCAGGCCATGCAAAACCAACACACCAAGGAAGGGCAGGTAAGGACCCAAGGTTATTCTATACCACCTGCTGTCATGGCCAGGTGCAAGGAAAAGGGAATCTCCTCCAGGGAGAAGGGGTCCCTTTCAAGTTGGCATAGAATGGCAGGAGGAGCCATAGGTCATTGTCGCTTCCATGTTAATTATTTGCCTCTTTCTTGTACCCGCTGTCATTAGTATTGTCGCTGTTACTCTTGTTACTCTTCATTTTCTTATCTCATTGCTATTTCCAGTAAATCGTTCTTATCTCAACCTGTGATCTTTACCTTTTATGCCTTCAATTCTTCTCTCCAGTCTGGAGAGGCAGGGGGAGGGGAGGGTGGAGCGAGCAAGTTGCATGTGAATTCAGTGGGAGCACTAAACTGAAGAATACCATTCCTACACCATGACGGTGAGAAAGAACACACTGTAAGAACCCTATTATTTACTCAAAAATATTTGGCCTTCCCAGAATTTCTAATTAATTTTAAATGCAATAGTTGAAAAAACTAATTTTTCATTATCTGCATGAAAGCCCAGAACCAGATAGGTGTTATTTAAAAGGGACACACTATGCTTTTTTGTATATAATGAAGGTATGAAATCTTTTCTTCATCATGGTTAGATTTAAAAAGTGGGATTTTCCAGTTTCAGTATGGTCTCTATGCTCTTCAATAATCAAATAACTTTTTTTGTTGATGCAACTGAATAGTTCATTTCACGTTACAAACTTTCAATATTCTCTGTCAGAACAATAATGCTAATACAGCAACTGTGCAATCAACATAATCAAGTGTGATTCATGGCATGGAAAAATATTCTCTTTATTAGACTTCTCAAATTAAGATGAAAATATTATGATTACATAAGGTACTTATGATTTTGTCTAAACTTCCCTTTGCATGCAATATTCTAAAGGGTATTGGAAGGTGAATGAAGAAGGACCCTTTCTGATATGATGCATTTTCTGATATGAAAGAAGTGGGTTTCAAGTTACAAGTTTAGATTAACTCTTAGTTTTGGTAATCTATCACTGAAGAAAAATGTAGCATAGAGCAGTAGAAGACTGGGAATAGTACTAAAAATGGCAGAAACATCAATTCTGAGAAGTTTTAAGAACTATTTAAAAAACCCTAGAAATAAAATACCTATCAGACTCAGCTATCTATGATACTCTGTGTAAGGTCCAGAACCTATCTTGGGACAATTCCAAGCACAGATTCAGGCTGGGGGAAGAATGGATTGAGAGCAGCCCTGAGGAGGAGGATATGGGGGTTTTGTTGAATGAGGAGGTCAACATGAGCCAGCAGTGTGTGCTCACAGCCCAGAAAGCCAACTGCATTCTGAACTTCACCAAAAGCAATGTAGCCAGAAGGTCTACTCCACTCTCATGAGCCCCCATCTGGACTCTTCGTCCAACTCTTGGATCTCCAACAGAAGAAGAAAATGGACACACTGGAGTGAGTTTAAAGAAGGAAAGAAAAAGGTGATCATGAGGCTGGAGCACCTCTATTATGAAGAGAGTTGGGATTGTTCAGCCTGAAGAAGAGAAAGGTCTGGGGAGACCTTAAGCAACCTTCCAATACCTAGAGTGCCACAGGAAAGCTGGAGAGGAACTTTCTACAAGGACATGTACAGGACACTTTCTACAAGGACATGTACAGGAGGAATGGCTTCAAACTGAAAGAGGGTAGAAGTAGATTAGATATTAGGAAGAAATTCTTTATTTTGAGGGTGGTGAGGCACTGGAACAGATTTCCCAGAGAAACTGTTTATGCTCTGTCCCTGGAAGTGTTTAAGATCAGGTTGAATGGGGCCATGGGCAACCTGGTCTAGTAAGTGGCATCCTTGCTTGTGGCAGGGTCTTTGGAACTAGATGACCTTTAAGGTCCCTTCCAGGGACTATACTTCCAGGGACAGGGCATTCACAGCTGCTCTGGGCAACATGTTCTAGTGCCTTGTCATCCTCTGAGTAAAGAATTTCCTCCTAACAGTTAATATAAATCTCCCCTCTTTTAGTTTAAAACTCTTCTCCCTTGTTCTATAAATAGCTACCCATGTAAAAATTCACTCTGCATCCTTTTTATAAGCTCCCTTTAAGTACATCCTACTTTAAGGAAGGATGTACTGAGGAAGATGAAAAACATGATGGGTTCTAGGGTAGCCCCTTGAAGTACTTTGCTTGATACCAGTCATAAGGTCGTGTAGATCTTTTAATGATGATCATCTGAACCTTCAATCCGGTAATCCAGTCTTTTAACAACCTACTTGTCTACCCATCCAGACCATAAACTGCAACTTGGGTACAGACCCAGTGTGGAAATATGTCTCCCATGCTATTGAGGCATTTGTGAATTCATAAATAACAAGGAGATTTATAGTATACCATTAATGTTAAGTTTGTAGTATTTGATGCATTTGCATGTACAGAAGCTTATAGCTTTCCCTCCTTTTTTTTTTTTTTTGGTTTTTTTTTTTTTTTGTTTTGTTTTGGGTTTTTTTTTGGTTTTTTGTGGGTTTTTTTTGGTTGGTTTTTTTTCTTTTTTGTGGCAGGGGATGTGAGTCAAAGGCAAATGACCAAGTTTTCTATGGTGCTTACATTCTGAATAAGTAGTCTAAAACACAGGGAGGATCTCAACGGTTTATATCTGCCTAATTTGTAACTCAATAATAATAATAATATTATTATTAATATTATAATAACTCAAACTGAAACACAATTTGTATGTGGCTGCACGTGTCTTTTGAAAGCTAAACCAAGATAAAATATATGCCAGGACAAGCGTAAACAAGTCCTGAGACCCTGCCCCATCAGGTGACAGATTGTGTCCTTTATGTAGTAATGAGATAGTATCAAATTTACTGGAGGACACATATCGCTTCAGAAGGACTTGAGCTTTTATCTGGCCATGTCAGAGGCAAAGGAATATGCCCTTCCCACATTTTCATCTGCAGGACATACTGGAATTTATAGGCCACAATGCAGATGTCCCAAGTGACAGTTAAATACCATAAAGAGGTGCCTGGCTTGAACTTAAGCATTTCCACATATTAG
The DNA here is from genome assembly GCA_013399945.1 of Ploceus nigricollis. NCBI lineage: Eukaryota > Metazoa > Chordata > Aves > Passeriformes > Ploceidae > Ploceus > Ploceus nigricollis. Next base: position 82,465 of record VXBC01008647.1, on the reverse strand, counting down.
GAGTGACATGTTACCGATTATTCTGTATTTTGGTATGCTTAATTCTTAAATGTTATGCACAGAGGTTTGTTTTTTCAATGCAGTAATCATCTGGAAAGAACATTCGCTCTCAACAATGAAAACATAGTATGAATTAAATTCCGCTTTATACTTTTAATTAAGAATGCTACAAACAATAATGACAACCATCAAGTTGATTTGGAATTCCATCAGTGAAGTGCAAATGAGAAACATATGGAAAATAGAGTTTAAATTCCCTTTACTAGGTTGCACATCTCTGTCACCTGTCAAGGAGCAGCAAAATGGATGATACAATGTGCATTGTAAATTCTGCTGAGCTGAGCAGCAATATCTCACCCTCTGCATATCTTGCCAGCTGCAGGAGGAGCAACAGTGAGTAGCAAGTAGGTGGACAAGGATCAGCTCATGACAGTAATGGAATTCCATGCTGCTGTTCAGTGAGATTTGTCTTTGAGAGATCTTTCACAGGTAAGATTTTACCTAGAATAAACAGAGACATTTAACCTCACTGCTACAGAGATTGCTTTGTGTTTGGCCTTTCCTTCCAGATAACTGAGCCATGAAGTGTTTTGAACTGCCTTGGATGAAAGGGCCAAGTGCCCTTGGAGATGACATAATTTAATTAAGAGCCTGTAGTTTCACTTATCTACCTGTAGCAAGCAAAAAAAGGCTCCTATTGAATGAGTGGCATACTAAATACAGTATGAGAATTAAATGAACATTGGCTGTTATTGTCCTTGGGTATGGGCATTAAACTGAGTTATATTCATGATGAAAAAGGTGTGGGTGCATTTCAGGTAGGATTAATTTAACTAAACTACAGTGAGAGTATATCTCATCTACAGTTATTACCCCTGGGACTCCCATTACTGTCAATAAAGACCAATAGACACCTTGAGGAGGCAGTTTATCTCATGCTAAAGTGCATGCCTGAAATAGGCTGAGTCATGGCCCAAAAGGTTTCCCACTCAGGATGAAAATTAAAAAGTTTCTTTGCAGGTAACATGAAATTGGATAAAAAACACATGGGCAACTACTAAAAATTAATATCCTGTAAGTTCAGACTCACTTTCCACACAGAAACCACAACTGTTGCTTTTCAAATGTGTTCACACTCACAGCAAGATTCTTCATAACAGGTCTCAGTCTCAAGAAGGAAACTTGATCCAGCTCACTCCTACGGCTGTGGGGAACCAGTACAGGGGTTCCAACTTATTCCTAAAGGATAGTCCAAAGTTGCCAAAGAATTCTACTGTCCTACGTGAGGTGGAAAGGCATGGAGGCCATGAGTGGAATGGGGAAGAGGACAGAAGACTTTTGTGAAGAGATTTTAAGTCATTCATGGAGATGAGAAAAATTAGTCTGAAAGGTTGTTTCCATTTATTTTTCTCCTAGTGTCACTCTCACTGCAAATTCTGTTTTCCCATGATGCTCCTGTTTTCACAGTTTTTCTTATTGAGCTGCCAGTTTTTCCAGGAGACCAACTTCTTTCAGCTCTGCTAGGAAAAATCTAGTCTTGCTGCCTTCCTTTTTGTGCCACGGAGAAGCCTCTATTATGACTGCTTAACAGCTATGTTGGGGTATCACGGGTAATGTTGAGGACAGTTCTGCTTTTTCTTTGTCTGGTGCTTTTCTCCAGTGTTTTCCAAGCTTGAAAAATCTCTATCTCAACACTGTGCACAGGGCTCCCTCCAACAGTGTTGCTGTGAGCTCTAAAATATTAAGAAACAAAACCCACATTCTAAGAAATCCTACAAAATGGATTTTAATGTGGAACGAGTGCTTTCAATCTGCTGTCTAGCACTGACTCAAAAAGAAAACCAACTTAGGTGAGTAACAGGTAGGGATGTCAAGCAGGGGACTACTAAACTATTTGCATTGGTTCACAGCCAGCAGCCAGACTCACACTCAGCTTTTGTGGATTTCAGACAGGTGTTGCCCCTTGCCATTACTGAAGCAGTATGAATGATAAGGGCCATAACTTGAAACGTGGTCTTCACCCTACAATATGTAATTTTGTTTACTGTATTAGAAAACTTTTTTTTTTATCATTACTTAATTTGAACTCTAAATCTGACTTATGATCTCTTTAAAATTATTGCTTTTGACATGGATTGTAGAGATTTCAAAGGCATTAGAATTCTACAGTATTTCCATTTCTTAATATGAATCTGGGTTTTTTTAGTACATTGAAGCATCAAGATATCCAAGTCCAGTGCAGTCACTGATCTGAGGTGACCACAATTATGTAAAACTAAGTCTTCTAAATACTATCTCTGCTTGATTATCCAGTTTTTGGCTGATGTCTTAAGGCTGAAAAAATCAATGCTTCATATTCTAGCTTTCATGTCATACTACATTACTTTATGCGTATTGCATATTAATCTGCTACAATGAAACAAAATACAGTAAGCTTTTGCAGTCTATGGCCATTATTGCTCATTAGTTCCTAATATTTGTGATTGGAGACATTACTGAAGAATTGCTATTCTTGCATCTGTTTGAATTTTATACAGCTAGCGTATTGTTTTTTTATCCATGTCCTTTAGCAGCAATGATGGCAGCCAAGGTTATACAGTTTAAAGGTTACAGAGTATAAGAATTACTGATGTAGTGGCAATATTGCTGCTTTAGCTAAATTAAATAATATGGAGTAATAAAGGTAGTTTTTTCTTTATTTTTTCTTTCTGTCTATATTATACAAATGAAAGAAACTTAGTTTAAATTGTCTCACTGCAACTATAAATATGCTGTGGGAAGCCTGTGGAGATATCAGTTTCAAAATAGTGTATGATCTGCAGTAGCATTACACCAGGTCTGCTGAAAGCTGCAGTGAAATGAACATGAAAATGAAGGCTCAAGTTAGTGAATATCTGCCTATGTACTTGCCTGAATTTGGCAGGATTCTAATATATGCACTGAAAATCTTGCTGGACTAAAGTTTGCATCTGTCATAACAGTGGATTAGTGTCCCGTTACTACAATGAATAGTGTTAAAAAGAAGCCTGAAGGCAAAATGTAGAAATTGGATGTTTTTTAGTTAAATTACTTGTTATCCCACCTGGACTTCAGCTACAGCAGTAAAGAACTTCCAAGTTTTGCAGAAACCTGAAAGGCCTCCTCTTGCTGCTGGCACCTGGACATATAAAGTGGAATTAAGATTAAATTTTAAAAGATTTTAAAATACACTTATCAAAGTATTTCTGATTGATGAAATTCAAACTTGATATCTTTACAGAGAGGAGTACACATTATAAGATAACATAAAGACAATTATTAAAGACTGTGATTATAAATCAATTTCCCATCTTCAGGGAATTAAATGGCCTTAATTCAGGCAATTAAAAGCTTTCTATTTAAAACAATTGTTTAAGAAGCCTATTGTAAAAATCATGGACTTCCTGAAAGACCTAACAGATAGCTTTCTGATTGGCAAAAAAATAAAAATAGTATTTTTGTGTCTGGACTTTAAATACAAAGCAACAGGATATCCCTTTATTTTATTGTTGCAATTACTTTCAGTTTCCAACCTATGAGGCCTTGAAAGTACTACCTATGTCATCTATCAGCAGTCCTCATTAACTGGAGAAGTTCCAGAAGACTGGAAATTGGCAAACACCCATCTACAAGAAGGATTGGAAGGATGATTCCGAGAACTACAGTCCTGTCAGATTGACTTTGGTTCCAGGGAAAGTCTTGGAGCAGATCATCATGAGTGCCATTACACAGTACATGCAGGACAATCATGACATCAAGCTCAGCCAAGATGGATTTATGAAAGGTAGATCCTTCTTTACCAACCTAATTTCCTTGTACAACAAGGTGAACTGCTTGATGGATGAGGGGAGGACTGTGGATGTTTTCTATCTGGACTTCAGAAAAGCATTTGACACAGTCTCCTACAGCATTCTCCTGGAGAAACTCACTGCTTGTGGCATGGATAGGTGGACTCTTCTATGGGTAAAACCTGGCTGAATGGCCAGGCCCAGGGAATTGTGGTGAATGGAGCAAAATACAGCTGGTGCCCAGTCGCTACCAGCGACCCCCAGGGCTCAGTTTTGGGCCCAGTCCTGCTCAATATCTTTATTGATGATCTGGACATGGGACTTGAGCACACCCTCAGTAAATTTGCAGATGATACTGAGCTTGGAGGGAGTGTTGATCTTTTTGAGTGTGGGAAGGGTCTGCAGTCTGAGTTTGTCTAAACCTGGCCAAACTCAGTCAATGGGCTGAGGACAACTGCCGGGGGGTCAGTAAGGTGAAGGTTCCTGCACTTGGATCACAGCAAACTCCATGCAGTGCTACAGGCCTGGGGTCTGAGCACCTCACTTTAAAAAAGACACTGAGGTGCTGGAGTGTGTCCAGTTTAGGGCAATGAGGTTCATGAAAGGACTAGAGAATGTCTCTGATGAGTAGTGGTTGAGGGAGCTGAGTTTGTATAATCTTGAGAAAAGGAGACTCAGGGGGGAACTCATCACTCTGTACAACCACCTGAAAGGAGGTTGTAGCCAGGTGGGAGTCAGTCTACTGCAGTACTACTCACTACATGGATACAGTGAGAAGACCAGAAGGAATTGCCTTAACCTGAGACAGAGAAGATTCATATTAGGGATTAGAAAAAAAAAAAAATCTCTGTTGGGGTATTCAGGCACTGGAACAGCTTGCCCAGGACTTGATGGAGTCACCATCCCTGGAGCTGTTCAAGAGGTGTCTGGATCCAGTGATGAGTTATGATTTTGAAGTTTTGGGGTTACAGTGGTGGCACTGGGTTGGACTGGATGATCTTAAAGGCCTCTTCCAAATTCGACATTTCTACAATTTTATGAAATCCTTTTGGATATTTTCTTTAGTCCTGGTTGCTATACTTAGATCAGCAAAAATCAAGGTACATATTTGTGGGATAAATATTGGCATATCCATATGTACATGGATATACAAAACCATACTATTTCTCACTATGTGTCTTATATGCAAAACACATAATCCTAGCATTTGGTGGGTGGCTGAGTGTACCACCCATTTTGTGTATATGCTTTATGATAGTCATAAGTTCAATTAAAATATAAAGGAATTTGTGAGTAATAACTCATCCAAATATTATATGAATCATATAAGTCTTCTGAGAAATGACTAATTCTTAAATAAGGAGAATCCCATATATTTTCACTATTTTCTACACAGTAATAATTAAAGATTAATTTGACATTCTAAAAGAGAACCTTAGTTCTGTATATTGACCATGAAAGGCAATAAAATTTGAAGTTCTAGCAAACTAAAAAAATCTTTCAGAGAACTACCTTTTTTCCTTGTTAAATCAATTGCCGCTTGAGTAGATTCCTATTATGTCATGGATATTGTTCATATTGCAATGGTATAAATATTTGGAAAAGAATGTACATTGACGTAATTTTCTAAAGTTGTTTCTGAGATCAAGCAATTCTGAATTCTCCAATTATGTCATCCTTCATGAAAAACAAAACTAAATTTAAAAAAAAGTAATGTAAATCCTGGGCTTGCTGCTTAGAAACAAGACAGAAAAAATCTCTCTTGATTTATCAATTTTATATGGCTAATTAAGTTGTCATTTTTTTCTAATTTGTAATTATGGTCATAGTTTTTATATTGTGTGTTGATTTTGCAGCAATATTTTATTACGCTTTAATCTTGCAATGTCTATTGTTGACTATCCTACTTGTTGATAAAATTGATATATTGGTGTTTGATAAATTTTTATTTCTTTCATTTGTTTCCTGCATCATTCATAGGTTGTTTTTTAGCTTGTGAACTTAGCCAGTGTCAGGACTGACAGTGCTTTGGGAAGGATATACTGGTCTTAAAGGCACATCAGTGACAAAAAATGCTTTTGTTGTTCTGGCATTTAGTATAACTCCGGGTATGTAAATTTTGTCACTTCTCAGAATCCTCCCTTCTGTGTTATTTGCTTGTTTTGTCTCTTTCCTTACAGGAACAATTGGACTTCAGCTAGACTTAAGTATGTTCTTCCTTTCAAATATAATTTCCAAAAGAGCATATTAATTGTGCTTAATCAAACATAATTTATGTATTATGAAGGATCTCAAAAAATTTAAACACGTATCTACTAAATGCTTTTGCATTTGTTATGCTTTTCTTTTCTCTTTATTTACTTTGTCAGAATCAGATTTTGACAGAATTTAGATCAACCATATTCAAATTATCCTCATCTGTAATTGACACCAGGATGTGCTCTCTTGTTCTTTTTCACTGTTTTCAGCTGCAGTGGGTATAACCTCCCAAGGATAACAACAAGCAAAAGAGCAGTGCTAAAACCTAAGATCACCATATTTGCAAAATGGTGATGCGTTTGAGTCCAGTTGTTTTCATGGACCATTTCAGCACTCTAAATTACTCAGTGGTAACTTGAATAATTACAGAACTACAAATCTCTTTCAGCATACAGAGTACTTGGGAACAATTTTCAAAAACCATTTTACATATTCTGCATCCCAAATTTGTTGCTAATGCTAAGACACAAGACTGTTTTTATTCTATGACTGGATGTTTTTCAAGCTTAAAGGGCATTTAAAATAGCAAAAAAGAACAATTCTGTTTTGGACATTTGCCCTAATACAAACTGCATGCCATGAATATTCATTAAGCTTCTTTTTCTATGACATATTTAGAATGAATATTGCCCGATAAAAATATTTTGTAAAGAGAATCAAAGAGGTTAAAATACCACCATACAAAATCTGCAGAATTTCCTGTCTTTATACGTTAGCAATACATCTCTGCAATATTTGACTATAATTATAAGATTACAGGATTCTGACCAATGTGTTTGATGTTAATTTTCAGAATTCTGCCCTCAATGGCAATTTCATTTGTGGCTCAGCTTTTGTCAATGTATCCATATTTCTCCCTGTCTTTTCGCTAACTTTTATGTCTTCTGGCTGACATAAAAGTCAAGAAACTAATTTTTTCTTGCAAATTAGTTTAGTGTGGTTTAAAATGTGTTGATAACTTCGCCATTTTTATTCACTTAACTTGCTGGTTTTATTTGTCAGTGTTCTTGTAGTATATGTTGTCTGTACATATAGCTCACGAGATTTTTTGAATAAATGTAATACTTTACATTATAATTTGGATAATCACATGTATTCATGAAGAGCTCAGGAAAGCAGCCCTTTTATGAAAAACTGGAAATATATCTACATGTATTTAGTTATGGATTTTGTTGAAAATGCATTTAGAAATCTCCAGTGCTATATAATCCAAATGTCCATGATTTTGACAAACTCTTTCATTATATAAGCTAAACTTTTACTTCTGAATGAACATGGTCCATATCCAAGCAAAATAAAAAAGACTGTATGAGATTAATGACAATAAACAAACACTTTTCGAATTATTTAAGGTAATTTGTATGTTTTCTTTTAATTTTTAACCAGCAATGAATCAGAGATCCTTATCCTTGATTCAAGGCAGGAATATTTATCGATCTATCTACACAAACCATCAATGTATGTGTATATATAAATAGACACATAAAGGCACATATGGTAACCCAGATTTACATGAGCTCTAGGGATGAAGATAACTCACTTTGTGTTGCAGCTGTAGCCAGCTTCAGTTAAATTCAGCTTCAGTTTTTGTCACTGGGAAAATCTCTCCATCCTGCTTCCATGCAGTCTTCCATGCTGCTTTATTTTTTGTGCTGTTTGATACGGACACAGAGAAAGGATAGCTTCCTTGTTTACTGAATCCTGTTTTCTGTCTGAAAACTATTATGTTACATCCTGTCTTCTAGAAATACAATGACCAAAACAGTACACCACTTCAAATGATGTGTTGCTGGTACCTAGTAGAGGATCAGGCTGTTTAATGGGTTTTGTATCCCATTTTATTCATGTAAGTATGATTTTTTTCCTTGCACAACAGCATGACTTTGCAATTCTGTGTTCAACTCATAGCATAGGATAATATTTATTCTTTTTTTGTATCAGAACTGTGACTTGTGTTTGTGCAGCAGTGCATCTTTGCATGATTTTAGTATTCTTTATTTGTCCCCACTGAACAGCAAATTTAAGAAGCATATGAAAATACTGAATAATGTTATACCTAGGACAGAACTCTGGAAAGCTCTACTTGACACAGCCTTCATTCTGACATCAAAACATTGTCTCTAGTCCGTATTATTTTCATCTAGATTATGTCTCCCAAGGCTGCTTATGAGAAAGTCTGTCAAAGCCTTGCTCAGGTCAGGATATATGTAATCTACTTTTTCTTTTCTATTCACAAGGCCTGCTGCTCTCTGCTAGAGAGAAATTATGTTTTGGTTGACACAATCCATTCATGACAAATCCATATAACTTGTCACTCACCTCCTTATATTCTTATGTCTGCCACTAGTGGTTATTATAGCTCCTAGTTGGAGTTAGAGCTATGATTTGAAAATTGGTGCAGAAGAGCAGTAAAGGTATTAGCCTTTCTAGAAGCAGCAGAGTGACCTTTTCCTTTGTTTTTTCTCTTGTCTTTTACTTGACATTCTTTTTGTTCTTTGCTAATTGCTGCTCCTTTTTCTTTTTTTCTCTCCCTATGGTTCTCATTTTGTCCTTATATCTTCATGCTATACTTTCATGTTCATTCTCATTAGTCTGGCCTAGTTTGCACTTCCTTTTTGCTCATTTCATTTTAAATCTATGAATGTTCTTCATTTAAACAAGTAGGTCCTTTACAATATTTTCTGTCTTTCCTCTTCAGGGGAGTAACTTGCACTTGAGCCTTTTAAGTCCTTTTTTAAAGAACAGCCAGATTTTAAAAATATCTTTTCTACTCAGAATAACCTCTCAGGATATGCAGTCCAACAATTCTCTGAGTTTACTAAGATCTTTTTTCCTGAAATTGATTGGTTTTACTTTGCACATTTTTATGGTAAAAAATTTGTTTCACTGCCTTATGATTTGTTCCATCTCAGCATCATACAGTTTGAAAGGGAAAAGAAGCCTAGAGAATTTTTCTCTTTGATGGTTATCTCCACCAACAGTGGCCAAAAGTACATTCAACAACTTGTTTGGTATATAGCTCTTCTTTTCCAGCTGGGTGTCAAGTTAGCTGGGCTACAACTCTGCCAATTGCTTAAGAAAAACTTCACTTTGTTTTTCTGGGTTTAATATAAACCTATATCAGACTCCCTTGCTTGGTGAAAACCACACTGTTATATTTTTAAGCACTACTGAAGAATATTCAGTGTTGTACCTACACCTATATTCTGGTCCCCAGAGTAGACTATTATATGCAAGCAAACATTACTTTTGCTTTTCCATGTTTAGCACATTATATGCTCTTTCAGTAAAGTCCCATTACTGCAAATTGAAATTGGCACTTGCCATAACCAAACTTGTAAAGTATAGATTCTTGCTCTGATTATATAGAAGGATGTCAGGCTCCACTGCTTACTTCTTTCAAAAACCTTGTTTTAGAATGTAGGTATTTAGGATACTTGGTATGCCAGCCCTATTCATTCTTTCTTGGCCCTTCTTTGGCTCTGTTGCGCATATTCACAACTCTTGGTAGATTCAGCCACTTCTCACTTCTGTAGAGCTGGATATTTAGAAGCCTTTGCAGATATGTATTTTATCATCATGATTGTTATGTTGTTGACAGCAAGAAACTCAAGACATTTTTCTATTTTCAATGGTATAAATATGAGCTGTTACTGAACTCTCTGAAGCTTTTTTTGGGTTTATGACCTTTATCCCTCTGTTTCTGTCAGGAGTAATAACAGCATGGGGAATGATCCAAAGCACATGGAGATGGCAGTAATGGAAGAAAGAGATGAAGATCAGAGGGGAACAAACACTGCCCCTATATGGCACAGAATGGCAAACCCTCCAATTTGGCTAGAAACTGCATGTTTCTTCACACTGTGTATCCCTTTATATAACCCTGATGCCACTAAGCTGTTTTCTGATAACAATAAAAAACCCTGTTTAAAACCAGCACCAAATTGTCATTCAGATGAAAGGAGCATTATCCTGTTCTTCAGTGGAAAGGTCCTGTTTTTCTGATCCTCCTCAGTAATAATTTCAAAAAAGGTACACGTACCTTTGTGTCTTCTGTTAAGCAGCCAGCAAAGAAGCTCTGTAAACACAGGGATTTACTGGTAAATATGCTGAGGGAAGTCAATAGCTTTGATAACAACCACTTCATATGATGTATTGTCAAAATAAAAAATGTAACATAAACTTTCTTGACAATCCAAATAATTTGTTTAACAAAGCCATATAGGTCAAGAATACTTCATGACTAATTTTGTGCTTTAATTTGGTTGGAAATAAATGGCTCATTACATTTTTTGATTTGTTTAATGAAAAATAAAAAAAAGGCCTTTATTTCCAAAGAACTGTAGCAACAACTGTCATGTTTTTAAAAGCTGCAAGAACAGCTGGGTTGGCATACATACTACTACTTTGGGTTCTTTTTGAATGGGCCCAAATGTTACTGATTTTTGGTAAAAAATAGCAACTTGTCTACCTTATTAATTAATATCCATAAACTTTTAATTAAGAACATAAATCACAGCAATCCATTTGAATCTAATTGTTTATATTCTACTTCTTTGAAACTAAGTTCTTATCAATCTAAAAATTAAAATCTATGTTGGTGACTTTTACACATTCTTGTTGCTTTATAATAAAAATGAAAGTTATACCCTTCAATTCATTCCCAATCTTCTCTTATGCTCAGAAAATTCTTTGCCTCCTGGCTAATACACCTGCTGCCTGCTGCTGTCAGCAGTTCCTCAGGCTGACCACTTCTCTGGTGTAACTCTTTTCTGAACTGCCCTGATGGCTCTAAAAGCTCACTTCTCTGAGGAAGATCTTCAAGGCAGGAATAACTTCCTCCTTCTTGTACCTGAGTTAAGATGTTAGAGTCTGGAAGGGTGGACTCTAAATGAAGGAACAGAATAATCTGCAGAGGTTCATGATTAATCAGCTGCATCCTGTCTGGAGCTTGGTAAGAAATCAAACAATAGAAGGCTTTGTCCTGAGACCAGCCCTGTTAAGATCTTACTCAATAGCTCCAAGGAAACAGCAGAGTCCCCCTCTTGTTAAGATGCCAAATCTGAGGGAACAGGCTCTGCTCAATGGCAGAGCTGTTATCCAAAGGGACCTAGCCAGGTTGGAGGAATGGGTCAGCAGGAATTTCTGGAAATTCAGTAAATGACAAATGTAAAAGTCCTTTGCCTGGGAAAGAGAAGCAACTGATACCAGTTGGGGCATGACTGGCTAAATGCTGAACAAGACATCAAAGATGTGACAGAGAATAAGATCAACATTGGTTAGCAGGGCCTGATGTAAGGAAAGTGATTTTCACCATAAGAAAAGCTAACTGTGGAGGGTGAGTAGCCCAGAGATCGCACAGTCTCTGTAGCTTGAGAGTTTTGAGATTCAAAACCCGACCAGCCTGGTCTAACCCCATAGCTGACCCAGCTTCAAGCAGGAATTTAGACTAGAGGTGTCCAAAGATTCTGTGGTCCTGTGAATTTAGAAATACCTTGATTAGCTTGCACATGTCAGAAACACTGTTTATCCTATAAAATAGCAACGGATTGTTATTTTAGAAAGGCCTATGCTAGAATACAGTCACAGTAATATTGTTCCTGTATTCACAATGACATAAAATCTTGTATTAGCTTGATAATGCAAGACTAATTGCCCATCATTGCTAGAGAAAAAAATATTTCATACAGATGCAGGATAAATACTAATGAGCTCGCTGATAGTTTTGTTGCTAGTTCTGACAGCAAAGCTATGCCAAAATATACATCAGACAGTTCTGGTTTTGTGATGTGTTCTGAAGCTGGTGGGACTTGTAAAATGATGATTTTCTCAGTGCCCTGAGAAAGGGTACCATCTTTTTTTTTTTTAATTATAAAGACAAAAAGATAATAACAATTGGAAGAAGTAGAACAGAAGCAGGTAAAACAAAACAGTCCATTTATTAGTGATTCTCAGGTATAGCTTAAATCTTTGCACTTCCCTTACTACCTTCTTCCTTATCCTAATATTCAAGCAGTAACATGCAAATGCTGTTATTTTAAGTCCTTCATGAGCTAGAATCTTCAGCAAAACATCCAATTGTCAGATACAGAACTGCCAGCCATGAAAGATTTTTTTTATTTCAGGACTCTCCAGTGCATGTATGTTTCCTCTCCTAAAGATTTTCTGTATTTTAATTTATTTTCCTGCTTCATAGTACATTCAGCTCTACTTCACAGCATTCTATATAATTACAAACTCATTCTGATTCCACTTTTTAAAGACTGCTATCTGAAGGGGCTCTATCTCAAAGTGTTTCTCAAGAAGATTAATGTTTCTGCATGGGTGGTTCTAATGTTTGGAATTTAATCAAAATAAAAATCATAAAAATAATAAAAATACCAACTCTATGCACATATATCAAGGATTTGAGCATGCCAGTGAGAATATCCTACAATATTTTCTAAACCAGGAGGCAAACCTATTAATTCATTTTTTACAGTCCTCTGTTGGTCAATGCACAGCTGTTTCTTGAGAGGCATTGACCTCCTGCCCCTTGCAAATGATCAGCTTAAATGGCCTCAAGAGTGTTCTGCAGGACAATGACCTAAAATTTGTATGCTTTTCCTTCATTCCTCAACATAAGAGAGAATAGTTCTTCAGTACAATGGACTTGTTCTGTGTCAGAATTTAAAACAAGCAAATAGAAACTTCTAACACCCTTCATGGCAGTAAATATTGTGGAGAGCACCCATATGAGACATTTGAAGTTTGCTCCTGTTTGTCCCAAGAGACTGTGTGCAGTGAGTTTTACTGATTATTAGGACACTGAAGCCATTTGATCAAGATAATTGCAACTCATGAAAATAAAAATACAAAAAAATTTATCCATTTTTACTAATTTTTTTTTAAATCATATCATAACTGAAATAATAATTCTCATTATTTAGCCAAAATATTGGATAATTATTTTAAAATTATATTAATGGTCTAAATAATGGCTCATTGACATCAAGAGGAAGAATTAGATAGATATCAGTGATTGTGGGATCAGAATGTGATACTCCACATTGAAACGATGGCCTGAAACTATTTACATGGAAGTTTTTAGGTCCAAACATAATAAAATATGCCAGCAAGTTTTAGTGGTACACAAATTATGTCACGTGTTATACTTTGGTCTACTAGATAACAGATACCTCCAAAATTAAAATAAACACAGACATGCCCTGCCCAAGCTCCCTAGGCTCTGGATGACAGCTGATGAATAAGTGAATTTAAAGATCAGCAGCCTGAGAAAGAAATTAGCTGCAATCTAGAATAGAGGGACCTAAATACCTACGTCCTAGCAGTTCTTAGCACCTTATTTACAAACACAAGAATCTGAGTTTAACAGAACAAGAACTCTTACAGCTTAAAAACATGGGATAATATGGAGAGAAATTTGCTCTGCCATAAGGGAAACAGCAATGGTTGTTTCACCTGCCGTTTCCAGTAACAGGCTCATACTGGGGGCATTTGGCCAAGAATGGATGATCCATGTTTGAGTTCCTCTTATATCTGACAGGATTTACATCTGTTTCCTATTTCCAAGGTGTCAAGGTATAAAATGGGAAAGAGAAGAAATGGGCTATGTACCCATGCCAGAAGAGAGGAGACCTGTTTTCTGCTTCTGAGACTGTTCACAAGTTTTACAAAGTGAAGTGTAGCATTAAATACAAAGTGAGTTTGGGAATTAGAAGACATGATATTTCTCAAAGACCTGAGAAAACATTGTGACAACTATGAGCTGATTTAACACCCTGGTGTTTCTACATCCATAATGAGATGTGATGTGCTCACTTTTTGAAGAAGAGCAATCGCCATAGGTGCTGTTCACATCTTACATGTTAGCCTACTCATTAAAGCGTTCATAGCAAAAAATAATTTCCATTAAAAAGTTCAAGGTGAAAGATATTTCAGCTTTGAGTTTCTTACACCAAGTTTCTTGAATCAAGACATAAAATTTGAAACTGCTCAATGTGAGAATGAAATTAGCAAAAAAATTCCAGTCTCTTCTTGAATCATACAGCTGCCAGGCACTTGTAAAAGGAATGGTACAGCAGATTGTTCCTTCTTTAGACATCCTTCCTTTCTTTTTCTTACGGGTTGATGCACCCAGACTCTGGATCCCAAGAGAGCAAAGTTAGGTTCCTAAACTCCAGAGATGGTTGTGATTCCTAGTCTCTCTGGGTTTGGTGTATCTTATGATAATGGCAACCCTTAGTTTGTATACAGAATTTTATAACTTCAGTGGAGAGCATTCCCTGTCCCTAGACATGATAGGATACCTACTGGGACATGGCAACCAAGTGCACAGCAAAAACTGAAGGTACTTAATGAATTTCATTCACTGATTTCATGAAGAAGCCAAGCCTGAGAGAACTATCAATATCCAGCATTGAACCCTAATTGCATTTCCTGTTTACTCATTGCCTCATGAGAGTTTATAGATCATATTTCCCATCATCCATTCCTTCCTGTGAGGCAAAAAACCACTTGGTATTCTCACTCAGTGTTTGTGCTCTTTATATATGCCCAGTATCATGCTATGCATTTTTATTATCTGTGCTGTAATAGAAAGCAAATAAAAAAATATTATAAATTCAATAAAACAATAGGGGAAGATACAACATAGGGCCCTGGAGAAAATGCCTGGGAATAGCAGGCAGAAAATAAAATGTGATGAACATATTGATCTTTTTGTTATGCCTGAAGAATGCAGAGTGTACAAACAATGGAGGGAGGAATGGATGTGTGGGTCTTTCTTATCTGGCTTGACTGATTTTCTGTAGTCACCCTTCAAGCGGCAGACAAACAAAGGTACTACTTGATCATCATTATGAAGAGTGAATATCCACTGATAAGGATAAAATTTAGCTTTGCATTATGATCTTGTGTTGAATTTTTTCCTAAAGTTTTTTAAAATAGACAAACATTGGACTGCCTGGATTTACACGAAATTACCATTTTCAGATGCTTTTTGTCTGTAATGGGAAAACCAGAGCAAAAAAAAAATAAGGCTCTCAAAAAATCTTAACCCAAAATCCCATTGTGTCCATAAGGGTTGGAAATTTAACTAGTGACTTTTTGAAAATATTTCTTAAATTTATAATTTATGGGCCATCTTTATCTTGCAGTGCTTCCTAAAAATATCAGCAATTGCCTCGAGGCATTTCAAATAAACTCTTAGTCAGACTTCTCTTCCTGTCTTGAACAAGTACAGTCTCTTCTTGCAATTGTTTGGTGACACATAATGATGATGTTTTTCTGTGACCTGAATCCTTGAAGTCATTATTTGAAAAATGTCAAAACTTCTTGACTATCTGTATTCTTTGCAATTTATAGTTCCGTTAGCATCTCTTCCTATTGCAAATACAATGAAAGAGGACAGTCTCCTAATGTCTTTGTGAGGTGCATCTGTGTGATGTGAGACATAGGAAGAGAATGAAACTTCCTTTACTTAGTGTGCCTCTCATGACCTGTGGACAAACTGTTCAAGGTACTCACACTTCCCTCATGTTCTTCTAATACTGTAAAACCAGAAAATAGAATCTAATGAATTTCTAGAAGAAAATTCTCTTTCAGACTAAGTACTCTCTATAAGTGAAAAATAGGTTGATTAAAACTGAAGGATTGAAATTATGGTGGCCTTTAATTCAGTGAAGTACCTGTGTGAAAGCAATGGCAGAGTTTTATAGGATTACAGACAGCAACTTCTAAACCAAAAATAAAAAGTGCTGTATTATGAAATTCCCAGTCTCATACATTTACCTATTTTCTAAGATATAAAAATTTTCTAAAGTCTTTTTGTTATCAAGAATTTTTGCAAAATTTAAGTAAATCCACTGTGATTCTGCCTAACATCCAAGATACCACAGTAATAGAAATATATCATAATACTGAGAACATACCTATTATTTACTTGAGCTACAGCTTATTTCCTAAAACAGTGTTCATTTGATCCAAGTCAGTGAACTAAAGATGTTCATGGGAATATCTTTTTTCCCTTCACTTTAATTACAGAAACATATTTTGATGCTTGTTTTTAAAGAGTTATTTTAAGTGGGGTTTTATTTGCTCCCAAAAGAAAAGTTATTCAAGATAATAGATTGATAAAAAGCACTAATTTCACAGCTGATGATTTAAATAATTTGTAGTAAAAAATGCATATTTTGTTTCTGACAAATACTTCAGTAAGGAAAGTAATGCAAATGACAATCAGTTTCTACTCATTCTAGACAATATATTAGATATGGTAAATTTAGAAGAAAAGACCTTAAATAAAACTGTAAAATTATTATAGATATGAAATGTTAATGTTGAATTTACAATAAAATGAGAAAAATTATTGGAGCAGCAAAAAGGATTAAGCAATTAGTCATTATGAAGCTAAACATAAAAGAACCTACTGTTCTATAAATTTTAAATTGGTACTTTACTATGTTTTACAGTCTATGGAAAATATTTACATGCTTATTTCTTTATCCATCTGTTTGTTTAACTAAAATTTTCAGCCCTGAAATGAAAAACAAGCATCTAGCATCTGGGTACAATCACATTAGTAGCAAATTAATACATTTTAGCCAGTGTCAGTCACATCAAGGATCATAACAACACAGAAATATAGCAAAAATAATTATTCTCCCAACGATGTCTATATTATTGTTGTTAAACTTTAACTAACTGCTGTGTTATAGTAAGCATATTCAAAATATGGTTGATTTCATGGTGTGCACTGAAAAAAAGCAAGCAGATTCCAGACATTACAAATGAAGACAGAAAACAATACCAGCGACAGAGAAATGGTAACAAAAAAGACACCAACTTATTTTTCTTATATTTACTGAAGTTCAGGTGAGCTTTGTATTATCTCAGAATTGCAGAGATGCAGCAGAAGATGAAATATTCCTGGATGTGTTGGTCTCCAGCACTTACAGACCTAAACCCAAACTGTAATATTGACATGACAGATCCAGCAGCAGCTAATATGGATGACAGAGCACACACCAAATATGATTTTATAAAGAAAAAACACTGCTTAGCAAATGATGCACTACATCTAGTACTAGAAATATGTAACCCTTTTCTACTGTGCCAATATGGCTTTAGTCATGAAGTCACCAAGGCATGGATGAAACTGCAAAGCTGCTATCAAAAAAAATGAGCCTAGGCTTTAAGCAATCTGTAAATTAGAACAGTCATTCTGTCTGTAACACTTACATGATCATATAGAAACAGCAGAAATAACTTGGAAGACCTGGAGATTTCAAAACTCCTTAATATAAACTAAGGGCAAATGGGTCCACCTCTGTTACTGATGTTACCTGTCTTTTAAAGTGCTTTTCCCAGTCAGGTCTGAGTACACAAGAGTAGGTATGGGAGACTTGCTGGTCTCCATCCAAGCCTTAAGCTTTTCCAAACCATATGGCTGACATTGCTTGTGTTTTTTGTAGACAGCTGTAAATGCTACATACAAAAATTAGAAAGGAAAAGCATCCTGAAAGTAGTTGTAGAGCAGGACTCAAGAGTTGGTTGTTTTAAAGTGATCTTTATTTTTTACCAAGTCCAATGCATATTTTATAGTAATTAGATTTAGTAAGAACAGATATGTACTTTCAGAATCCTGAGCTGTAGTTTTTTCATATGAATGAGGCAAAAGGGAAGAAAGTGAAATCATCATATTAGCCATGCATATAAATATATGTAAATACAGTAAATACAAAATGAATTATTTTTATCTGGAATCCCAGTGTTTAAGGAGAAGGAAGGTTGCACTTTGCAAATTAGAGTTATGGTACATAAGTGTTCCAAACTCCAATAGACAATTTTTTCCTGTAGGATTAGGCAGTTCCTTAAATATAATCAATAAGGGAGGTTCTATAAATATTTTTAAAGAGTAAGGCTTTTGACACTGTCTCCCATAAGGTTCTCACAGAGAGGCTGTGTCTGTGTGGGCTAGATGAGAAGACAGTGAACTGAAAACAGGTTGAATAGCTGTGCACAGAGAACAGAGATCAGTTGAAAGAAATTTAATTGGAGGCCAATCAATATTGAGTCCTATCCTATTGAACATTAATGACCTGGATGATGAGATAGAGTGTATGCTCAGGAAGTTTACTAAGAATACAAAACTGGGAGGTATGGCCGACATGCAAGTGTAATGTGCTGTCATGCAGAGCTGGAGAAATAGGATGACAGAACCTCAGGTAATTAAACAAAGGGAAGTGCAAACTCCTGCACCTGGTAAGGAGCAATACCAGGCACCAATATAGCCTGAGGTCCAACAGGCTGAAAAGCAGCTTTGCAGAAAAGGGCCTACGCGTTCTGATGGACACAAAGTTAAACATAAGTCAGAAATATTTTCCTGCAGCAAAAATAGAGAAATGGCATCCTGGACTGCAATAAACAAAGTATTGCCAGCAGGTTGAGAAAGGTGATGCTTCCTCTCTACTGAGCACCAGAGAGGCCACACTTTGAGTACTGTGTTCAGTTCAAAGCTCCCCAGTACAACAGAGATAGGAACATGCTGGAAAGAGTCTAACAAAGGGCCACAAAGATGTTACAAGGACTGGACTGGAACATCTTTCCTGTGAGGATAGTCTGCAAGACTCAAGAATGTTCAGTGAAAGGAAGGGAATGCTAAGGATGAATTTTGTCAGTGTATGTAAATACACAAAGTGGGAAGATGGAGCAAGGCACTTTTAGCTGTGCAAGTAACAGGACCAGAGGAAATGGGCACAGACTAAAACACAGCAGGTGCCATCTGAACATCACAAAACATTTTTTCACTGTAATCAAGCACAGGTTGCCCAGAGAGGTTGTGGAGTTTCCATCCTTCAAAGTACTGAAAAGTTGAGGGTTGGACCAGATGGACCCTTCCAATATCAAACACTATGATTGTGTGATGGACATAATTTTTTTTCTCCTTTATTTTCTGAGATGTGAAGAATATTCTATCATTACTGAATCTAAATTATCCATTCTGCTGTCTTCCTTGCATTTAGTAGATCACTTTCTTTAGTACCATGTAAATTTTGAGGGGCTAGTCCTGATGCAAAAGCTGTTGAAGACAGTGGGATCCTAAGTGACTACATAATCTCATTTACACACTTTTTTTCTAGTCACTGAACATAAGAACATGAAAATATTAAAAGAACAGAATGAAGACAAGGATTGTGTGGGCACTTGTGAGGAAGATGCATCTGGTTCTGCTTTCTTTAGAAGCTAATACATAATTATTTTCTTCAATTAGATAAAAGTTTAAAAAGTTAACTAATCAATAACAGGGAAAAAAACACCAAGAAAAAAAGGCCTTGAGGACCTTAATTTCACATTATTTTACAAATTAAAGAAATAAAAATTAATGTTAGTTATGTACTACACACTGTAAGAAAAACTTCTCTCTTTCAGAATTTTTCTGAGAAGCTTGGTTTTTCTAACATCACCTTTTAGTTCCTTCATGAACTGTTAAAAAACTGGTTCTAGTACTCCGGCATGAAGACACTATTTCCCATATTTTTGCCAACTTTCACCAATAGTGTTGTATAATCTTCCAAATAAAAGACTACCAGTAGGGTATTCTGCATAATCTTACAATACTTGGAACCAGAACTTTTGAGTATTTTCATCACTGGCAAGGCACTCTAGAGATTTTTCTTTCTGGTCCACTGGCAGTGGTATTTCCACATGGGCTGTAGGATGATTTTCCAAAATTCATCTGAAATCCTTGGCTCTCTTGGGCTTTGGCTCTCACTCGTTGTACAGTGAATAAAACACAAAGATGTCAAAAAGATTAAAAAAAAAAAGTAAAGAAAAAAAAAAGACAAGGTAAGCTAGATCTCCTCAGTTTATCTGTATGTATGTCAGCTAAGGCCAGAAGAAATCAGTGGAACTTCTTAGATCATTTCCTACATAATAGTCTACCAGATTGCATCCACTCTGTGTACTGTCCAGTAGCATGAACTGTTTTCATTGAAGTATATTTTACTTTGAAAATACCTGTTTTCAGATGAAGGTCTTTATTAATAGAGTCTATGTTCATTAGTATTCTGTTACAACTGCCATTACTACCCAGTTTTTAACAGCTGACAATTTATTTCCTAAAACCATTGTCATACATATTTCAATTTGTGCACCTTCCCATTGAAGTCATTGTGTCTTTCTATGATTTTTGCCACTAGATCTGAAAGTAGGAAGATGCTATTCATTGAGACAATTCTCAGATTTGTTTTCATGAGGAAAGCAGAGATATGTTTAGAACTTGCATGACAGGTTATAGCTGCAAATATTTTACAGATGTGGATTCTCTCCAGGGCTACTTCTCCAAAAATTCAGTGATCCTTTCTGTCTTTATTTCTTTCTAAATACCTACTCATTTTGCTTTCTTAAAGATCTTCATGTATTTTATCCTCACCACTGTTTAACTCTGCAGAAATTTTAGATGTGGTATCTAGAGGTTTTTTTCAGTAGTAATTTTGTGTTTATTTCTAGATAATTGATTAAAATTATGAATAGTCTTAGGCCTAATTTTGGTTCCTCTAAAATAGCCTCCCTCATAGAAATAACTCCATCATGGCATTTCATTCTGTCATTTGCTATCATATAGCTGCCAGGTAGCTGGGTTCATCTAAAATGCTCTTACCGTAATGTGTTCTAAGTAATATGCTATGTAGTAATTTAAAAACCTAAACTTTCTGCAGGGGTTTATAAATTATAATAATAAAATAACCTGTATATATAATTTACTTCTATGTGTTTAACCTATATTTTTTCTTAAAGACTGTTATTAACCCCTACGTTAAAAAGCAATGTGAACTGTCTGTCCTCATTTATATGTATTTCGCCATGAGGTTTTAAGCTATCATTGTGAATAGAAGAACTGACTTGTCTTTAATGTCACTTTGTTTTAACATCACAATCTAACCCCTTTTAAATCCATTTAATACAAACCACAGTGATTTAATATACATGGTTCTTTTCCCCTCAGCTTGTTGTGTCAAACTGTATAAAATGCTTTACACAAAGCAAATCCAAACAAATCAAAACAGTGGTCCAGTTTCAGCTCGGATAATTATCTTCCCAATAGCTGGTACAGTGCTATGTTTAGGATTTAGGATGAGAATAATAGTGATAGCACACTGATGTTTTTGGGATTGGTGAGTAGGGCTTACACAGAGCCAAGGCCTTTCCTGTTTCTTGCCTCATCCCACCAGACTGTGTCACTTATTTTGTATGTTCTAATATTTTTACCTGCTATTATTATTATTTTTTTCCTTTTCTGTCTCATTAAGCTTTCTTTTTTTCAACCCACAAATTTTACTTTTTTCTCCAATCCCACTTAGGAAGTGGGGTATTAAGAGAACAGTTATGTGGTGTTTAGCTGCTGCGTAGACAAAACTGTTGCTAAATAAAAAAATGAAATTCAGCTCATTAGACAAAACCTAGTTTATATAAAGCTTTAGTGGTCTGTAATTAACTACCTTCTAGTACTTGACTTTTTTATCATCTGAATTTTGTCATCTTTATCTTATTTTTCTAGGGACTGATGTTGGTCTAATTTATTGAGGTTTGCTGTCCTACAAGCACAATATCAGCACTTTTGCAGTCTTTGCATGTATCTTCTTGACTGCATCAGCAATAATAGATTTAAAGAAAAGCTGTGATTGTAAGGGGCCTCTGGAGGGCCCTCTCAAGCAGGACCATGTCCAAACAGCATTTCAATATCTCAAGAATGGGGATTCTGCAGCACCTCTGAGCAAACTGTGCCACTGCTCATTGGCAGAAATAAAATGTTTCATAGAATCATAGAAATGCTTGGGACCTGAAATTTTGAACCCCCCTGCCACAGGCAGGGTCATCTTTCACGAGACTAGGTTGCTCAGAGCCCCATCTGACCCAGTTTTGAACACTTCCAGGGATGGGTCATCCACAATTTCTCTGGGCAACTGGTTCCAGTGCCTCACCACCCTCACAGTAAAGAATTTCNAACCCCCCTGCCACAGGCAGGGTCATCTTTCACGAGACTAGGTTGCTCAGAGCCCCATCTGACCCAGTTTTGAACACTTCCAGGGATGGGTCATCCACAATTTCTCTGGGCAACTGGTTCCAGTGCCTCACCACCCTCACAGTAAAGAATTTCTTCCTAACATTTAATCTAAACCTGTTCAGGTTAAAAATGTTTCTCCTTTCCTACCACTTTCTGCCTATGTAACAAGTTTCTCTTCCTCTGTTTTTATAAACCCTTTTTAAGTACTGGAAGGACACAATAGGACCTCTGCAGACACTCCAGCTCTCAGCCTGTCTTCATAGAAGAGGTGTTCCACTCATCTGGGCATCTTCATGTCTTCCTCTGAATCTACTTTAACAAGTCCAAATATTTCTTGTGCTGGGGACCTCAGAGATGGATGCAGTACTCCAGGTGAAATCTCGTGGGAGCAGAGTAGAGGGGCAGAATCACCTCCCTTGCCCTGCTGCCATGCAGCTTTTGATGCTTCCCAGGGTGTGGTTGGCTTTCTGGGCTGTAAGAGCACACTGTTGGTTCATGTCCAGCTTTTTACCCACAAGAACCCTCAAGTCCTTCTCCACAGTGCTGATCTATATGACTTCTTCTCCCAGTCTGTACTAATGTCTGGGATGTCCTGATCCACATGCAGAACCTTGCAGTTGTTGAACCTCAAGAGGTTCTCATGGACCCACTTCCTAAGATTGTCCAGGTGCCCCTGGTTGGAATTCGTTCTGTTGCAGCAAATGCACCGCTCAGATCCCTGTCATCTCCAAACTTGCTGAGCGTGCACTGGATCTCACTGTATCATTGATCAAGATATTGAAGAGCAACAGTCCCAAGACAAGGGCCTTGAGGAACATGACTCATCACCAGCCTCCACCTCATAGAGGTCATAGAACTATTGACCACACCTCTCTGCCTATATCCACCCAGACAATTCCTTATCCACTGCACAGTTCACCCTTCCCACCCATGTGTCTCCATATGGATGTCTTGTTAGGCATGTTCAGCCAGCTGCCAACCAACACCCCCAGGTCTTCTCCTTTGGGCAGTTCTCCAACCACTCTTCACGCAGTCTTTAGCCCTGCATGGGGCTGTTTTGACCCAGGTGCTGGACCCAGCACGTGGCCTTGTTGAACATCATATAATTGGCCTTGGACCATCAGTCCAGTCTCTGAAGATCCCTCTTCAGAGCCTTGGTACCCTCCAGCGGATCAAAACTTCAACCCAATTAAGTGTCACCTGAAAACTGACTGAGGGTCCACTCAATCCCCTCATCTAGGTCATTGATAAATATATTAAACTGGTCCCAGTACTGAGCCCTGGGGAACATCACTTAGGACCTGCTACCAACTGGGTGTAATTCCATCCACCACCATTCTCTGGGCCTAGCCACCTCCTGAGTTTTTTGCTCAGGAAAGAGTGCAGCCATCCAAGCCATGACCAGCCAGTTTCTCCAAGAGAATGCTGTGAGAAATAATGTCAAAAGCTTTACTAAAGTCCAGGTAGACAGCATTTATTGATCTCTCTACACAGATGGAGAGAACAAACAGTTCATCTGTAGCTTTTTCACATCTCTTTCACAGTATTTGCTGATCAGCAAGCTTAGGCACCTTAATACTAGATTACAAATTTACTTCCCTGACTGGACATTATTCAGACAGACCTTTAAGATTACTTATGGAAATACTTTTGTTTCAGGCTGCTTTTTTACATTAGGGGTAGCCTAGGGAAGCAATAATAATAAAATTAACAAAAGGCTCTTTATAATAGTGTTTGCACTTTTTTCAAGATTCTCAGTAACAGAAAAAACTTAGTGGAGCTATTGTGGGAATTGCAATGAAAAAAGAAGCTGCCTGTAGCGATCCATTCTAATCACATGAGAGCAAAGGGAACTCTGTGAATAAAATGGATAGAACCCTGAAAGGTTTGAATATATCCAAAACACATGATTAAAAGCAAAAAAGGTTAGAGGTTGATACCAAAAAAAAATATTTTATTTAATAGCAAAAGAGGCAAAGAGAAAGAGAAAAGAAAGAAAGAAATAGAAAAAAAGAAGAGTGTTGAGGGGGGACAGGGAGAATGACAGAGACTGAGTAGAAACATATCACCCTCCATGGGTTCCAACAATGTCTCTTTGCTTCCCTCTGTCTGGTCTTCTTGGTGGTGAGGATCCCCCACCAAAAAGTATAGAATCCAATGGATTGATATACATTGTGGGGAGCAGGTTTGACACCATCCCTTGCAACATGGTAGATGTGTTGCATCATGTTACATCAAGTGCAGTGCTCAGGTGCAGGGTCTGGGGACCCCTTTGTGGGGGGCCTTTGATGGGCCATGACACGCCCTGTGCCATCCCTCACGTGGATGTCCCATAGATGTGGCTTTCCCAGGCTGGGGGCCTGAGCCCCTGGGCTGGTCTGCACAGGGGAGGAGGGATGTTAACTGCCTCAGACCTGAGGCTGTGCCATACCCCCAAAACCTATCCTCCTCCTGCTTTGGTGTGGGGGTCTGTGCAAGCCTGGCAGCAGATAAACCTGGGGCTGTGGTCTGCAGCCCGAAGGTGCTGGGCTGGGCCCTGCTGTGGATGTTTTCCCAGGTGCTTTGAACAATAGTGTCACTTTCCTTATCTCAAGTTGCCTTAGGTGGTTTAACCCACAGTTCAGCGTATCAGTCAGGGGCCCATTCAGGGTGCATTTTGCTGGTGCAGCTTTGTTATACACTTTTGCTATAATAGGCAAAAGTCCTTCTTTATGAAGACATAAACCATAAAATTTCAGTCTCTGACACTGCCAAAAGTGATGTATTATTTAAACAAAGAAATCTATCTAAAGGTTCAACTAAAACATCTAAGTTCATCAGGAGAAATTAATGTGTATTACTGACCAGTTTACAAGGGTTTAAAGAGCAATAGGGGCTGGAAAGATATTCCTGAGAAAAGAAGTTAAAAATATGCTACTGACCAAAAAGGCATATTGCAATAGAATTTCTCTTTTTTAAATTTAAACTGATTGTCATCCTGGGATGTGTCTTTAAATCCTTGCACTGCTTTTCCTTTTTTGCCAGCTCTTATAAGCTTATGTGTTTCTATAAATTGCAAAGTGTAGTTTTTGTACACCTTCTTCCATTATCTCTGAAGCAGACATCCCTGTAAAGCAAAAAATAAAGGTATGATTAGAATTAACATATTGCTTCTTTTTGAAACAGCTGGTTACTTTCTGGCAAGATTAAATTTAAACTAGTAGAAAACATCAGGAAAATGCTAGAGGTGCCTAGTAAATCACCTGGAGAGATTTCAGTGATGAGAAATATAGTATTCTCCACCTCAGAATTTCATCTAAGCTAGCTGAGATCAAGTGATTCATTGCATTCTCCTATGGGAAATTATGTAGGAACCCTAGTGAGGTAGAGATTAAAGCTGCTCACTTCTGTCAAAGTGGTTGACATGCCTAGTAGTATGACTTTAAATATCTTTAAATCAAAAAATATCCAAACTAATTTACATGAAAGCAAATGAAATAAAAATACCTTTCTTCTGGCTTAGCTATAAATTGGCATGTTTGAATGAATAGAGATATGAGTGCTGTGAACTGAAGGAGTTACCACCAATTTTTGAGAGCAATATTAATCCCTGAGGATGAAAACTGACAGAACTGTGGCTACAAGGGATTTCTGTCACTATGTATTAAAGGAATAGGAAAAAGAAATTTTATGTTGATCTGGTCATTTTTTTTCAGAGTTGGCTCTGCTTAAGAGTAAAGTGTAAGCATATGAGCTAAAACATTTCCTCCAGAGCAAATGTTCAAGGTAGTGCAATAAACACAAACTTTACTCACCAGAAACAGATCTCTGACTTAATTTTAAATCTAATGCAATGCAATTGTTTTGCTAGTTTTAGTCCATATTTACAAGAATGGCCGTAACAAGATGGACTGCCCTGTGTATATTTTTTCTGGTATATGAGAAAAAATCCAGCTACATAAAGCAGGTCAAACAAAATTGTTGTACACACATTTTAGCCAGAACAGCATACAATTTTTCAAAAGATCAGGATAGATTAAAATAATGCACTTTATGCATTTTAAGCTTAGGAACCTTTGATAATTTTTATGTCAAGAAGAAAGATTTTTGTCCTCATTTACCCATTAAGTTCTGCTGATCATGATTCAGAAAGCAAATAATCTATAAATACATGATCATAATTCTTCTGCCTTCCTACTCCAAAGTACTCTGCATTTTTAATACACAAGTTTTGCAAAGTGTATCAAATCCATCCTTTACTTTAGACTTTGTCTTATTTCCTTGTTGTTTCGAACAAAGGACCATTCCCACTTTTAAACTTTCTTTTTGAGTGAGTTGACAGATTTGTAAATTTGTTGCTTACTCCTCAGGTCATCTGCAGAATACTCCACAGGCAACGATGAAAGGAAGACCTAGAAAGTGAGCTTTACTGCTTTCTGCTCTCTCCATTTAGTATCAGTTAATTTGGCAGGTGTCTCCATTTCAGGTAGCATAGCTGTGATTGTTCCCTCACAGAATACTCAGTCAAGTTAGATAGCCATATATCTTAAACCAGAAGGCTGTGGCGTCCTGCTATCGTGGAAAACAGGTGTAGAAGACAGCATGGGAAATGATGGCCCTAACCTTTGCTGACCAACACTATTGCATATCTGTATGTAGGACGAATCATTATAAGGTACAGGTACTGTAGAAAAATACAGATTTTCATTGTCATTGTTTTGACTGATGTGAATGTTACTTAAAGAAATGTTTGTCTGCATGAAATACACGACATCAAAATTTTGCAGAGTGCATGACTGAGTTCTAACACTAAATCCCATTATGGCTGAGCAGAACATAGGTACACAGATTGAAGAGCATATCCCGGAGTATAATTCCTAAGTAAATAGCTCAAAAAGAAACAAGGTATTTCTTTTTATAAGGTATTGTGAGAAAGACAAATTATTTTGTAAGATAGACATGGAACAATGAAATTTAACTACTGATGAAAGGATCTGTCTTTTGTCTTATGCAACATAATTATAAATTTTCTGGAGATTAGAGATTTTTTTCTGGAAGATAATATGTATCTCTGGAAAAAAAAACCTTTTTTGTTTAAAAATACATAATTTACAACACAGTAGCATCTCACAAGTTTCATGATCTGATTTTGATGCATGTGTGAAATGAGACCTTGACTTAAAGTCCTGAGGTCAACGCTGTCCTCAGTAATGTCTTATGCTCCCTTTGAAGTCAATCAATCAGTTACCTGAGAGAAGCTTCCTTCCCTTCCCTTCCCTTCCCTTCCCTTCCCTTCCCTTCCCTTCCCTTCCCTTCCCTCATTCACTGTTTTCAAAATTTTTCATTATGTAGTCATCCACTAAATGTAAAAATATGACAAGCCCCAAACTGTCATTATAGATGATGAAATTCCAGATCTCAGTGCCTACGTTTAATGGTAGTCCAGGGGACACAGTGGACAATGCCTGTCCCAACCTGCAAAACTATTAAATTACTAACTAATTTAATTTAAAACTACTAAATTACTAACTAATTTGATTTAAAATTTAATTAAAAATACAGTAGTTTTGTTTTAAGCAAGGATCTAGCCCTCATTGGATGTTAATACCTCATACTGTGATATAAAAGGAAAAATGAAAGATAATTTCATAACTTTAAACCTTATAGGAATCCACTATTAAATGCTGAATGGATAGTTTGCTAGTATTCAGTTTTCCAGCCAGAATCTTCACAGCAATTCACCTGCAATTAGAAAAAAAACAGCAGAGAAGAAAGCTTTGCCAAGTGCTAAGTAGGTGTACAGGAGAAGCCACTTGGCAGAGCCCTAATGAAAATCTAAGTTGGGTTTAAGGGGTGCAATGCAACATGAAGATGAGCTCTTCAATTCAGCTGCAAGTGAGTAAGGACCATAAGACAGTCAGAGAGGCTCAGGAGTGGGGTGCCAGGACAATGCTGTGCTGGGCTGAATAGCTGGGAGTGCTGTATAAAGTCCTCTTCATGTGCCAGTTCTGCTTCCAGTTCCAAGGCAAGATAGTAAGAGATGACTTAAGGAGAGGCTGAACTACAAAACACATTGGGGCCCATTTGTTGATGGACTTCAAACACAGTGAAAAGACAAAATTTTATTTTAATTTATTATTTATTGTTGTATTATTACTTCAAGTGTGAGATTTTTCAGAAGTCTTGGCAACTATTTTGAAAGGAACTGGGGGGATTAATGTAGCATCTGTATGTTTCATGCTTGCTGTGAGATACAGGCGCCAGGTTTATACATTTCCCCTTTAGAGTCACACAAGAGTTGTATAAACACAGCTGCTCTTCCAGACCAAACAAATAGAAAGAACCCCATTGTTTGTAAAAAAAAGTAAACTCCTTTCCTTCAGCTAGGTACAAAGTGATTTTTATTCTGCTTTATGAACCTGTGAACTCTTTAGTCCATTATTATCATCTACTAGATATATTTGCCTAGATAATTCTTCAAATTTTTGTTAAAACCTCCCTTTTTGAAGAAAATTATTTCCAGTTACAAATATGAATATAAAATTCACACATCTTACACATTTTTTTAAAAGCACATAATGCATTTTCAAATTTGGGAATTATTTTGAGAATTTTTATGTATGTATCTTAAAGTCAGAGGATGGCAGAAACAGATATTCCTTATAAAATTTCAGGTTCCAAGAATAATATTGAAAATATATTTTCAAAACAAGTGTTTAGGGCTTTTAGTCTCCACTTCCACTTTAAAACTCAAGGGAATATAGAATACATTTCTGTCCAGCAATGAGAAACTCTCTTCTTACTGTTAAAATATCTGAAGGGGTATTTTAAGATATTTTTCATTCAGGAGGTGAGTTGTAAACCATCCACAGTTTTCTGCTGAAGTAGTACTTGCTGTTTGGATGCCTGCAGTAGTTAAATTTTAATACTGTGAATATACAATACACATTATGGAGGTGGAGAGAAGAATGCAAACCAACACCCCAGTGCAGTAGAATTTTAGTATAATTAAAATGCCAAGGCATGCTTGTCTTAACTTTGCTTAACACTGTAGAAATTTGCTCATGAGAATTATATGTGAGGAAGGAATCTGCTGAATTACAATCTTTAAATTTATTATTTATATGAATAAAAATCAGGCTCATACATAAAACTAATACCTATATATGAATAATTTTGTTGTGCTTTTTGCCCAGTAGAGTCTATGTATAACAAACCAAAAATGCTGTCCCTACAATTTCCCTCTTTTTAAAAGGTTGATGACAAATACCTATTTCTTCCCCTCAACCTTGACTGACAAGATATATGAAATGAACACAGAGACTAAGCTCAGAAATAGTGGAAGTGAAGTCTTTAGAGGAATAGAAAACTGTCAGACATTCAATTAAATGTATCTTGGGAAAAACGACCATCAATCATTCTTTTCAATGATCATGAAAGATTATTACAAAAAGAAGTACCAGTCCATCAAAAGCATAGAGGAAGGTATCAAAAAAAAAAAAAGAAAAAAAAAAGAAAAAAAAGCTTATTGTGAGCTCGAAGACAATCTGAACAATCGATGGTAATCAATATAAAATACTGCAATAACAATGCACAAGATAAAAAAAAGCAGAGCTTTAAAATTGCAGATAATCTTTGCATCTAATCAAGTAAAAGTAAACTGGTCTTATACGGATATTCTGTGTTACATGTGTTTTTATTAAGGCCTATAGCAACGCAAATCAGAAATGCTTATCCTGAGATATGGTGTCATTCTGTACTTTATTTTTTTTTTAATTTAGTGTATTT
>VXBC01008647.1:6850-49458 GCA_013399945.1 Ploceus nigricollis | reverse complement strand
AGTTTCTCATCTCAGGATTTATTTTGTTGCCGAAAAACAAAAAAAAAAATCAAATTCAGGGATAACTATTTAATAAAGATCCCTTGTCTGGGCTGCATCCAGCATGCCAAATCCAACTGCCATAAGTAATTTCTTTAGTGTGAGATTGAGAAAAAAGTTTGGAGATAGAGGAGGAGGAAAGCACTTCCACACTGACAGACAGGCTTGTCCCTTCCATGTACTGTGTGGCTGCCTGCATTCCTGTCTGTGGCCATTACAAACAGGTTTTGAATTGTGTAACAACAAATTAGTTACTGTGGTAGTAAAACTGGATAGAGGACTTTGGAAGACAGATTAGTTTCAATAGCTGTAAGACTTGGTGCGCTGATTGTGGCAGCTGTGGTACCAGCTGACAGTTTAGCTCCTGCTACAAGTCTGGCAAACTCAGTCTTATCAAGCATCAGAAGAAATTTCACTGAGGTAAATCCAAATTACTCTTTCTTGCATAATTTCAGGCACTTGGAATACCTAAATGTCACATATGTGCTTAATTTAGAAATGGGAAATAGACATTGTGGAGTGAGTAATGAGGAATAAGCCTGATCAAAGGCTACCAGCTCTGAAAATAAATAGACATTGGAAAAAAAACTTCCTTTTTCTTGCAACTCATTTTCATTAAAAAAACCTTATTACTACCCAAGCAATTATCATTATTCTTACAGTCTACAAAGAAACAGTTGGATTTTGTTTTCCAAAACTTGAGATTTCAAGCAAATTTTATTTTTAACCAAATATTTGGCTTAAGCACCATTGGTTTTTAGATAAAGAATGTAATGTCCTTCAACTCTGGCTGTCTTCCTTTATTACTGTACAACCAATGTGTCATCAATGGCAATCAAAATCTAAAAATAGGTATAGAGAGTATATAGAGAGAGTAGAAATTAAAATTTCTTGTATTTTATTTTGTTTCAGGATCTATTCTTTGTTCCTACTGTTCTTCTTCTTCAAGAAACCATTTCAAAATAACAGGTTTATCTCTCACTCTAGTTTGACAAAGCACTTAATGTTTAAAATTAAGGGCAGGAGTTTATGATGGTTTTGTTTGAAAAATATGAATAAACATAGACTTCAGTCTTATGTAGGAGATGACAGATCTCTCAACCCACAATATTGCTTAGTTCTGTGAACTTCTCTACTCTAGTGAACCAGGAGATTATATGAGGCTGAGTGATGACAGAAATGCTTGTTGAAGCTTGATGCTGTCAGTGTGCCTGTAGCACGACTGTGGTAGATATATTTGCTCTACAGGTCAAACCTTAAGTTATATATATGCAGAGACAGATTTATTCAAGATTTATTCATTCTTCTTTGCAAAATAATATGTAGCAAGCTGAAGAATTCAGCAAGTGATTATAAAAAGTAGGACATCTTATGTATTTGTTATTTAAAAATGTAAGTATCAGTTGAAACGGTGACAGTAGAAGTTAGGCACACAACAAAGAAAAAGGTTAAATAAAATAAAATACTTAAAACCAAAATGAAAGTACAATGATTGGTGTACAGGTTTCTTTGTGACTTTCAAAATGATTTTGCAAATATGAATCTCCTACAGTTTCTGCAGATTATTAAAAAGCACACTAATTACTCTGTAGCAGTCATATATGACTTATTTTTACCATTTCACAAGACACCAGATTGTGATCTCCACTATTTGAGTGACCTGGAGATAGACACATTTGGAAGAAGTACAGATAAAGGAAGTGGTTTCCCTAGCAACAGGAACTTTGTGTGAAAACGACTCAAATATTGTTGTCTTCCTCTTTCATGTTTGTGCCTTGCTAAGGGTTTTTGTTAGTGCACTGCACAATTAATCTTTTAAAGCATTATTCTCCAAACATTTGCAATGCCAATATGCAAAGTACCCCCTTGCCCTGAAAAAGCCAAATGCTCCTTAGAAGTCCTTCCAATTAAGTTGAGTAATTCACACAAATAATATGCATTGTAAATTTCAACATCTTTCCCACAGACACTATTCTGTGAATTATTTAAGATCTAGGTTTTAGAAATAGCCTTATTCACAAAGCTCATCCCAAAGTTCAATTTAATTTCTTTTAAATCCTTTTAAATGTTATGACAGATTTAATGGATATCTCAGGACTAAAAGTTTTCTTTCCCCTCACACAGAATCTTAATATATGAGCATAAACCAACAGTTTACTAGAGTAGTGAACAGTCAGTTATACCATGAATCTCCATTAGCTGACTCAGAAAAGATTGCAATGTTTTCTCATTGACGCTGTCTTCATAAAATCCCAGGGAATAGCTCATCTAGGGAGATGGCTTTACTACAACTATCTTGATGGCTGCAGTCCACATGCTCTTGCTACCATTGTAATACATATTTACACATAATTATGGCCTTAATGTTTTTCCTAGAACAAAAATATAATAAATCACCCTTATTATTTTTAATCTTATTTTACTACTACTTGAATTAGTAATGAGTCAAAAGCAAAACCCAATCAACTTGACACCAATGTTCCCTGTTGTTACCTACATATTTTTCCTCCTTATTTTCTTTGATAATTTTCACATATGTCAAATTCTTGGACAAAAAATGATCTTTTGTCTTGAAGTCTTGGGATTTATAAGACCTCTGTCTCTGGGAGTTATGGGATTGTATACAGTATTTAGTGAGGCGGTCTGTGAAAATAAGTACACTAAACATAGAATGGAATTCCTGATTTTGGTTGACATAAGCAATACATTCAGAACAGCCTTTACACAAAGATATTCACCTCCAGCCTGTGGAGGACCTCACACTGGAACAGCTGGTTGCCCACAGAAGGCCATGGCCACATGGAAAGCCCATGCTGGAGTGGGCCCCTGGGAGGAGCCTGTGGATAAAGGGGTCGGGTCCTGCTCAGGCTAGCAGAAACCCCTGGGCCGGTGCTGATGGGACACTAGCGGGGTTGCTAGTATGGTTCCCACAGCCCACCTTCTGCCCAGCCCCCAGATGGATATTTCTTCTCACCAGATTGAAGGAGGGAGACTCAGTCCCGGATAAATCCAGCTGATTTATTGCAGGGTCCAAAGGTGATGGAAAGGCACAGGAGGCAAAGTTAGGAAGGGGGTGCGGTAAATCTGAGGGGCTGTGGGATAAGGTAAAAACTNGGTCCCTCTAACACCCCCCTCTCCTACATGTGGACCTCTGGAGAGAGGAGCCCACACAAGAGTAGATCTGCTGGCAGGACTTGTGACCCCACAGGGGACTCAAACTGGAACAATCTGTTCCTGAAGGACTGCACCCCACAGAAGGGAGACACGCTGCAGCAGTTTGTGAAGAACTACAGCCTGTGGAAAGGACTCACATTGGAGAAGTCTATGAAAGACTGTCTCCTGTGGGAGGGACCCCACACAGTAGCAGGAGAAGAATGTGAGGAGTCCTCATCCTGAGGAAGAAGCAGCTGTAGAGACATGTGATGAAGTGACTACAACCCTCATTCCCCATCCTCCCTGCTTCTGGTGGGGGAAAGGAGGGAGAGAATTCAGTGATGGAGTTGTGGAAGAAGGCAGGGGTAGGGGGAAGGTGTTTTAAATATTTGGTTTTATTTCTCATTACCCTACTCTGATCTGATTGGCAATGGCTAACGTAAATGATCTCTTCCTGTCCTCATCTTGACCAGTAACTCTTTTGTTATACTTTCTCCCCCTGCCCAGCTGGGGAGGGGGAGTGCTAGAGGGTCTTTGGTGGGCACCCATCATCCACACAGGGTCAAACCAGCACACCCAGAAACCCCCATCTGACTGATTATCAAAAATAAATAGAACATCAGTCTGAATGATTTTAACCACCAAACTGTCTTACCATTGCTATCTTAGTTTGGTAAGAAAGGTACTGTCATGGTTTGATGCTGGCCAAACACCAGACACCTACAAAAGCCACTCACTCACTCTCCCCTGCTGTAGCTGGGCAGAAGAAAGAAAAATTAATGAAGGTTGCATGAGTTGAGATAAGAACCAGGAGAAAACACTCCAGGCTCAACTTGAAGATATAAAGTGAATTTATTACTAACAAGATCAGAGCAGTAGAATGAGAAGTAAAAGAAGCCCTTAAATTTGCCTTTTTTTCCCCTAACCCCTCCCTCCTTCCCGCCAACAGTACAGGGAGACAGGGCATGGGGGTTTGGTCAGTTTGTGACCCGAGGTTTTCTTACCCTGCTCAGGGAGAGGAGTCCTTCCCCTGTAAAACCATGGGGTCTCTCCCACAGGAGACAGTTCTCTGTGAGCCTCTCTGACATGGGTCCACTCTCACAAGTAGCAGTCCACCTAAAACTGCTGCAGTGTGAGTCCCAGGGCAAACAGTCCTCCCAAAACTGCTCCAGCCTGGAACCAAGGGCCCTCTCCCTTCACCGGGTCTCCCACTGGATCACAGCCTCCTCCAGGCATCCACCCACTCTGGCGTGGGCACCTCCCCTATGGACTGAGGGTAGATCTCTGCATTCCCTGTGGGTCCTCATGGGCTGCAGGGGCACAGCTGCTTCACCATGGTCATCACCACGGCCTGCAGAGGAATTTCAGCTCCGATACCTGGAGCACCTCCTCCCCCTCCTTCTTTACTGACCTTGGTGTCTCCATGTTGTTTCTCTTACATGTTCTCACTCTTACGCTGGCTGGAAAATTACAACTGTGCCCCACCTTTGTTTTGATTTGTTCCTACATATGCTACAACAGAGGCGTTACCAACCATCTCTAGTTGGCCCAGCTTTGGCCAGCAGCCTGTCCACCTTCAGAGCCATCAGGGATTGCCTCTGCTAGACACGGTGGAAGCTTCCAGCAACTTCTCACAGAAGCCACCTCTGTGGCCACCCTGCTACCAAAAACCAGGCCATGCAAAACCAGCGCTGGTACTTAGCATAGGTTTTGGTTCCATTTGTTATGACTGAATCCTAAAATATCCTTGTTAATCCTTTATGGCATAAGACTTCTGCAAGAGCTAGAATCAGTGCACATATGAATGAATATGACATGCTTGAAAAGACTCAGCAGTCTCACAAAACTTCCGAAATTGTCCATAATCATGTTGATAAGGGAAACCTGTTTGATACTCTGTAGCAGAAAGTACAAACAAAAGATGAGAAGAGGAAGAAAGGAAGAGGAGGGAGGTGGATTGCTCTATCAGTGCCTCTCCTGATTAAGAATGTGGCGTGCACGTAGCCAGTAACCTACGACAGGTCCCCACACCCTCAGTGGCAAAAGGAGTAATAGCATTCACATTTTGCTTCTGCAACTCAGCAATCATATGCACTATAGTACACATGATAAGTAGGTTAACATTTTAAATCTAATCTGTATGCTTCTGCTCAAACCTTCCCAAACACAGAGGTGGATGTTTCTGTATCACTGAACCAGTGCAAATTTGGATACAGTATGTCTCTTTGGCTTTGCTCCATACAATGCCAATGTAGTTCTCAGTAGCAGTGAGAAATATATATTCAAAAATATTAGAAAAGAAGAGATAATGAAAAAGCTTTATTATAAGACTATTAATCTACATCTTGAATGCTGTCTACAGATGGCCTCCTCAGCATCTGAAAGAGTAATGTAGAACTGAAAACTGGAGGAAGTATGATCATAAGCATAGTTCAGTTTCAGTGCAAAGAACTAAATATGAAAGTCTGGAAAAGAGATGAAGGCTACAAGAAGGAGGTATGAATGTCACAGACATGTGTGCATAGGTCTTGAGGATTCAGGATTTCTTGCAGTGAGAGATTAGAGACTATATTAAAAAAGCCAGATCAAAACAAAGGAAACAATCTTGTTCTTCTGAAGGATAGAATTCTTCATCAAAGGGCACAGAGGAAGTATGAATTTGCATGTCTAGAGAATGGCCACCCTGCTACCATATATAAATCTTGAATATGAATATGAAATCTTGAATAGATCAGCAAGTCACTGAGCTGAAAATAGGACATTAATCTGAATTATGTTTGCAGTTTACTCTTGTCTAAGTATCTAAGTACTGTCTGACAGCCACTGCTGGAAAGAGGACATGAAAGAGGACACAAAGCCTTTCTTCTTTTCTTATTTATCTACAGAGACTATTAAAAACTTTTATATTGAATACTTATGCTGTGTACTGATAAAATCCTGAATATCTCATTCTTATTTCCTTACATTAATCAGTCATTTGTTATTCATGTCCTCTTTCAGAAATTTTTACTTAGTCTCCAGTCACTCTTATCTAAATCCTTCATATTTATTCAGGAATCATACTCTTTTAATTGAAGTTGAGCTTGAAGATCCATTGCTTTTTATTTTCCTCAAAATATTTTCCAATCTACTGCTTCTATGGGATTTTTCTAAGTGCTATTAAGACCGGTGAAAAGCTAAAAGAAAAGTAAGCAAAAAATCTAAATCTGATTATTTAATTTTCCTCTGCTCTATAATTCGGGGGTCATGCTTAAATCTTCTTTCCTTTCATTTGTCTCAATTTATTTTTAGGCCATTCTTATATCACCAATGGTTTTATGACTCTTAACTTCCACTAGAAAACAAAATTTTTATACATTCACTTTCCCTGATAAACAATGAAATTCAGCTCAGATAATATCAAGACATTTCTTAAGTTTTGATCCCTCAAAGACCACTGTTATAACTGACTTCTTTCTTTGTAAAAAGTTCACTCCTTCATCTTTTATCAGAGTTGTTTCTTTTCCTGATTTCATACTATAGTACTATAGCACTTTAATAGAGCCTTATGACATTGTGCTTGACTCCAGATTTGAGATATGAAAAAAAAATGCTATACACCAAGTTTACCTTCCATTGGAAGAACATCGTCACTTACCATATTATTAGTGGAAAAATACAGTAAAGAAAACACATTGTACTGACTGTTTATATAGTTATAATAATGCTATTTTAAAATTTAAATCTTGGAGGATGTTTAATGTAATTTAAATTAGTAATTTCAATTTCTCCCATCTGTGCTGTGGCTTTGCCTGTGTAAATGAAAAATCTTTTCATTTTCATCTTAATCTCTTTTTTTTTTCTTTTTCTACTTTGCGTTTTTTCTCACTATTTTTCCTGATTAGTCTTCAGTGAAAGGCCCCAAAACCTTTGCCGTAGAATTTAATTCTTCTGGGAAACATTTTGAAGGCAGGCAGACTTTGCACCTTTAACTGAATCATTTCATAATGCCTTACAAAATTAAAATGTAGCCCATGTAATTTATTTTCATTGACTAGAGGTATTAAATGTTACCAAATATTTGTAAAGGCAGACCGTGGAAATCAGTAATATCTGTTGTAGATAACTATAAGCTTGTATATAACATAACTTAAATTGAATAAGCTTATTATCAATCAATCTAGTATAAATTTCTATCACCACCAGAACCATCATAAAAAATAATCTCCTGTTTGTCAGGTGATTCTTTGATAATATATTTGATACAATGGAAATTGATATATCTATCACTGTTCAAAAAATATATGCTATGTTAGTCCAAAAATGCTGTTTATTATATTGTGGCACAAAGAAATATTTTTGTGCAGGTACTGTAGAGATATCTGTGACAATTTAAATCCGACCCCGTGTCTTGAGCATAATCTTATCACTAAACCTAACATTAATTTGTTACCATGTTTGTCAGAAACTAGAAAGACTGATCTCTCAAGACATTTTGGGATGCCTCTGGGGGCAAGTTGGGCAGGTCAGGCCTTGCCCTGGCAAGACAGTGCCCTCCCCACAGCCTCTAGAGCCTGTATCCCAGCCCCACACAGCTGCCAGTCACTGAACCATGGGCACACCAGAGCAGGGCTCCTCTGTCACCTAATCCAGCACCTGAGTGGCCGAGTGACCAGAGGTCCCACCTGGGGGGAGGGCCCACGGAGGCACAAGGGTTTTTAAGACTGAGCATGAGACAAGCAGGTGTCTTGATACTACTCTGCCCTTAGAGTTTCTGTCTGAACATACTTAGAACTCAGGAGTTAGTTGGTAGCTATATGTGTGTTTTTCTATATATTTTTTATCTTTTTGCTTTTCTCTCCTTCTTCTTCTTCTAATTCCATCTTCTGGGAACTATTCAAGTAACTTAACAACAATAGGTTTAAAGTTTGCTAAGCTGAATAGGCCAAATTAATGCTGTGAGAATTGTTTTGTGTTGGTTTGATGTTGTATAGAACCTTTTGCCAAAATTCCTTGATTTTCTATAATTTGCCAATAAAGTTTTGTCTTGTTTTGACCTTGTGAGAATATCTGGTTGGTATTTTTCCTGTGTCTGACCCAGAGTGTAGGAACCTCGGTAAAGTCCTTTCAGCAAGTTGTTGGTCCACAAAAATATTTAGTGTGAATATTTTATGGTTCCTAATTCTTTCATTACAGTTTTTTGTGTCAATAAATTTGATACCGAGCTTATTTTTCCTTATGAATACTTTTGAGAATCTTTGGCCACATTGACTGCTATAATTTCATTCATATATTTATCCTGTAAGTGTAATAATTTTAAGTTATGCTTTTCCAGGTATGCCTGTTGAACTTTAAATACTTTTTAACTTTTTTCAGTTTGTATCAGGGGTAGTACACAGAATGTTTTGGAGTTTTTCATCACTATTGATAAGTCCAGAAGTAGCATAGACGCTTGATTAAAAAAAAAAAAGAATTTGCATAAGACTAAATTAGTTTGCACCTAAAAGAGTTTCTCCATTGGCTTGCACTGCCAAGGGCTTATGCTAAAACACCTGGTCTTTGTTCTTCTGGTCTGTACTTTTGACAGAATTAATATTTCTTCAGGAATTACAACTCTTTGTAGCACAGGGGCTGCTCTGGCAGTGAAGCATGTACCCCTTGAGCAAGGGATTGTTTATTTCCATTAATTTAAAGGTTCTCAATACAGAAAGCTCAAACTGCCTATTTCAAAAGTGAAATTTACCCACTTGAATAGTCAACAGTTTATTTAGCTAACTGGATTTCAAAATGTCTGAATTGAAGATCACTTGATTCATTTCAGAGGAGAAATGGAATAAGAGGAAATGTATATTTAATGTATAGATTTGCACTGAAATAATGACTAAGTGTTCCTGCTATCACTTCCTGTGACTCCATGTATGGCTTTCAGTTTACAGAACTGAAACTGAAAAGAAGGGAGTTTTCTTCCTTGATAAATGTAGTGAGTTGACCTTGGCTGGATTCCAGGCACCCACCAAAGCCTCTTTGTCACTCACCTCCAGAGCTGGACAGGGAAGCGAAAATTTAACAAAGGGTTCATGAGTTGAGATGAGGACTGAGAGGGATTACTCATCAAATACCAGCAAAACAGATTCAAACTAGAGATATTAAATGAATTCATTACTAATAAAATAAGAGCAGGATAATGAGAAGTGAAATATGATCTTAAAAAAACAATATCCACCCACCCCTCCACCAGCTCTACCTCCTCCCCCAGTGGTCCAAGGAGATAGGAATGGGGGTTATGGCCAGTTCATCACCCATGGCTTCTGCCACTGCTCAGGGAGAGGAGTCCTTCCCTTCTCCAGCACGGGATCCCTTCCTCAGGACATAGTTCTCCATGAACCTCTCCAACATGAGTCCATCCCACAGGTAACACAGTCCTCCCCAAACTGCTGCAGTGTGGATCACTCTGCCATGGGGTGCAGTTCTTCAAGGACAGGCTGCTCCAGGGTGAGATCCTCTCCCCACAGGCCTCCCAAAGTGTCATAGGCTCCTCCCAGAGATCCTCCTGCTCTGGCATGGGTCTCCTCCACATGGTGCAGGTAGATCTCTGCATCCCCACGGAGGTCATGGGCTGGAGAGGCACAGCTGCCTCAATGATAAGGACAGTAGAACATAACAGCATAACAATAGTAGAAGAGAACAACATTTTATTCTTATCAGGATCAGTAGAACAGAACAGCACAGCCACGTAGAAATAGATAAAGGATGTAACTTCGGCAGAAAAAAGTCACACAAAACACAAGCAGGATGCCAGCTTAGCTCTGCAAGACTGACAAAGTAGAAATTAGGCAAAACAAC
Organism: Ploceus nigricollis; assembly: GCA_013399945.1. Lineage (NCBI taxonomy): Eukaryota > Metazoa > Chordata > Aves > Passeriformes > Ploceidae > Ploceus > Ploceus nigricollis. Next base: position 39,444 of record VXBC01008647.1, on the reverse strand, counting down.
AATATTGCACTTACTCAAAAGCCAGAGTCGAAGAACAGCTACCTGAAAAGGACACCGCACATGAAGACAGACCCCAAAGAACCAAATAAGGACTTCTGATAAGGGGTACGACTGTGTCAAATAAAGTCAAAGGAAGTGGAGATAGCTAATGAATATGAAATCAGTAACTATGATAAAAACTGTTCACTTGCTGCTCAGGGGACTTGAATGAAGGAAGGATCTCCCGAGAGACCAGCACACTGCAATAAAGAATGCCTGCTATCTAATACTCAAAACTCTGTTAGAAACTTTCTAGCCATCTGGTTTTGGTAACATCACCACAGGCTGCCGGGGAACCTCAGCTCTGGCACCTGGAGCACCTCCTCCCCCTCCTTCTGCACTGACCTTGGTGTCTGCAGGGCTGTTCCTCTCACATGTTTTTACCCCACTTTTCTCTGGCGAAAATTACAACTGTGCAATAGCTATTTTTTTCTCCCTCTTAACTATGTTATCATAGAGGAATTGCCATAATTTCTAATTGTCCCAGCCTTGTCCAGCATCATGTCCAACTTTGGAGCTGCCAGACATGGAAGAAACTTCCGGCAGCTTCTCACAGAAGCCACCCCCACAGTCCCCTGCTACCAAAGCCTGGCCACGCAAACCTAATACAGCAACATTAAAGTTTTTTCCAATTATCTGTTTGGTCCAGTAATTTCCTTTGGTTTGAATCATTAATCTCAAAGTAATCAGTCTTACATATTTATTAGTATCAGTCTTCACTCAAGTGATTTCCTGAAGAGCAGAATGTCTTGGTTTAAACCATTACCATTTAATAACAGCAATTGTCAAATTTCAGCAATTTCATCTTTCAATGCCTTTCTTAACAATTTCTTAGTGCAGACACTTTTAGAAAGTTTCTCAATTAGATTAGCACTTTAAAAGTAAAGAGAGTGTTGTGCATGTGTCAGAAAATAAATCTATTATATCATTTCCCCCCAAAATTTAAAAAATTATTTGACAGAACTTTCAGATAAGCAAATGTTATCTCAGTGGAACAAGTGAGAGTAAATTGTGACAACAGTTTATAGCACAAAAAAAAAATCATACTAAAATAACTGTGTTTTCTTCTAGTCACTATAAATATAGCATTCAAGCAAATATAATACCAGAAAAATTCAATGTTCTGAACTTTGCCTTAATTTCTTATTTTTTAATATTAAGGTAATTTCCTGTTTTGAAATTCTATGGTAGGTCAAAAAGCTAAAATGAACATCTTGAAAAGAGTTATTTAATCTCATCAAGGTGAAACAATTTTAAACATATAATTTATATAATGGCTGTGCTTCTATAAAAGCTATTGAGCTCAAAAATCAAAGGGTAACTGAGTGAATCTATATCTCCCCAGTGAAGTAATAAATGCGCTTTGACACTGACATTTCTTTGGGCAGTACCCTCAAGGGCTATTCAGTGTGCTTAAAATGCTGACATCAGTTAATCCATTTGTTACATCACAAATTTGGGCATCTGTTACATTTTTTGCTTGATTGCTTTGTTTAAGGCTCATAGATCTACGCACAATGTCAGCTCTCCTGTGTATGTTGTTGCTTTATCTACATGGTGCTTTTACACTTCATTGGTTAATCCACTTTGGTTATTATCTGGAAGCACTATTAGCAAAGTGATTTCCAAAATTCTTACTAATTCAGTTTCACACAAAAATTGAGATTTTTTTTCTGGACCATAAACATAATAACTCAATTTAATAAGAAAAATGAAATTAAGGCTGGCTATCTTGCTTAGTGATAGATGTAGCAATTTGGTCATGAGGCAATAGCTGCTGATCATTTTTTTGAGATGTCTCAGATGTGACATGAGATACTTCAAAACATGGCAATAAAAAGTCATCTCCAGCAAGCAGCATTGTCACTTCGTATGGAACAGAGCTTTGCTGGAGTTATTATTGAGGAAAAAGATGGAAAACAAGATGTCTTTTGTTGTCCTATCTTTCTGAAGTAAAATTCTTAAGGCTGGGGACAACCATTTTTTGAACTTTTTTTTTCCCAATTAATATTAATTATTTATGCAATTGGGAAAGATATCAACAGAAGATAGTGAAATATGTATTTTTCCTCCCACACCAACTGCAGTACAGTCATTCTGTAACATGATCCAGGGTAATGGGAAAATTAATATCAAATCCTTTAGGTTTCAGAGTGTAGCTTTATAAAGTGAAATCTGATGGAAAGCAAATGCTTAAGCTCAAGACAACCATTCAGAGTGTGTTACCCAGACATGCCAAGCCTTGAGATGCTTGGCTGCATTCTGGACAACCAAGTCAACCCTTCTACCTATGGACACTTAGAGAAATCAGTATTTAAACTTAGAAGCTTGCACTTCTAATCTCAAGAATTTGCCTTTTTGTTTGAGCTGGAGCTTACATGTTTGAGCAGTTCAGAAGTAGTAGAGAAGACATTTAAATATCATTTTAATCCAGAAGGAATTCCTGTGCATTGCAATGTTAATGCTTTCTATTTGCACTTTGAGTATTTGCCAAGGTATTAGAAAAAATGATCTAAACTCCGCTAAACTTTAGGGAATATAATTTTGTCATAGCTAGTTCATGTCAGGCAAAGATCTTAAACATTAAGCTAGACATCAGAAAGGGACAGTGAATAATATAGTCACAAAGCTAGGTAAAATTCAATATCAGGGCACAGTTTTGTAGATCAGTAGAATGAACAGATGACTAGGAAACCAGCAGACTAGATTTTTGGGACTGCTTTTGCAGTTGCTGTGGTTTAATTCCAGTCAGCAACCAAGTCCCACACAGTTGCTCGCTCACTCCCCCCAGCAGGATCAGGGAGACAACGGGAAGTCTAAAAGTTGTAGAACTTGTGGGTTTAATAGGGAAACCACACAAACAAAACAAAAGAAGAACTAATTAACTGCTTCCCAAGAGCAGGGAGTTGTTCAGGAGATCAGGTCCCCATCACATGCAGTGGTAACTTGGGAAGACAAGTGTCATCACTCCAAATGTGTCCTCCTGCCTCCTTCTTCCCTCCGCTTTGTATACCAAGCATGATGGTCTGGAATATCCCTCTGGTCAGTTTGGGTCACCTGTCCTGATTGTGTCTCCTCCCAACCTCCCCTCCCGCTCACCCCCAATTTCCTCACCAGCATGGCAGTACGAAAAGCAGAAAAGGCCTTGGCTCTGTGTAACCCCTGCTCAGCAATAACAAAAACATCTCTGTATTATCAACCCTGTGTTCAGCACAGATCCAAAACACAGCCCCATACTTGACACTGTGAAGAAAATTATCTCAGACAAAACCAGCCCAAGTTTTAGTCAAATTTATTTTTAAGTGAATAAAATCTGGTAAGTCAGTGAGGCTTTTTAGATATGCAAGTATATTTAAATGATAATGGTACTTCTAAAGGTTCTAATATTATTAATTATCTGCTTTTTTATGATGCATTTTGGTTTCATCATATGACTCTACTTTTGATGCACTGATAGATAACATCTACCACATAAGAGTAATTGCAAGCACAGTAAAAGCATGCTGAATATATAAATGTGAAGTAAATCCCTTTTATTTTTTTTTTAATGAATCTTTGAGTTTAGGAACAATAGAAGAATTCTAACATTTCAGTGTTTAAGAATTTAGCATAATTTTGCTTTGATAGTGAAAATTTTTGAAGAAGATAAATTTGGTACATAAGTTATAGCTATCCAGAGAATAATTAATTTTATTTTACAAGAAATGTTTTTGAAAGTGGATATCTCAGACCTGACATAAGTGGTTAATTATTTGTTAGTGTTTTTAAATATTAGCTAGATTTTATTTCCAGATAAGAAGCAAGCAGAAATTAAGTGAAATGTTAATGCCATACTGATCCATTTGATAGAAATAATTTTATCTGTCATTTATCCTCCTAATATTTAATATTAGACTATACACCTGAAGCAGGCTGAGCGCAGTGCTCTGAACTAAAATCTAGAAGTCAAAATGGAAGAATTTCTTTTTTTTTACTTTACTACATAAACCCTTTGTGGAAAAAATAAAATCTGTTTGTAAGTTCATAGATAATAAATATTGATGTAAAGATGCATTGTATTTAATCAACAAAAGACATATACCATAATAATAAAGCCTTAATTTGACTAAAGAGTGAATAATTTTTCTGATGTCAAAAGGCTTTAAGTATGAAAATGGAGGACCTTCTTATTCAATGTGTGAGGTAGATACAGTTTCTATTCCCTTTTGTAAATGTTATCACAAACAAAATTACAGAACAATCAGAGCTGAACTAGTAAGTGTCTGTGCTCTGTAGAAGGAAGAGTGTGAAGACCAAATGAAAAGCCTCTGTCAGAGGAGTACATTTTCAATGACTAGTGTTGAGTACATTAAATGGAAACACACAAATGTGTTAACCAAGCTCTTCAGTGACAAAACAAAATGAGAACAAAATAAGTCTTTTGCAATTTCACAGTTTACCTACAAGTAAAATTACTTCTTTGCTATCTTCAAAGCTCCTAAGCCCCTTAGCTCCCAAGTACCATGCAGTTATCATGCCACTTACACTAGGATTTGGTATCTGACATATACCAAGTGGTCGTCAAAAGGACCCCAAGCAATCATTAGGTGTTAGTTTGTTATTTTCTGCATAGATTATTATGGCATTTTCACAGATCCATTGTCTGACCTTGATTAAAATTCAGGAAATGTTAGCCCATTGTCTATGTTCAGACCAAAGAACAATATCTCTATTTTGACATACCTTTAATAAACCAGACATTTCATTTATCTTTGCAAAATGGAGTGAGATTGCTGGTTTATTTATCCTTCATGCACATTTGAGATGTAATTGGCAGACTTGTTGTAGACATATTATTAAGCTATTTCAGCTCTACATGTCATTCTGCAATAATTCAAACAATAGCAATTTTGAGCTGTCTGCTGGCTACAAAATAATGGGAGTGCCTTAGAGTCTACAAAATATATTGATAGTATTACTCAGTTCTCATTTTATATTTTAATTGAAACCATTATCAAATAATGATTCTAGGCCAGAAATAATAGTTAATAAAGTTCTGGAGATCATATCTGCTCTTGTTGCTCTAAGTTCTGACTATTCTAGCTGAGGGATAAGAACCATCTACTACAGATTTTCTATCAGAAGATATTAGAGGGTTCAATAGACACATGTAGTGGATATACAGTGCTCTTGAAAAATGCTGGTTGGTTTACCTGAAAATGGAAATTTTCTACTGTATCATATGGATAGTATTTAACATTGGTATCATCTGAGGTTTTCCAGGTGTGTGTCAAGTCCTGCCAGAATGTTTCCCATGGGATTATGAATTATAAATCCAATAAACAGGATGAGGAGATGAACACTCATTTTGCCCTGCAATGAGCAGTGCAGTGGGTAAGGAAACCTCAGGCATCCTCTCCAACAAAAAGCGATTCTCCAATTTAATGAGCCTGTGTTTTTCCCCGGCAGTGCCTAGGCATGACTCAGACACTGCTCTCAGCACCCTACAATGGAACATTCCTTTTTTATGTAGAGAAAAATGAAGGCAGAGAGCTTATTTATATGATATATCATCAGCCATCAGATCTATCTTTTGTGTATAATCCCTGAGAAAAATATAGGCCTATATTGGAGTGTCCAATAAGAAAAAATCCTCTATACGATGTTTCATTTTTTATCGTTACCTCTAAGTGTAACAATTGCCTTAAACAGTGTTAAGGCCACTGAAGGAACTTGCCATAAGATAAGCCACCACAGCAGGAACTTGAGATAAGTACAAAAGAGAGGAACTTGCAGCAAGAAGGCACTAATTCCAGGCCTAGTAAAGCTGAGGTCTGGTTAGCACACCTTACTTAGTGCATCCAGGCAAAAAATTCCCTCTATGGCAGACTGTGGGAAAGGAAGCAATTGCTTATACACATGCCATCCCAAGTTATGAGAACAGCATCTATGCCCTGTGGATACCCAGAACTTGGACTATATAAAGGTGTTGCCTTAGAAGAACCACTCTGGGACCCCTACCACTGAGAGGACATGGATGAAGGAGGACCAGGGAGATGCCACGGGATCCACAGGTGTGGATCAGACTATCTTCTGCTTGATCTCTCTCTGTCTTTCCCTCTTCACCCCTGCCCCTGTTTCCCATTTCTTTCTCACTTTTCCAGTTAAATAAAATCTGTACTATTGATTTTGGCATTTGCACCTTAATTCAGGCAGTGGCATCTCTTAATAATCAGATCATAACATTATGTTATTTATAATATCATGGACTTGTAGAACGGCGTGGGCTGAAAAGGGACCTTAAAGATTATCTAGCTCCAATCCTTACACCATAGGCAGGGACATCTTTCCCTAGACTGGTTCAGAGGGCCACCCAGCCTGGCCTTAAACACCTTAAACACTTACAGTCATGGGACATCCACAACTTCTCTGGGAAACCTGTTACAATGCCTCACCATCCTCATAGTAATGAATTTCTTCTTAATATCTAATCTAAACCCACCCTTTTTCAGTTTGAAACCATTTCCCCTTGTCCTTTCACTAGGAGATCTGGTAAAAATTCCCTCTCTATCTTTCTTGTAAGCTTCCGCAGATACTGGAAGGCCACATTTAGGTCACGCCCAACTACCTTATCCTAAACTGTTATGGAAAGTGTTTAACACTATGATTATATGTGTTTTGGTGCACAAAGATGAATGAGTGGTTATCAGCCAGAATTCCCAGCAGTGAAATGCCTTGTTTGTTCAGTTTTTAAGAAGAACATAAGTAAATATATCGGTAATCTTCAGGCTCAGCAAACAGAAAGGTATGCATATCGCTGTCCACTCACTGAGTCCCCACCACTCCAGTGTTTGCTTTATTTGTGTACTTTTATTTATTTAGGCTCAGCCTAGGGACATGTGATGATTTCTGAATTTCTGTGTGTAAGTGTAATAGTATACCCAGCTGAAACAGCATTTCTGTTCTGACACATTTTTCCCATGGTGCAGCAAAACAAACAAAACTGTAAGAGCTCTTTTCTCTGCATAATGTATTTTTTCTATGATATGCATTCAGAAGACAAAGTTAATGCCAACTTTAGGTTAACATAATAAAAATGATGATTTGATTTCAGATGTTGAGAACTCTAAAAAGGGGTGTTTTATTTGTTTGCTATTTTAATTGCCTTCATGCACTTACCTGCAGGCTGTAGATGTTTTCTTAAACATTTTTGCATTGGTTTGACAATGTAAGATTGGTATAGTAGTGACAATAACAAAACTGCATAGCATGTATAATAGAAACTCTTGGTGTTTATTGTAGCAAGCACTCCCCTATGTTCACATATGAGTCATGAGTGTCCATCTACACTGATTTATAAATTAATCAGACCTTCTTACTGTATGCTTACATTATGCAACACTCAGGAAGGGTACCAAACGGACTAAATTTATTACAGGGAAAAAAAAGGAAAAAGAATAAATAAAATGAAGCAGAAAGACAGCTAATTAGATAATTGTTTAGATAGGAACTGGTAGATTTGAGACTACTAAAAATCTGGTCTATAAAACTGAAATTCAAAGTGCTATTTCTAATATTGCAGTTATTGAAGAATTTTACCCTTGTCAGTCCTGAATTAAATTTAAAAATTAAAAATGCTTTTCATATCCTAATGACTATAGTTATAAGCAGGGAAAGGAATTGAAAAGAGTGCACTCTCTTGTATTTCTTGATTCTGATACAGGATAAACTACAGAATTTCATGCATTGTGTTATAATAACTTTTTCATTTTGTCAGAAAAATATGTCCAATTTCTGTAGATATCAACACAACAAGAAAGAAATCAGTAAGCATCATCTAAGCATTACATTTTCCACATCAACTAAAATTAGAATTCAGAATCTGACCTGAAAACTGTTAGTGACGAAAGCCAGAGTATTTCCGTATTTTCCAGTTTTATACATGGATACCAAAAATCAAATTCCAACCACAGACATCTTCATAGTGATTTTTTCCCATTTCTTTTATGAATTTTAGATCTTGTTTATTACAGATTTTTAAATGTTTATTCCCTGTAACTTCTCACTAAGACAAATATAGATGTCATATTTCTAGAATACTATTATTTTAAAAATTTTACTTATTAAAAAATAGCTATTTCTTTGCACTTTGGCGAGGGACAATCACAATGATTAAGTAGACAAAATCCTCAAACAGTGTTGATTAAAATTATCATATTTACAAATCTCTTTAATTTTCCCAATAACATCTGCCTGCATCAAAAATTTAAACCCCTGTCTGAATTTGTATCATCATAGATTTAGATAGTATCCTATTGTCATTTTTCTGGAACTATTCCATTAGCATGATTTGGACTCACATAGATGGCAAATATAATAATTGTTTCATTTTCTTATAAATTGTATATCACTATCTTGCAAAAAGGAGTGAAGATCATTTTCAGATACTTGTTTAATATCACAAAGACATCAAGATATTTGGCAGCCAGAAGTACAATAGAAAAAGCAGAATGAAAATTCTTCTAGTTTAGAAACTCCCCAGTGATGGTAGATAAAAATAGTCTGGTTATTTGGTCTCCTCTATCCCCACTTGGTAAGAAGAAGGTGTGCAACAACTGACCTTTGAGAGTGACCTTATTTTCAGATGATGTTGCTTTGGCCACATAATCCTTAAAGAAGATAGAAACAAGCTATAAAAATACTGTAGAATAATACTGTATATTGATTCTGCTGTAAAAACACAGTCATTCTGCAGTACTTATGTCAGGAAAATTATTTCCTCCTAAGAATTCCAAGAGAGTATTAAATGACAGTGCATTTAGCCATTGAATATGAATATGAGGCTTTACATCATCATCTCCATTGGTTGTAAAAAAAGGGAGCTGAGGATGCTTTTCTGTGGGTACTAGAGTAAGATGATTAATTAACACAAATTTCCCGCAGAAAAGTGGTGCTCTGCATTAAGTATAAAACCACTTTTCATAACAAGATATTCTTTCTATTTATAGTTATTATAAAAAATGTTTTTGTTCAGACAAGACATTCTTCCTTAGAAAAAGTACATTTCATAAAATAAAACAGTACAAAGACATATATTTACAGTTTTCCAAAATTCAAAATGACTGATATAGTTGTCACTTAATATACGGTATCATACCAATCTAGATAGCTGGGTTATTAATAAAACTAATAATAAATTAATGAGTATGGGCTTTTTTCATTGTTGACAGAAATAGAGAAAAACACAGATACTTCCAGAAATACAAGCATCTTAAGAGGGCAGTTCTTATCTGGTTTTGCCACATACTTCAGAGTGACATGACTATCCATTTTTTGTTCAGCCAGCAAAGGATTACTGGCTTTGACTTAGACATCCAAGCCTCTTAGACAGCAGAGCTAGGTCATCAAGATGTTCAAACAGTACTACTATCTTAACTCATGTTTTATTATCCTGTGCTGTGTTTCTTCCTTAGGCCTTTTATGATGCCTGTCTGAATTCTGAATATATCTATTTTAAGCATAATTGATTATGAAATTTGAGGCCAATTTTACCGTTGACCAGTACATCACAATTAGAAGTTCCAAATCAAACAGAAACCAAGTTTTGATGAAAGGTCAGATGAACTGAAGTATTTGCAGTCATCACCCTGTGTATCTATGGATGAAGACAATGCATAGTTGTAAAAAAAGCATAAGGAAGTTCCTTAGGCCATCTGATACATTTAAGGCACAAACTGCTAGAAACATATCTTCTCTTCTAGACTTCCCAGCCTGAACAAAGAAATGAATTAAGAATTTTTAAATTATGAAACACAAAAGTACTGAAAGAAGAGGTAGTGCAGGAGGAAATATTGAGCACAATCCATAAGATTCTGAAAACTACATGACACTTTTGAAATCTGAAAGGTGAAAGAAATTAAAAGTTAATATATATGTGCGGTACTGTACGTACTGTATATTGTTTTCTGAGCAAAAGAGGATGGAAGAGTGATTCCTTGAAAGAGTGTGACTTTCTTGTTTGGTCTATAAATATGAAAATAAAAAGTGTATAGTATAGAAATATCAAGTTTTCTGTACAATATAGTTAGAAGTTATACATGTGGTTTTTTTTTCTAGAGTACATATATTGATTGTACATCTGTTACAAATAGTGTAATTTAATGCTTTAATGAAATCTAAATGTGCTAGGATCAAGCATAGATACATGAATATGCTCTGCAGTATGGTCTGATCTTTATGGACATTCATAAACCCCTTCTGATTTGATCTCAAAATTTTTAATTTAGTCAATGTAAAAATTCATAGCAGCCTTCTGTCTAAAAGCATTCTTTCAATACTGTTCAGGAAGCTATAAAATTTCATATCCCTCAACCTGGAGAGTATCTCTCTACAGGACTTCAAAGAACTTTTTTTTTTTTTTTTTCCCTCACAGGCTTTCCCAATTAAAGAATCCCTCTCACCATTATCTGGTCCCAGAGTAATTATTTTTTTAGATTACAGTGTTCTAAGAGGAATGCAAGGGAAAAAAGTTATCAAGAAAATGACAGTTTTTCCTACCCCCTGGCAGCAGTGTGAAAATTTAGATGAGGACAGAAATTCGGTAATTTTCTATTCTTTGGAACATTGTTATCTCATCTGCACTAGAAGACCTTTTCATCACGTAACTGGTGCTCTTCTTAGATCTGATTTTACCAGGTACAGACCAGATACTAAAATTTCCCTGTTATTACTCTGTCATCCCATATTTCCATGCTGGACCTTCAAACTAAAATTTTGCAGTCATTACTATTTGTATTTTTTTTTCCTAGATATTATCCATATAGTACTACTTTGTTATATATGGTAAAAAAATATGCCTTACAAATTCTTTTTAATATTTTTAATAGGAGCATCTTAAATATGAGAGGAGAAGTAAAATCATCAGTATAAAATGATCAGGTCTAAATTTGTGTTATATCATAATCTGTCACAAAATATTTTACTTATTTTATATTGAATAAAAATCATCTTCTAATAAGAGTAGAAAGTGAGTCACTATTGCCCAAGCCTATACTAGGTAACAATAGCCTGGCTGAGAAGACAAAAATAAACAATGTGCCTTTTTTAAGGACCATGGACCAACACCTGAGTTAGTATGAATCCACATGGCTTCATTTAAGGATGGGAATGCTATGTTGCACATCAAAATCCTTTGAAGTTAAAAGAACTGACAAACATAGATGACTACCAGAAAGATAGATACCAGATGATTCCCAGAAAGAAGCAAAAGAAATTTTTCTCTTAGATTGAACTAATGAAAAAATTGTAGAAATAGCGTGACAAAGAAAGCCTGTTCTATGTAAGGCAATTTGACAAGGTTGCAAACCAAGCCAGAAGAGAAGAACAGAGAGGCAATGTTAGATCACACTGAAGAACAATGGAATAAAATGGGATAAAGAGATAGTGAAGAATATAATACTTGGAATTGTACCAATTGCAACATGTTCAGAAGAGTTTTTTAAGGTGATATATTCTGAAACCCAAATTGCTGTTTAACCCATGTTTAGCTCAGCATTCAGATGTGATAATTATACTGTTTTAAATACAATTACTATGTCTGTTCCTTGCTCTTAATACTGTCTAAATGAGTATTTATTTAGGGTTTTTTAAATGTTGTTGTTTTTAAAGGGAAAGAATAAGTGCAGATTATTTGCCATTGCTTTCTATTACTGGTTTTTGCATCTGATTTAACACTTCCACTCTACATTGAAGTTGCCATTGGTGTGACATCAGATGCACAGCACTGGCACAGAGCTACTATGACATCGTAATTAAATAAAATACAAAGTAGCAAGAAAGGACTGGAAGGAAGCTACTGGGAAGAAAAGCATGAGATCAATAACAAGTTAAATTAAGTGCTAAATAATACATAGAGTAAACACCACCATGAGGTAAAATATGTTCTTATCTAACTCTCATCCATTCTTGAGAATCATGTCAAACTACAGAAACGAAATTATTTTGTGTTTAATTTGCCAAATAATTGCGCTACTCATATGCTAAATGTATTCTGGTTCGCATTGCAGATCTGCAGAATCTTTCAATATTTTTCTGTCAATCTATTCATATTGTAATTTGCTGGCACTTTTCCATTTAATACATTCCTTAGGGATAAGTTGCTATAGACACAGCATCATTTTTTCTACATACACTGTATTGTTCATTCACTTAGCAAAACACTCCACTTTGAACTTCTTCTTCATTAATTAGACTGCAGGAAATAACCCAAATAACTCATTTCTACAGTATTACAGAATTAAGGCGATGATTTTTAATTACCACAATTAAGACAGATTTTAAACCTTTACTGTGTGGAACTGTTCTCTGATAATTATTTTAGAAATTTATTGCAAAACTGGGGGTATTAAGAAGGGCTGAGTAGGTTTTGTATTCTACCCCTGAAAGGATATCTCTGATAAATGCCCACCATTCTGCTGGGCAGTGAGGTGGTTTTTAAGAACAAGCCTCGTGCAACAGGGAAACAGTCTTTTCCCTGTGCTCCAACACAGTATTGCTAACAGCAAGAAGGCAGTGAACAGCTGTTTGGGTCACAAGGAGGTCTGATGGTGAATGCCCAATATCTAATCTAGAGAAGAGTTCCATTGGAGAAACTGTTAAAAACCAAACCCGCCCACACACACAAAACCAAAACCAACCGACCAAAAAACCCCAAGCACTTTCCATGTTTCAAGGACCTATAAGGTACTTTGTGCTGTTCTGTTGGCATGTTATATACTCACATGAAAACTAAACAATGTTAAAATGACTGTGAGGGGACTCTCGTCTAAAGTTTAGTGTTTGTTTCACTATGATACTACATGCACCATCCACACAAGTGTAATCATTATGCAAGCTGGTTCTGGGAAAGAGAAATAGATATTGCAATTATTCAAAGGGCTTTTGTCTGGTTTTTCCCCTCTGCACATTGTGTCAGTGTGATGCAAAACAGTCTGACATTTCCCATGTAAAGATTAATTCGTGACAAATATAACTGTAATTTCATTTGGTTGTCTTAAAAAGTAACAACTTATCAAAAACCTACTGGACAACTGATCAAAAATTAGTATAGCCATATCATGGATTTTCAAATTGGCTGTGTCACTGAGGAAATAAATTAGTTTTATTTGATAGCAAGCAGCAGATCCTAATATAATACTTAAAATAGTAGGTATTTAAGATATGAAGGCTGTGGGGCTGGCTTCCCTTCACATATAAATGTGAAGGTCTGTTTCATTCCATTAATTTTAGGCATCAAAATCAAAGTATTGAAATTAGGAGCTTAATTACCTAAATTATCTGTGCAGGAAGAAGAACCTACAAGGTGCTTCACATATCTGAGGGAAAGATTTATTCTTCTATAGCTACCATTGTGAATCTACGTTCTGAAACACTCATTTTCTAGGGCAGCTTAGAACTATTGCTTAATTGGTTCTGTAGCAAATTAAAAAAAAAAAAAATACAACCAAAAACCAAATAGAATAAAATACTTTACACTTCTTATACCTCTAATTTCTGTGCTTGTTCTGTGTTTTTTCTCTGAAATGAGTTTCGTGCTTATATTTTATGTGGAAACCAACAGGTAATAGGCAGGTTGGTTATAAAAAGCCAACCTGATATCCAAAGTAGGGTGATTTATTTTGTTTTAATATTGCCTCAGGATAAAGTCAAGAATGGAAAGTGTAATCTACAATGATCAGAAAAATAATGAGGGTAGCAAAAGTAGAGGTTTTTCCTGCAATCATGTTATATAGACAGTAAATGCCATTCTAGTTACATTGGTTCCTTTTTTGCCATATGTAGTGATGACAGAGAGAAGGAACATTAATGATCTGAATATTTGCTTCTAATTAAAAAATAAAAATCTTAAATGAATTGATGTTTCTTCTTTATGCCAGGATTCTTATATTCCACATGATTGAACACTTTCTCCTTTCACTGGATGACTGAAGAGCCCACTGTTATTACTAGTTATTAAAAATTTCATCTGAGAATGAAATACAGTCCCTTCCAACATCTGAATTTCAAATATATATATTTGCTCTCTCCCAAACAGGGAATCTGGGTTGCTTTCTGCAGCTGCACAATGGGAGAACTACAGGAATCATATTGTTCCCCGTAGAACTACTGAAACAAATTAATGTGGTGTGTTGGGCTAAAGAAAATCGCAAATGTTGTAACAGAAAATTTGCTATATTCCACCATGGATACATGCCTAATTTCACATCCCCAGCTGAGATGAATGGAGTGGTTAACACCTTATAGAATTTTGTTTCAGGCTATTTTTGGTCTCAGGCTGGACCATTGGTTTACATTTCATTTCATTATTGCAAGATTTTCTGAAAGGAGAGGAGCAGAAACAGAGAAAGGAAAATGAACAAAAATAAAGAAAAGGAGGGGAAAAAAATCATAACCTGGAAAATATATGCCAACCTGGCAGTGAGGGATTTTTATGGAATGTTGAGAGCAATATATTTATTTCACTAGAAATATAAACATGCTAAAGAGCAACTGATGCACTTCTTTCACTTAAATAAATACAATATGACATACAAATAATAGTAAATTTGTAAATAAAAAAAATTGGGAAGAAAAATGATAAATCTAAAAAACACTGCTATATTATGCTTTAAATAATGACCTAGACTTCATGTCAAATCCTGGCTATGAAATTAACCCTTCCTATCATCTCTAATAAATTATTCTTTTTATCAGATCTTCCTCTTTTTTACCACATTTAAAATGAACAAATCAATTTAAAAAAATCAATACATATTATTTAGAAATTAAGACCTTGTAGAGTGCAAATATCCATATTCAGAAAGGTAGCTACTGTACTGTTTGCACAGTAGTGCAAACACAGGATGGAGGTTTTCCAGAGAGCTGCAGGTTCTTGCAACTGAAACTGAATTTTGAGTTGCATGTTTTGGGCAAAGCTACTCCAGAAAGACAATATGACAATGGATTGTGTTCTTCAAGATTCACCTTCTCTCAAGTCCTCTTCACATTTGCTGTTTTAAATCTATCCTAAGCCTATTATTTTTAAAAAATTTTCACTGCTGGGCTCCATACTAAGCAGACAACACATACAGTCTCGTGGGTCTCATCCAAAATTTTTAAGCACTGTGCATGGCAATAGGATAACACTAATACATTTTGTTAGTGGCAGAATAATAACTCAAAAATTCCTGGCATTCAACCCTAGTCAGTAACTCTGCCTCCTCCTCTTTATTCAATAAGCAATCACAGGCTTGCTTTCTTTTTCTTTCTTTCTCTCTCTCTCTTTCTTTCTTTTTCTTTCTTTCTTTCTCTCTTTCTTTCTCTCGCTCTCCTTCTCTCTCTCTTTCTTCCTTTCTTTCTTTCTCACTTTTTCACTTTCTTTCTCTTTATATTTCTTTCAATAGCCAGGCACAGAAGAAAGGGGTTTTTTTGAGCTGCAATAGGGTTTGATGAGAAAAATATTTCTTCTCTTCTAATTTCTGCACCTCAAAAGTTTCAGTTTTAAATTATTTACCATAACATTAATGCACCTAAAGTAAAGGAATACCTGTGGAGTTAAGAGTAATGAAGTCATTATTGACACAGTAATAAATGAGTTAAGCATTGCGAAGTACTTAGATAAACAGATTTATTAAACTATTGGAATGCACTGGGAGCTAACACTATAGAAGATGATTTTGCAGCCTTTACCAGTCAGATAATTCTTCTTCTTGTTAGGCAGTTGAAATAACACTGATCAATCATCAATACCAATTTTATGGCTCTTTGTCATAAAGCAGACATACTGCAGTTCATAAGGAATGATCCTTGTTGTGCTGCAATCTCTCTTTATTTTTAAAACATCTAACAGAGGCAAGATGTAACAGATATTCCATGGATGAATCTCTTCAATTACGTATGAACAAGGCATTTATGGATGATATATATGTGTTGACAAAGAAACACAAGCCAAGTTTTCACAGGTGTCAGCTTTGTTTTGAACTTGAACAAGCAATTAACTGGGGCACTGAGGCTGCTCTAAGCTTCATTGGCTATTCACAGCTTTATGGTGCACTACATCATTGGGTGGAGGCAGCACATTATGGAGCTGTGTTCTGCCAGAAAACTTTCTTTATGCCTTGTTGGAAGGCATATACAAGAGGAAGTGATCACACAGAAATAAGTGGCAAATCTGAGCCTTGTAAAAGATATACATAATGTCGGAGACAAACACTAGGAAATTGGAAGAGGTTTTTAAAAAATGTGGTAGAATAAAAGGGAAGAAAAGGGAAAATAGAAGTTTTGGAGCAGAATGAAGAAGATAAAACAGAAGTGTCACAGAATAATTAAGATTTGAATTGACTTGTGGAGATCATCTGGTTCAACGTCATTTTTAAAGCAGATCAGCTAGAGCAAATTGCTCTGGGCTGTGTCCATTCAGGCTTTGAATCTAAGTATAGGTAATCTGCATGAGAGGTTAACCTGTAGGTAAGTTAAGTAGAACTTGACCTGCATGTCAGTTTGTACTCATTGCCTCCTGTATTTTCACTGTTTGCCACCATGATGATTCTGGCTGCACCTTCTTCAACTCTTTACTTCACTTTGCTAGGTACACCATGAGGAGATTCCCACTGAGTCCTTTCTTCTCTTCCTAATGCAGCTCAGGAACTTCCTAATGCAGCTCAGGAAGCTGTTAACCTTTTCTTTTAAGGCACATTGCTGGCTCATGTTCAACTTGGTGCTGACCAGTTTCCCTAGGGTCTTTTTAGTAAAACTCCTTTTTTGTCAGTCAGCACCCAGAGCATCCTTGTACTTCAGTCTATTCCTCCCTGGGTGCAGAAGTTTGCATTTTCCTCAATTCAACTTTGAGAGGTTTCCTTCATCCATTTCTTCTGACTGTTGAAGTTGCTATGAATGGCAGAAAAATAATTTAGTGTATCAGTCACTTTTACCAGTCTTGTATTGTCTGCAGCCTTGCTGAGGATAAAGTTTTGGGTCCATAGTCAAGGCCATTAATCAGGATGTTAATCAATATTGACACAAATTTTGATCCGTGGGGCACTGCTGCAGGAGTGAATGGCCTCCAGTGCCACTGATTACAATCCTCTGGGTGTGGCTGCTCAGTCAGCTTTCAATCCACCTGATTTTCCTTATATCTAGCCTGTATTGTATTAGTTTGTCTTTGAGTATGTTATGGGAGTCAAAGTTAAAAGGCTTACTAAAATCCAGAAAACCTTTCATTCACCGTCATCTGTGAAGTGAGTGATCTCATCATAGAAGGCTGTCAGGTTGGTCCAGCATTACTTCCCTTTAATAAATCCATGCTGACTACTTCCAGTGACTGTCTTGTCCTCGAAATGCCTGGAAATGATCTCCATGATCAGTTGCTGCATCACTTTCCCAGAAATTGAGGTGAGCCTTGTAGTTCCTCAGACCCTTTTTCTTCTCCTTCCTGAAGGTAGGGCTGGTATCTGCTTTCTTCTAGTCTCCAGGAACTTTCCCTAGTCATCATTATATTTTGAAGAAAATTGAGAGTGGCCCCACAATGACACCAGCCAAGTCCTTTGGAACTTGAAGGTACATACCATCAGGCCTCATGGACTTGTGTGTGTTCAGATGTCTAAACCTCCCCTAACCAGATTCTCCTCCACTAAGGGTAAGTTTTCAGAATTAGAGAATCACAGAACAGTCTGAGTTGGAAGAGACCCACAAAGATCATTGAGTCTATGTCTTTAATGAATTCCCACAAAGGGATCAAACACATGGCCTTCACATTATTACCATCAGGCTCTACTCTCCAATTTTTCCCCCTGGCCTGAAGAACCTGGGATTCATGAAGGCAAATTCTACCAGAAAAGAAGGCATTAAGTATCTCAGGATTTTCTGTCTACTTTTTCATGAGCTACCCTCCTCCATTTTGATGATCTTTAAAGATCTTTTCCAACGTCAGCTGTACGATGACTCTGGGATTCTGTAAACATTGGCTTTAACTACTTAACACATCCTTTTAGAGGTATGAAATGCCAGGAAGAAAGGAAAGTTGTATTCCTTCGTACAGATTTCCCTCCTCAGAGGCTTAAAAGGCCATTTCTGTTTTAAAACAGTGCTCTGTCAAGACTTCACTAAGGAACATTTTTAACATCATTTTAATAATGGAGATTACTTGGTCAACGCCAAACAGCCAACTTAAACACTCACTGAAGAGCAGGGCATGCTCTCATTTCTTGTTTCTAGGACAAACTCATAATATCTCTACTAGAAATTGCAGTTAGATTAATCACATGAACCATGCTATACCTTTCTACTAAGCTAAAAAGGCATTTGAATATTGAATTATATTTATTCCCTGAGAAATCTAAATTTTTCTAGCATTGTTTAAGCAACTTCAATAGACTTAGGAAAATAAGAAACACTGAGAAAAATGGCAAATTCTAAATCTTTCTGAAGTGAAATAATATCTCAAGTGCCCCCAATTATATTATGAGACAAGAAGAGTGTATGGCAAAAAATTGCTGAAAAAAACCTAGCAATTCAGATTGGTATTGAATGTTACATGATGATATAATTGAAATTTCTGCATCCAGCATGGCATTGAGCACTGTTAAGGGGCTAGA
The DNA here is from genome assembly GCA_013399945.1 of Ploceus nigricollis. Classification (NCBI taxonomy): domain Eukaryota; kingdom Metazoa; phylum Chordata; class Aves; order Passeriformes; family Ploceidae; genus Ploceus; species Ploceus nigricollis. The sequence continues at coordinate 20,797 of VXBC01008647.1, read as the reverse complement.
ATATTAAAAAAAAAATTTAAACATGTTAGAGATATATTTTTGGGAGCAGTGAATTGTTTCACCTTTTAACCTTAGTGTTCTTCTACAGTAAATGCATTTTTTAACTTTTCTAAAAGAAAAAAAAAAGAAGACAATCTGAAATTATTGTCCACAATTTATAGTAATTTTTCTCAAGATTTCTCTTTAAGGAGGATGATTTAAAGTGACTAATCCATTAAAAAATTGCTTTTAGTACCTGATTTTAATTTGTTTGCTTATTTTTTTCCACAGAACTTGGCTAAAAATATTTACCTCTACCCTCCTCAGAATGGTGGGATTCAGCTAGCCTGACAAAAACAAACTCAATCTAAGTTAATTTCAAAAAGTAACACACTAACAAATTAACCCAAACCATATTGCATCCTAGAAAGAAATTAATTTTACTTATATCAGAGATCTTGGTAGGATAAGGCTTGCCATTTCTTATTCTCTAGATTATGCAGTTTTAACAATACAAAAAGAAAAAACCCATAGTATGATAACATTACCATTATTTAACATTAAAATAAAGCACCATGTAAGACAAAAGTGGGAAGACTTTTTTGAATCCAAAATTCTGGCAAGTGCATTAGAGCAATAATGAATAATTGCAATAATATAAACTTCATCAAAGGTAACAAAAAATATTGCAATTTAAGGACAAAAATATTGAAGTTTTGATTTCAGGAAAATAATAGATTAAAAAAAAGAGATGTCTAGCAGATATTCAGCATTAATAACTCTATGATTTCAAGAACCAAAGTAAGATCACAGAATTTATCAAATTAATTCATCAACTCAATTTTCTTCTTTCTCATAGTAGTTTCTGAATATCAGTGGATTGTATTGTGACTATCCTTTAAGCTCTATGGTTTATAAGTTTATATCTGTATTGTAAAATGCAGGTGAACCCAGGATGGGAAGAAATGATGATGTCTGATTCCAGATCAGAAGGCTGAATGATTTCTTTATTATAACTATATTATAATACATTAATATACTATTTAAAGGAGATACTAAAACTACATACTTACTTTCTAACTACCATATCTAACTAACTAACAACTTGTGACCCTCTCTCGAGTCCAGACACAGCCGGATTTGATTGGCCATCAGGCCCAAACAATACTCATCAGAATCCAATCAACCAATCATCCCAGGTAAGCAATTCTCCAAACACATTCCACATGGGAGAAAACAAGGAGCAGAAATAGGAATTGTTTTCTCTTTCTTCTCTCTGTGCTTCTACATAAAAATTCCTGAGAGGGAGAAAATGTGCCTGCCACATATCTGTTCTGATCCAAAACTGGTGAAATGTAGAACATGGTGAAGCATACAGAAAGAAAAACACCACCAAGGGAAAAATAATACAATCTCGTCAACCTTTCTTTATTACATATTGAAGCAATTGAGACACACAGTGATGATTTGAGTACTGCGAATCAACTTAAAAATTGGGTAAACCCTTGGGAAAAGACCATGTGTAAAAGTGAATAAGGAAAAACCAAGCATGTGTATTCCAAGGCTAGACAGAATAGTCATAATTATCACCACTCTATTTTTCACTAAACAAATAATGCAATTTCATACAGACCCGGAATACCTAGAACATCTATCTCTTTCTCAAAATGATTTGTGTTACTAAAAAAATTCATTTCTCACAATTTCGTTACTTTGTCACATAAAAATTGATCACAGACAAATAACCTCTATCTCCATGTTCCTTGACATTTATTGAGATTGATTTTTGGAGGCATGTCAAAAATTTTGAAACAAAATGAATTCTCTTAATAAGTGGATAAATCTTGCCTGTCTTTGTTTCTTGAAGAGGACTAACCCAGAAATGATAGTTGCTTGCTCCTACAAGGCAGATATTTGAAATTAAAAACTCAGGATTGTGGTATTGAGTTGAGATGTTTTGTTTCTCTTGTTGAGATTGAACTCAATAGAGTTACAATCTTGCACAACAGCATTGTCCACTTTATTTTCCTCTGCCAAATGCAGAAGACCCTAGCCTTTGTATGTTGTAGAACTGCCAGTGGTATCTAACTTAGAATGCAAGTGGTGTAGCATGACACACACATTTGCTATAGAAAGGCAAAATAATGCTACATATATCCCAATACCTTGACTCTCATAATGAAAAAAATTTACTTGGAAGAAAGAAGTGATACAACCACAGAAAGCAACTGCAATAATTTTCTATTGTAACAAGTGTTTTCTCAGACTCTCTATGACAAAAAAAGATTTGAGTTGAAGATTTAAATAAATACTGTTGTTATCTGAGCTGTATGTCTTATGCCTAAACAGAATCTAAAACCATGAAAGGTTTCTCTGGAAGTTATTAGACCTATTTTGTAATTATTTTTATGACCTTATGGGCTCTTTCAATGAACCTTATGGGTTCTTTTAATTTGAACTTTTTCAAAATTGCATAAGCCTAGTGAAATGTTTCTGAAGTGTTTCCTAGGCTGGCATTTATAGCAAGGCCAAAACAATGGAGGAGCAGAGTGAGAACCCTTCTTAGTGCCATCTGCCTCTGTCACCATGCTGAAAGTTGCTGGAATCTGTCTTTCTCAGACTCCATAGTCTACCTTCTACTGAGCATACTGATAGTTGTCTTTGATTCATCTGCCACTTCCCTCTTAATCACAACAAAAGAAGAAACATTTCAACCAGTCTTGAAAAGAAAGTATTTATTTGTGCCTGATTAGCGTGCGGCAGTATTTAAAAAACATGAAATGTATCATCAGGCAAGCAATACATTTTCCTCTCTACTCCATTTTGGTCAGAAGTATTTCATAACACAATGCACTACATAATATATAGTCATAAAATATACTGCCAGTGTTAGATTTAGTCACATCTGTCTGTACTACTGCAAAAATAATTTTTATATATTTAAATTGTGCTTTTTTTGAGACACCATAAGTTCTTTATCTCAAATATATCTTGAAACAGGTCTAAAATTCAGCTATTACATTAATGAAATACCTTTTGGTTTGTGTTTTTAGAGTATATAAGGAAAATGTGTCTTCCTTTAAATTGCAATATTCAACATTTTTAAAGTATTTTTATTTGCCTGTAATTTTCAAATTAATCCTTTTTTCATATTTTTTTTCTTTCACAGATTAATCTTTGCATGTTTTTAATCTTTCTTATCGTCAGCCTTGAAATCTTCTATTTTCTATTTATAGTTAGTTTCCATTTCAAGTAATGGAAAATAATTGCAATGTAGTTTTGCTGGTTTCCTTTTTCTGACTAAAAGAAATTCATGTCATGTTCACATAAAGGGCATTTGTGTTCAGATAATAATCTAATACAAGATATTAGAAAATATATTTTAAAAATTGCATAGAACTTTGTGAGAGGAAATACTATCTTATCTAACAATATGTGTAGTATTTGTATCAAGTTTTATTACTGCCTTTTTTTGCCTAACATAGTACTTGAAGTACATAAGTTCAAGTACATCAATTCTTCTCTTGTACCAAGTAAGATGCACTTCTGGTGGGAATGTGAGTAGCAGGATGATTATAATTCTTCTGTTGTATCCTGTAATGATATGTTTTGTGCTGACTTTTCATATATTTTATTTCATGGTAAACTTTTCTTTCACTTTCTTTTTTGGGCTTAATGCTGCCATCACATAAAAGGCCATTTTTATATCTGACAGCAGAGTTTGACTGCAAGAACAGCGGTTTATGAAAAAGAAGTTGAGCTTCCTATTGTTGGTGTCTAAAATGACAACTGCATTTTGTTTTGCCATTCCACTACTCAGACAGTTGCTGTCAAAACTTTACAATTCTCTGGAGAAAGTTAAGTGTAAGCAGACAGAAAGAATTAACTTCCACTAACAGAAGCAAAGACATGCTTTCCAGGTATTTTTTGAGATGTAAAAAATACTTGGCATTGTAAATTCATCAAGAGTGACTTTCCATTGAGTTATAGTTAGAATTTTCACTGAGTATGCCTACTTTGGGTTTATTTTCTTCTTTTTTAATTTGCTTACTTTTAGCAATTCAAGGCAGCTGATGTGCTATATAACCTTTGGGTGTGCTATATAACCTTTGATGTGCTGCATAACCTTTGTGCTATATAACCAGGGAATCACCATATCCAATTAAATCTACATGAAGTAGATGCCTCTTTACTATTCTTTTTATAGTGTAATAATTTTTTCATCTTCCTACCACACTTATTCCACTTGGCACTTCTTGGATCTCAGCTGTTAACTTTTTGTAGCTTCAGCTGTTCACTGTTAGGAGTCCAGTTATCTTTGTAAATCTAATCCAAGTCATATCTAACAATAGGATTTAGGTGAATTTGAGACCTAGATATTTAATTCAACTAATAATTCAAATACAATAAGTCTACTGCTCTGTGGAATAACTGACATGCTATAGAACAAAGATTAAAAGAAAAATTTGTCTCATTTGCTTCATACTCTTTCCAGCTCCTTTATTGATCACTGTAAAAGCCCTCAGAGTAAACCGTGGGCAATAGCAGGAAACAATGTTATGAGTGTGTTCTGGGTTTGTCAAGACTTAATCTGCTTCCTACTAGGTGGTCCTGGGGCTATTTTTTTGGATTTGTCCTGAAAACAATGTTGATAATGCAGAGACTTTTCATTGTTTTTAGGCAGTGCTCACACACAGTCAAGGCTTTTCCTGCTTCTCATACCTTCCCACCAGGGAGGAGGCTGGGGGTGCACAAGAAGTGGGGAGAGTACACGGGCTGGGACAACTGACCCCGATGGGTTATCATAGAATCACAGATTCATTGAAGTTGGAAAAGATCTCTAAGATCATCAAGTCCATCTTTTTTGCCCTTATTTGGAAGGCCAAAGCTGAGCTTTCCCGTGCCACTGTCTCTTTCTTGTAGTGAGGGGCCCAAAACTAAACAAAGGATTTGAGATGCAGCTTCACCAGTGCCAAGTAGAGAGGCACAATCACTTCCCTAGTCCTGCTGGCCGCACTATTTCTGACAAAGGCCCAGGATGCCATTGGCCTTTTTGGCCCGCTGGGCATGTGCTAGCTCAGGCTCAGCTGCTGTCGACCAGCACCCCCAGGTCCTTTTCTGCTGAGCCACTTTCCAGCCACTCTGTCCCAGGCCTGTAGAGCTGTATGGGGTTGTTGTGACCCAAGTATAGGACCCCATACCTAGACCACATGGCATCATATAGCTCATATGGCTTAGCATATAAAACTGGGGGAAGTAGAAGGAAGGGAGCAATGTTGATGCTGTTTGTCTTCTCAAGTCACCATTATGTGTGATGGGGCCCTGCTGTCCTGGGGATAGCTGAGCACCTGCCTGCCCATGGAAAGCAGTGTTTTGCTTGTTTTTCTTGCTTGCATGCATGGCTTTTGCTCTACCTGTTAAACTGTCTTTATCTTGACCCATGCATTTTCTCGACTTCTATTCTTCTGATTCTCTCCTCCATCCCACCTTGGGGAGAGAGCAAATGCCTGTGTGGGGCATAGCTGCTGGATGAAGTTAAACCACAAAATAGTGAAAGGATAGAACTAAACTGAAAATCTGAAATGCAGACATATCTGAAATGGCAATGGAAACACGTCAGCACAGCCTAACTAAAAAAAAAGCCTGTTTGCACTTGTTGCTTATCATCACGCTTTATTAATGTGTAATAAATAGTAAGGGTTTCTTACTGCTGGGCAAAGAGCTGGGGTATACCTAGGTTGATTGTAAAATGGCACACACTCCTGCCCAAACTGAAAGTAGTCTGAAAATATCAGACCTTTGTGCAGTGTTATTCATTAAAGAGTTCAAGACCATAAGAAATTGAGGATCATCTACTCTAACTTTTGGCACGTTGAAAAACCTTAGAGTCCCCTAAGCTAGTCCATATTCAGCTTATTAATGTGGGACTGAAGAAACCTGTTCTTTAACTTCCATGATGGCTTAACTACTTATATGGAACATTTAGAAGAGAAATATTTAAGAGAAGATCTTTTCAAAATACCAATTTCTTTGATGTAAGAGAAGACTTTATGCCAATAAACCCATCACTTTCTTGTTCTCAAGAGGAAATTCAAATTTGTTTGTAGAAGACTAGAACATTGTCAAAAAACCTAATTTTCTGTTTAAGTACACTGACATCTGAAGCTGAGCTTTCCAGTGCAAAGAAGATGAAAAGGCAGTTGTATTCAATTTGGTTATTGGCTATTGACTAATTCTTGACAAATTTGATGAGATTTTGGGAGTGGGAAGAATCATGTCATTGTGTTTCATGTTAAAAATCAACTGTGGAACATGGAAGATTTTATTTTTATTTTTCTTGAATCTTTGAAACATATCCTGCTCTGAAAAATTTATTGAATAATTCTTGAACAAGTATCATACTATTTGGTTACTTTTCTAAAACATTCTCTCTACAAGCATTGGTAGAACCAAACCCTAATATTTTAATGTATCTTAGCACCTTTTGACTCAATATTTACAGGCAAGCTAATCACTCTATACTTTCCCAGCTTCTCCAAGTATCCAAAATATGAGTGCATGACACTGAGACTATGAAACTTTTGTAATAAGAAATGAGACAAATAAATTGATTATACAGTCAAAATATAAGGGTGTAAATGGTGTGCATAAACTTGAGAATTTCCTTTGATAATATTATAAAATTAACACTATAATTACAGTGACAATGTGATGAAAGAGCCTTAGGTTGTCAAGAAAGTGCTGTAAGATGCAAGTTGGAATAGATTGGAGCAGTGCTGTATGTTTCAGTAACAGGGTATTGATCATGCACTGGCTTATGATGAAGAACATAGTGGAGACTTTCAGCCTGTAATACTAAGTGATCCTCACATGGGAAAGTGTGTATTATTCCTTATGAACAGAGCAGCCCTTCCTTAAAGACTTATTTCTTTTAAATAAATAATAGTATTCTTTCTTAGTGACATACTCTTTTTATGGTATATTTATGCCTGGAGTGTATTTTCCTTAGCAAAAAATATATTAACTTTGGAATACCAATGAAATTTCCTGAAATATAAAAATATCTCACTAAAAATTAGAAGTCAGGGAGTTTTTTTTCCAGAACGAACAAGAGAATGTGTATGGTTTGTAAGAAAAGAGAAAACCAAGCAATTTCTTGATGGACTTTAATAGTTAAACATACCTTGATTTTCATTTGCTCACCATTAACTGAATTCTGCTCTGTGAAATGCAGCATATTTTCAGAAATATGTGTGTCATTGGAAAGAGCACTTGTGATTTTTTAGGAAAACTAGTAATGGAGTGAATAGCAAGTGAGGTCAAGTGTTATCATACGTATCATGGATTACATAGTATATGCTCAAATCTAGCAAATGTTGGAATCAAGGGGACTACACTGATGTATGTAAACTTAAACCCGCATCTCAGGAAGGATAAAGTCATTTGGGAAGCTGACTTTCATAAAACACTTCAATTGTCTTCACTCATGTCCTGAGGATGATTTTTGGTGAAATTAATATGTTCTTACTGTATTAATGTAATAATTTTATTATTGCATTGTATTTTTTTATAAAGCTGTGCACTAATTGATTTGAAAAGAGGACCAGTGTTTTATGATTCATTGACAAATGAACAATAGCAATTTTTCATCTGATTGTATTCAGGAGCTGGAGAATTTCTTTAATTAAAAAAAATAAACAAAACATTATAAATATGTCAAGTCATGCACAGCAATGCCCAACTTTTTTGTTATCTTCTTTTTCAAATTTGGGATTGTGTAGATGTAGTGGCTTGATCCTGGGCAGCACTCATACAGTTTGTCACTGACTCTCCTCTCCTGTGGGACCTGGAGAAAATAGAAGGAAGGCAAGAATAATATTGGGCAGAGATAAAGATACTTTAATTAAGAAAGCAAAAGTTGTGTGCCAGCCATGTGAAAGTTTGGCATTAAATAAGTTAAGTTTTCTTCAGTCTGATGAGCATACCTTTATGCTTGAATATATGAAATTACATGGAAAAAACCCCTACTGTTAAGGTCAGAAAACCAAAACACCAGATAGTTTGGAATCAACAATATTCAAAGATATAAACATATAAGTGCGCATTCCAGGGGTGAGGCCCCACTAGATCTGGTGTTTACAAATAGAGAAGGGCCGGTGGGAGGTCAGACATTTCCTTGGGCACAGTGACCACAACATGATAGAATTTGCAATACTTGGTGAAGTTAGGAGGACCATCGATAAAACCTCTACCCTGGTTTTCCAGAGGGCAGACTTTGGTCTGCCGCAGGCACTAATTAAGGCAGTTCCTTGGAAAGCAGCCCTTAAAAACAAAGAGGTCCAGGAAAGCTGAACATACTTTAAGGAAAAAATCTTGAAGGTGCTAGAACAGGCCATCAAGACAAAGAAATGTCTGTTTTCTCTTGTTAGCCAGACTAAAAAGTTTTTTTCCCCACGTAGGTCCTAAAATCTATTAACCTACCTAACAGTCCTGCTTTTACAAGATGATGGATCAATTATTAGCTGTAATTAAAAAAATCTGATGCAAAAGGACTCCAGTGTGCAGAGAAGGTACAGAAGACCCATTAGCTCTACCAATCTGAGTGGGAAGTACTGGACTGTGTGAGTCTGTTCCAACCTCCAGACAAAAAGGAGACTAAGCTGACACCATAACGTTTTGATGATTTGCTGTTTGCTGGCTACACTTTGAAAGATCATTACTAATTTTCAAAGGAGCTGTTAAAAGTCCCTTCAGTACACAGTGTTCTAAAGATCCTTGAGGAAAGCATCTTGTTTAAGTGTTATCATGCAGGTTGTCCATGCATGCTTATTAAAAGGGACTCTGCTATTGAGAAATCTGGGTTAGCATTTCAAGTAACCACAAAATGCACCACTATGAGATCACAAGGAAGTAAAAACTGACCCTGACACTGTGAAGGAGTGATTTGACTTACCATGAATTAATTACATTTTTCGGTGGTTTGTTTGTAGCTGTAGCCTCAGGCTAAGTACATTAAGTCCAATTAAGGGCTGCAGAAATATTGACCAGATGCAGGATAAATGTCTGCAACATTTTCTCTACCTACAAGTGGAAAACCTCAGTCCAGCCATTTCAGCCTGGTCAGACAAATTGATAGCATCTGTGGTTACAGCTAAACCTGAAGACAATAAACATGACTAACAAAGGGATGACCTACAGAGTTTTGATATGGAAGAAATATCCATCAGCATAATTTCTGACTACTTACTTCATTCCTGTCATTGTAAATACTAAATAAACCCTTATGATATAGTGGTGGAATAGGTCAGAACCTTATAAAAATACAGCCACCTATCTGTGATAAAGTACAGAAAATTCATCACTGGTGTAACTGTACCCCATGGAATTACTGTAGGGATGAGCAAGCCAGTATTTTGATAGTAGTGTGGTCCAACCGAACACTTATAAATTTCTAATGAGCTAATGAGGAATTATAATTTCAGTTTTTAAAATTGAAACAAAAACTACTTTTCACAAGCTGCACTTATGTGTTGCTGCTCACATCTGCCCTCAGCAGAGCCCCAGATCTATCCCAAAAAACCAATGCATTGTACACAGCAAAATACGGAATTTATAAGCATGTGGAGTTCTAAGACTAAATTTGTGATTTTTGTGCTACAACCAGGCATATTTTCCATCAAAAATTGGAAACCTACACTTTCACCTCATTCTGCTCATATGAAGATAAGTTATTCTTTGATGGAGTACTGCAGGAGTACTGCCTGGCATTTCCTTTTGATTTTCACAGATGAGGTGGTGGAGTTTTTCCTTCCTTGCTGTACTTAGCTGCATATTTAAGAAGTAACACACCTGTTCAGATATACATGCACATAAGTGAGATAAAGGAAGTAACTCAAAGCTAAGGGATGAATATATTTCTGGTATGGAATTCTGTGGTGTCTTTTCTGGAAATGAGTATGATGTAAACATTGAGATGGCCAGTCATTGTAAAAATGTTACATTCTATTAAATTACAATAATAGATAACCCATTTGGAACATATTTACTGATCTTAAGCACTTTATTCCGTAACTACTCTGTGAATCTGGCCCTCCAAAGTACAAAGTATGTGACTGTGGGACGTTCTGAAACCAGACAGCTTTGTTTCAGCTACTGAATCATTTTATTGCAAAACACACTTACTTGAAAAAATTTCTTTGCTCAGTATTGTTTAAGTGTGTCCTATTTTACTCATTTGCCTAATCCTGACGGGTCTCCATTACAGCCCAGAATGATTAAGCTACCTCCTTCAGGAGCTTGCATAAGTGGAAGAAGAAGCCATGTCTAGTTACAGTGTTCTGGCGCTTTCACTTTTTCTTTCCTTGTTATAAGCATTGATAAATGGTTAAATATGAGCCTAAGAGCAGACAAAATTACCCTGTTCTCCCAGAAACTCCTGATTACTCACCTATGGACAAAATGTGTCAAAATGATGGCTGCCATGGCTTAAATAATGAGACATGAAAATTGTAAATTATGTACCAGTCTAAATTAATTTACTGGAAATGAATGTAATTTACAAAGATCTACTAGTTGTGAAATAAAGAGTTGAAATATCTATTGTGAGAAATTATTTGTTTTCTTTTTTCCGATACTTGTTCAGAGACTTCTGCTTTCTTCCAAAATTAATTAACTCAGTGATGATCCAGTAGTCATTAAAAGAGGATCTGGCTTCTTCAGAAGCTACATTCTCCTGAGAAACAGTAAATATAGGATCTGAGACAACACTAACCTTTACTCTTCTTCCTCTACCACCCTTGTAATTAGACATAGCAAATGACAGAAAGTATGTAACCAATTAGTACAAAAAACTCTTGAAAAAGCCTGCTTCACATTTGTTAAATCTTAGGCCTATTTTGCTATATTAGCTGCTGTAATTACAAACTCTGAAGCCATTATAATGAAAAAGGGAATGAGAAGCAGTGGTTATGGTGCAGTGTATCTGAGAGAGTGAATTTATGTGCTTTAGGTCCCAATCCAAAATTTATTGAAATAAATGTAAGTATTCTCTCAACATTTGAGTATGACTTACTGACAAATACTACCCAACCACAAATCAAGCAGTAATGAAATGCCTGGTTTTTTTGTTCATCATATGAGTAGGTCAGTGAATTGTGTTTTAGTGAAAAACTGGTTTTGACCTTGTAATCTTGAGATCATTTTCATTCTGCTTAGTCACACAGAATTTGTGGTTATTTATGTACAAATTAGATTTTCAAGATTAATATATGGATCTACTGAAATCAGTTTGCATTCTGAGTCTGGTTTAGGATATTTTGATAAACATTAAGTTCAATAGTTTATAAAATTCCTTTTCATTTCTGTGATACGGATAGATCTATTTTATTCTGGCAGAAAAATATTTTGTTTGTTCTCAGATATACCCAATAAGGAAGATTTTACATGTACAGCAAAATTGTTGATATTTCTTATATGACATGACAGATGAAGAAAGTGAAGCCTAGAGAAGATATACAGAACAAAAAAATCAAAATAGACACAATGGAGTAAATAATATATCATTTTTTATCCTATTTTTTTCCNATAGTATGGTTTAGTAACAAATAATATCACATGAATTATTCTATTGCATGCATTTGCTTCTCGCAAAACAGCATCAATTCAGTTTAATCTGGCACAGGAAACATGTAGTAACTCTCCTGTTTTATTTTGATCTAATTTTTAGGAACACTTTCAGGGAGAGTAATTCTGTATTTCTTACTTCTTTTACCTGGAAAAAGACGACGAGTGTGCAATTCCAAAGTTAATACTTTATAATCTTTTTTCTGATTACACACCTTCTCCTAAAACAAAATTTACCAAGTTATTTGGTGCCTGGTTTTACCCTGGCTTTTATCTCATTTCTCAGGAGCTATCACATTCACTGGTTTGTGTTTTTGCCATTTGAAAACATGAAAATAAATGGGAAACATTTTTGTATGGTAAGTTGCACAAGTGCAATACCTTGTTCTTCTACTAAATCATTTCCATCAAGGCCTGGAAGTTTCCCCACAGTCATGTTCAAAATCAAAATCAATAGTTTCTCCCTCTCCTATAGAAAACAGTTAATCTCTGCATGAAATGGTAGAAAATGACACTAAGCAGATTTATTCTTGCATTTGCGCAGTGGGCAGTTAGGGACAGAGCAACATCCTGGTGCCTAGGAAACCGTGACTTGAACTAAAGCAAACACCAGACTAATTTAGATTTTGGTCTGTGTTCCGGATTTTCCTTTCTGCTGCATCAGAAAATAAGATTTGCCCCTTCTTTCACTTTGAAATGGCATTGAGTCTCTATGATCAAAACATGCCATGCTGTAATAAATATACATTTTAAATTTTACTCCTTGATACTTAAGTTAATTTCTCTGCTGTCCACATTTCTGTCTCAGTCTTCTAAATGTCTATTGGGAGATGGTATTAAAATGCTAATGCATACCTGTTTCTTTAAAGAAAATGGTCATAAAAATCATTAATTCATTCTGAGATAAGAAACAAAACCTCAAGAGATGTTCTTTTTAATATTCAGATATGGATTGCTTTGATAGCAGTGCTTTATCACTTATAACAAAACATGCATGGTGAGTGTAAGATGATTATAAGACATCAGACACCTAATAATGAAGGTTAGGTCATGGATAACAAAGTTACTGTAAGTATTTGAAAAACAGAAATAGAAGTGCAAATCCTCAACTAGATTTAGTCTCAAACACCACTTATATCTCCTCATATTATTGAAATATGAATATACAGTATTAAAAAGGCTAACATCCCCTTACAAAAGTTGTCTAGCTGTCAGGGTGCAGTCAATAGTAAAAATAAAAATAAAATATGAAGAACTGTGATCTCTATGGCACGCAGTCACTCCATATCCTGGGAGAACTCTAGCAACAGACTGTAGCAGAATCAATCTTTATATTGCTTTTCCACTGATCAAAAGCAGACAATACTCATTACTAAAGGAAATCATACCCTGAATTTTTAGAAGGGAGGATTTTGTTATTTCTATGACCAATTTACGACGTCCCTGACACTCCTAGGAGATGAGGTTACCAATACTGAAGTGTTCAAAAGAAGTGTTCACTTTTCAATACTGAAAAGTGTTCAGTATAAAATCATAGAGAAGTCAGTATCATAACTAGAGAAAAATTCTCTTCCTTAACTTCTCTGGTAAAGGTTAAAAATTGCAATGGATGACTTTTAATTTTAGAAGCATATTCTTCAAATAGTAATATAAATGTACAGGTGAAGCTTTGCCAAAATCCAATAGATACCTGAAACAAAGCATCTAAGCATCTCTCATGATTTTAACAGCACCACTATCAAACCAAGGTATTCATATGGTTGTGTGATATTACTTTTATATGACAGTTATAGAACATAACTGATGACTGCAGGGCTATAACCCAAGCCAATGTTAACAGTAAAAGAGTTGATGTTCCTTAGCATCACTCATCTTTCTTTCTCTGTCATTGCTATGCACCTGAGAAAGAAAAACACGCAGAGCTATCAAAAAAGAAATGCTAAGATGGTTTTAAAAATAAATCAAATGAAACCTGAAAAAAAAAAATCTTTAAAGTGTCTCTTAAAAGGTTCCGATGGACAAATTTTCAGAGGTAAAGCAAAGATATCACATTAAAGAAATATGTTTCTTATTTTGTTATTAATATAAAATATTACTTTGTCTTTAGTATAAATACATGAAAAGTTTTAATCACATCATCACTCCAGATTTTAGGAGAAAAATTCACTAGTCATACTACTGACATCATTTACTCTAATGAAGTCATTTGCTTCACCTTTGACACCAGTGCTGCAAGAGGAATTTACTTTCTGAGAAAGAAATTTTATTCTGCTAATAATATGTCAAAAGTTTGCAGTGAGGGATCTCCAGGTGTTTTTTTTTTTGGTGGTTTTTTTTTTTTTTTTT
>VXBC01008646.1:334174-396482 GCA_013399945.1 Ploceus nigricollis | reverse complement strand
ATTTTGAGAAAGAAGGACAAAGCTGGATCTGTTGTCACAATTACAACTTCTTACTGGAAAAACACAGGCAAGGTTAAATAGTTTTGATATAATGGTTATGCTTTCCAAGTGTGATAAAAGTAGGACTGGCATTGAGTTGCTGAAGCCTGAAGGTTTGATAGAAGTTTACACTAGATTTACACTCTGAGACAGAAGACAGATGGAACTACTTCTTTCTTCAGCACCTACATGCACCATCAACTTGGGACACTGGTGAGGCTGGGGTCAGCCATGAGAAAACACTTAGCGTGCAGACCCTGTCAACTGATTCCTTCCCAAATGCTTTGAAAAACTCCTGCATTTCCCTCCTTGTTACAACAGCAAGGGCATTTTAGCAACTTCACACAGGGCTCTGTGGTCTTGACTTTTTAGACCTGTCTCACTTGCCACATGAACAGAAGGAAAATAAAGTTGTGACTTTGCTGAGTCCCTTTTACAGTGGAGAATCAGTGGTCTAAACTATTTGCAAGTCAATTTTACAGTCATATGTCCAAGAGATATGAATAAAACTTTAAAAAAAATCCCCTTTTATTACACCACATGAAAATTCAACACACAATTGCGTGAAGGAAGAAGAGGGTCTCTTCTTTTTTCTTCCTAGTGCGCAAAAAATCTTGTGTAAACCTACTCCCCCCTCACTGCATTGGTCTCAGTTTACACTCTGATCATAACAAGAGATGTTTCCTTCGGTAGTTGTTACTCTATACTTCAACTCCCCATCACAAACAGCCGGACTTGTAAAAACAGACATGTCAAAAGGTTAAAAAATGAACAAATAGATTTCCTCCAGCTGTAGGAAAGTAGCTGACAAACCCGACCTTTTGGATCACAAGAGAAAAATATTACTTTATACTAAATGTCTGGTATTGATTTAAAATGGAAATAAAGGAGCAGGTTAAATTAATCTAGCAAAAAAGTAAGCAATTGCATGAAGAAATATTTTCAGTTTGAGGAAACTAGATGATCTTTAAGTAAGAAGAAAAGCATCTTAAGAGATTAATGATCTGGGGTGTGCATTATTAATCCAAAGCAAAATCCATTTAAAAAGTACCTGTTTAAGTGAGCATTATTGAAATATTAACTAGACCATATTAGTAATAATCATGTTTCAGCATAAAGGTTGTTCAGCAGGGACTACAAACATTTTACTCATCTATTCCAGAGGTTGTATCGAATTTGTAATGCTCCTGAATATTTGATATTTTGCTTTCAACATTTGGTTTTCATGAAGGATGCAAAATGATCTGTATTTTTTCCTCTGCTTACAGCCTTTAAACCCAAAGAAGACTTAAACAGAAAGTTACCTTCTTCTGCAGGGTGGGGAAAGGGATTTCCTAAAGCCTTTCTTTTCTCCTCTTTCCTCTCCACCCTCCAGTAAAAGAAATTAAAGGTCAGTAAGTATTCAGTGCAGTGGAAAGCCCCAGGTTACATAAATAAATGAATTACAAAAAGCCATCGAAGATTACAGTAACTGGACATGTATTCTCTAGACTATTCCCAAAACCCAGACACTGTTGTGGAAATGCACAAAGTATCCTGACATTGCTAGCAAACATGATTAAAATATATTCATAAGCATTGCAAAAAAATCCACACCATATACAGGAACAACATACCTCCCCAAATTCTTGCTCTTGTCATTCAAGACATTAATCCCTGAAGGAAACAATAATATAATGTATTTTCCATCTGCTGTCTTTCTGTGTGTACTCTAAAGGCACAGGAAAAAATGTATCTTTAAAAAATATTTTCTTAATAAATAGTCTTTAAATATTTTCTTACTCCTTTTGACAGGCTGTAATGAAACAGTTATCTGGTTGATATGCTAATTTAAATCCTTGCAGGAGGATTAAATGCTAACATAAGGATATAATTGACAGAAAAATGTATTTATGATCTTAATTTTCACACAAGTTCAGTCTCAGAGCACTCTAAGGGAGTCACTTTAAATCCCTGTTAAGCCCACTGGTCGGCTTGCCTCTCTCCTCTCACTCTGGATCACACACCCTCAAGCCCACTAAGAGATCACTCCATCAGTAATGGTCCTGTGGACACCCAGCTCCCTTTCCACCTGCACCAGGCTTCTGCTCCAGCTGGGCAGCTGCAGGACTGCTCCTGCCATAGGGAGGGAGTGACCAGAGTGCACGGCCCAGGGGCTACAGGGGGAGGAGGAATTATGCCCTCTGTCGCTGCACCAGAGTTTCCTCTGTGCTTGGAAACCTTGGGAAGAAAAAGGTACCTGCACTCTGGAGCTGCACAAAACCCAGGCTAAGCTGTCCCAAAGACTGGACAGATAGTTTTGCAGGTTCAACTAGAAAACATGCCCATGCCCTTACCTATCAAAGGACCTCTGGGGAGGTGTTGTGGGTTATTAAAAAGCATAAGAACCTGATGACAGACAGGCAGACCGACAGACCATATCCTCCTTATATCCTCATTTAAATACAGACTTCAGATTCAGGCATGCAGTGTCATTGATTAAACTGGAATTAAGAAATCTAGCAACGTGTGTGTGTGTCTGTGTCTGTGTGCATGTGTGTGTGTGAAGGAATGCACACATGGCACATTAGTTTCTGGATACACATTGCTTCATGTCAGCTGATTCAAACAAAACCAAGTTGCAGTAAGCCTCAATGATTTCAGGTGTACATTTTGGGACTTTCTATCTCTTTAAGAGAGAATTCCTTTGGGCAGTGTTAAATGTAACCTTTTCCTTTCTTCCCACATTCTCCCACAAGTATAGCTTGTATAGTATAGCTTCACTTACAGCCATATATAAGTGTAGCTTATATATAGCTTCAAGTATAGCTTCACTTCAATCCATCCTTTGTAGATCACTTACATGGAGGCCAAGACATACAAGTGACTTATTTTGAACCATAGAAAGGTAAATTGTTGAACTTAGAAAGTCAGCAAGCTAAAGGAAAAATGCTTCTGGAAAGCATTTTTTCCCTATAGCTATCAACTGTCAGAGAGAGCAAATCTTTCAATTACAAAAGGAAACTAGAATGATATGTGAGGCCATGATCTCCTTAACCTTTAACTAAAGACAACAACTACTTGTGCTTTCACACGTGTCTGCACATCACACTTCCGCAAATCAATCTCTAGAGATAAAACATTAGCAGTGACAGGAATAAGCTATTATGCTGACACCCAAAATAAAAAAGACTTTGCATTTCTATAGTTTATGTATAAACACATCATGAAGCATCTCTAAAACACTCAGAGTCTGCAGTTTCTCTCTGTTCTTTCTTTCTTTTCCCCCATCTCAAAGAGAAATGGCAAATGAAACATCCAGAAATAACATATTTTGGGTTGTAACACAGCTTTTCATTCTTATACAGCTATGTCAACCCACACAAAATGCAATTACCATGACGATCAAATCAGCCCCATAGCATTTAACATTTGTCACTCAGGTAGTGAATTAAAGACATTCAGGTGCTTGACTGAGATGACAGAACATATGCACACAGAGATGGACAAGCTTCAATGGCCACAGTGACTGGTCATCCCAATGACCAATTCAGGAAAGACCCTCCTCTCAAAATTTGTCATGAAAATACAAGGTGTCACTATTTGTGATTTTTCTTGCTATTTCATTCTTAGAAATTATCTTACCTTAGAAATTAATTGAAATAGCACAATAAATCTTCTATTTTAAATGACTCAACACTCAATGCTTATTGCATTACATTATATAGCTGGTACATGAAAAGAAAAGATTAACAAAAAAAATGCCATACATAGTTTTACAGAACAGCATTATCAGAAATTTAGAAAAGATTCTGGTTTTAAGATCTTATAAGAACTCTAAATGTTGGTGAAAACTCTTAGAGGAAGCAGGCAAAAGAGAGAAAGATGGAAAAGGTGAAAAAAATAGGAAAAGCTTACCCCAAAAAACTCTTCCTACAGCAAATGCAGATTCATTTTCTCTGGAAGCATAACTATATACACCATACAGCCCAATTTAGCCAAGAAATAGCAGATAATTAGGTACTGTGCTTCTCAAATATCCTAGAAATGTTACTGTCCAGAAACACACTTGCAGAGAGAGCCCTCTGCCCCACCCTGCCATGACAACTTGTGCACTTGTGAAGCTGAGTAACTGGTCACTCTCCTGGAGACCTCCAGCACAGGATTAACAAGCAGCTAAGAGCCATCCTTTCATTACAATTTTAAAACCCCAGTTTTGATACTGAGCTGGACATCTGCCATCACTGCAGGCCTCAAAGAGGAATAAGGCTAAAAATAAAAAAAAAAAAAAAAGGAAAAGCGTATTATTTCGTTCTTTCGGGAAAGTTCTTTTTCCCTGTCTGCTGCTCTGCAGCATCTTCAGCTTCCTCGGGGAGCGCGTTTATTCCACTGCCAGTTTTACATTCCATTTCCAGAAAGCTGCAGGCACAGTAAGCAGTATCTTTCAGTTATTTAAGTTTGGGAGTCCGCCAGGATTGTTTTCCATAAGCTGTCTGGGAAATGCTCCTTGATAAACTCGCACTGTGTTTCGGACTCAAGCTCCTTGTACAGACTGCAGAAAAGACTTTTTAAAACAGTAACATCCCCACCACATGCACATACCACATCACCAACCTAGACCCATATAATCTGGCAAGAGAAATAGGAAGAAAAATTCTATTTTCTGTCAAAAGAAAATAAATTAGTTGTATATTAAATTAATTATAATAACTTAATGACAAAAGCAGAATCTTCTCAAACTTCTGAAGTGCACATCTTTACATATACAACATCTCTTTCTTTATTCTCCCTTCCAGACACATGGTTAAATTACTGAAGTTACCAAGCAGCACCTAAGCCACAGTGGATATCTCTTTACTGAAAACAGACTAAAATGTATCAGCCTAACTTCTTTTCCATGGTGTGCATGAATACTAAATTTTCTTCTCTTCAAACACAGTCATGGAGAGACAGAGAGTTGTTTTCCATTTTGTTTGTTTTGGGAGTTTTAATTATTAATTTTGTAAGTACTATTTCTTCCTAATCGAAAACTGAAAGCTTGCAAATCTTTAGAAAGAGCGGAAACAACAGGAAAAGAGAAAAAAACACTACTGCCATGCAGCTATGTAAGCAAGAGTCTTCCTTTTTTCTAAGATTATTTTGAACGAAAACACTTATGGTATATGGTACCACTTGCTAGCAAAGCCGCACTCACGCTAATTGCATGAGGTCAGTTTCACACATAAATCATGTTAGTCGATAAGCAAAGGGTAGAGCACTGTGCATAATAAGGAAGCTGCAGTGACGTTTAAACAGTCAACTCTAGCCCTTAAACAGTACAAGAGTTTAGGTCCCAGAAGTATCAATTAGCTGTTTGAAGGGCAGGGCATGCCAGATGTGCAATTACCACATGTTCTAAAATACCTATTACTGCTCACTATCACTGGCTGTGTTCACTACGGCTTGTATTATCAGTAGTACAATGCATGCCTCAGTGAAGTTGTTCATAAAGAATCAAAATATTACTTGAAGTTATCCTAGCGTTAAAAGATAAGTTCTAGCTGTACTGGGGGGCAATATATACACTGAATAAGTGCTAAGCTGAATAACGACTACAATTGAATGCTCCATCAGTGTTTGTCAAACAGCTATGTGCATGCCAAGCAATAAATTTAAAAGAAAGTTCACTGTATTTTTCAGAACCTAACTTCAGCAGTTATCACATCAGCAACTACACGCTTCCCAGCATTTATTAAAACATACACCCCACAAACCTAAGTAATATACTTCATGGGTGGGGGCCAACAGCCTTTGCTCATTTAAGCTTCAGGGAAACTACCTGTCCATTCTTTCATGTGTTCTGACCAAATTTTTCAACAAGGAAGCTGCAAATGGAAAGAGACTAAGAATGAAGGTTTTTCATTAATTCTTTTTAACAGCCATGTGAATTAAAGATAAAGTATGTTTACTCCCTAGAAATCATATTAAAGTATGAAGTGACTCAGGGCCCCTAGAGATAAGAAAATCATGTCTTCAGATAGGCTTTACAAAGCTTAATTTTAAATTGAAAAGACTGACAAATCCTGAGATTTAATTACTACTGGCAGGTCTGGACCGCTGGGAACATTTCCATAATTTCAATCATCAAAGTAATTATTGAAGGTTTTAGGGCTGGATGGGGGAAAAAGGAGCTGGGATAGCAAAGAGGAAGGAGCAAAGGAGGCAGCTTGTTTCTCACCATCAGCATAACAATTTTTAACTTTGCAGTTCTGCAAAGAAACTAACTTTGATCAAAAAAGAAAAATAAACTCAACCCAATGATAACACTTGAAGCCTCTGAACAAACAAACAGAAAACCGATTTAATCGTCTTCCAGCTCCCTCCCTCAGGCAGCAACTAAGCAAATGAGCTACATCTTCCTGAACTAAAATTCATGAGTAAATACAGTGTTTGTATTTTCAGCTCTTTTCAGTATGACCAGGAACAGATTTGTTCCTTTCATTACTGTAATCAGCATCCAAAAATTCGAGTTTTTATATCACACTTGTTCAAAAATGAAGTTATTTGACAAATTTCATGCACCTTTCTAATACACATGAAGAATTTGGGGAAAGCAGGGTTTGATTTTCAGCTGCATGTATCAAAAAGTACTACTCTGTCAGGTAATACTTGATTTGATTCCAGGTTTTCCATTTTTACAGGCTTGGCTTTGGCCACCACATTCAAATATTAATAGTGAATTCACCAAACAGCAATGTGCGCTTTTATCTTTATCACATATGCTTAACTTTGTTCTTCTGAGCAAAGAATGAAGGTCAGAACAATCTCACTTGTCCTCTAAAGCAGAGTTCCTCATTTAAATATTAAACATATCTTACTTAGAAGTCATATGCCCATGAATTCAGTCAAAGCATTTCCTGCTCTTTTTGTTTTGTTTTGTTTTCTATTAAAAGCTCTTCCATCACAATTACACAACCTGTCTCGACTGCAACAATGTCACAGCTCTGTCATGGAATGTATTTTCCTACAGAGAAATTTCAGTTCTTTTTGTAAATATGCATTTTTACAGAGTAATGTTAGAGTGGAAACACAAAAGGGATTTACCTAAAACAAACAGAAAGGTCAGAGACCAATACATTAAAGGCAGCACTTTTAGACATACCAGGTAAAGGACAGATACAGTCACATGACCATCTTGGCCATTGATTTCTGAGCAGGCACTGACAACATCCTGGTGCAAATGTAGCAGCAGAAGGGCCACCAGCTCTTTTAACATTACTCTGCTTAAAGGAGGAATAGCCACAGGACCACCAAATCCCCACCATCACTGTTGGGTTGTATTTAATGCTGAATAAAACATATACTGCCAGTAGAGTCTAGATATAGAATCTAAGCATACAATATAGATTATTTGCTGCCTTGATAGTATGATTTAGAAGTCTTTCCACAAAAATAGGACCAAATGCTAAGCAAGGCTTTGTATTTTAGTTCACTTGCTATATTAATTAGAAACACCTCATGTCACTTCACAATTTATTCTTACATAGACCTTGCAAGTATAAATATATGAAAAATAGTCAGTGTTGTATTATGGACTATAGATCCAGTCATTATATCAGGCTAACATGCAGAGAAGCTCAATGATTTTGAAAACAAAGAGGAAAACATTTAATTTGAAGCATTTACAACATTTTCAATTTTCAGTAAGTTAAGGATCTAAGATCTATTACTGTTTGCCTTCTATAACCTAGAGGAGTAGAAACAAACAGAAACTACAGTAGATATATCCTTATAAACAATGTCTTTGTAATCTTAGATTAGGAACTAGTTCAGACTAATGACAGTAACATAAAATAAAACATATTCCCCAACTTCCTCATAGCTTTTATCTGCCAAAAGCAATTAAGAGTACTGCACCTTTGGGGAGTCATGAGGAAGGGAGGGAATGCTTGATGAGGTTATGACCCTTTCTCTGATAAAAAACAAAGATCTGACTCCATTCCACAAGAGATTGGATACCAAAAGCTATTATGCTTTCAATTTTCCCCTGGAACCTGTTCACTCTTAACGTCTTACCAGCAGGATCAGCATTACATTCAGATGTGCAGATTGTTACATTCTAAAAACCCGTAAAAACAATAACAATCAAAAAATTAAAAGTTGAGCTCTCAAAATCTGAGTGAGTATTTTGGTTGAGTTCCCCCTTTGATCTGAACAAGTCAACCCTGAATTCTGAGTTAAATGCCTCTGAGCATGCATAGTCTGTACTACCGTTACATGTTAAACTTGCAGCAGAAATAACATATTCACGAGCACTTTCTTTTATTGGGTCTAAACCAGCATTTTGCTTGCACTCTTCTGCCAGCTGGAGCCTGGGTGATCACTTGCAGTTCAAACACCTGTGCCCGTGGCCATGACACCTGCTTGAGGGTCCACTCCCACTAACTCCCCCTAAAGCTCAAAAAAGTTTTCAACTACGGGCATATGTAATCCTTCCTTCAGAGCCTAAATGCAGGGAGTATGAGAGAAAAAACAGGCAAACACCCTCCATTGCACCAGGGAGATATATCATCTTAGTCTAGCCCAGTTTACTCCATTATACGCTAATAGCAATATTGCTGTTGCTGCAATATCGCTGTTGCTGCAATATCTTGAATAAGAGCAACAAAACAAACTCCAAACAGATCAGAATTTTTTTCTTCTTGTAAGGAAGGCCTACACCATGACCTAATCTGAAATGGCAAACTACCTGGCTCTTGGGTTAAAAAAAAAAAAAGAATACGAAGGTAGCTTTTTCAGGTATGATGTCTAGAAGCTTCTTTTGCCATGCAGAGCATAGTTAAGCCAAAATTATGATTTCTTTACTTCTGTCTAATTCAACTTCCCTACACTACTACCCTTCTCTCAATATGGGACAGGAGAAAGCATTAACTTCTGCCATACTCCTTGTTCTCCTCCTGTGATAGGATACTCTCAATTAACCAGTTGTCAGTGCAATCCCATACTATTATAGAACCAGAAACCTGAGAAACAGAATACAATGGTTTTACAGATTTTCTTTTTCAGCCACCACTATCAGAATTCTCTCGGATTACCTTTAATCCTGTAATCAGAAAGACCATTTCACAATGGGGCTAAGAATTTACCAAAACCAAACTAAAATGATACCTTTTTTTTTGCCCAGGGAGTAAAGTTGAGCTAGTACCATCACTGTAAAATGGAAATAGGCTCCCGTTTTGTTCGTGCTGAATTGTAGAATACGCTGTGATATCAACTTGCTTTAGACGAAGAGATCCAAGTGCCTACTAGGATTTCACACTGCGATTGCTATCGCAAATTAGCCATTGTCATTGAACAATTCCCTCCTTTGGAGCACTGAAAACATAGCCTTGGACATTTGATTAACAAATTCAGTCCTCCCATGCATAAACAAAAGAAAAAGTTTCCTTTGTAAAATGGCACAACAAAGGGTAACAAACCATATCACAGGTATAAGCACATCACTGGCACTCCTTCTGAGGTTAATCACAGGCATCCAACCGGCCACCAGTGAGAAGAAATTTACATTCATCTCTATTATTAATTTGCTTACCAGCAACCTCACTGTTTACCTGACACTTTGTTCACTTACCATTTATACTGGGAGAGGTTACAAAAAAGCATTTCAAGGGAAATTCCAAAGCTCAACATAAATAAAGGATTAGTTGGTGGACACTACTTTCAAGATAAGGAGGTATATGCCAGCAGTAAAGGCACCTGAGCTAATTAAGCCCTTCTAACCACAGGATGTTTACTCTGTACAAAAATCAGCTTCAAATGTTTTCAATGTGACACTAGCTGCAGAACAGCCAACAAAAGTACTACCTGTTTGCACAAAACAAAATGAAAACGGGATGACAAAAAGCCTTGCCTGGGTTTGAAACTTCAACTTGTTTGATTTCAGTATTAAGTTACTCAGTTATGAATGAAGGATGAAACAATGGTAGCCAGACAGAACATGCCCAATAAGCAAAAAAAAAAAAAGCCTTTTAAACAGGATTATACCAACCACTGAGCAAATATTGTAAAAAAAATTAAAACCCACCAAAAACACACCTTAAAATCAGAGCTCCTGTTTGCTCTCCTTCAGACAGATTAGAGATTTGGAGAGCACAGATCATAATCACAGGCTTTATTTAAATATCGTTGTACAAAGAATAAACTAGTCTGGGCACTGCATTCCAAATACAACCAAGTAATTATACCAAATCATTGGTAAACATAATCCCAGGATTCTGAAAATTAGCACTTACTCCTGGAAAGCCCAGACATTGGTGGTGTATTTTACAGGCAAATCCATTTTTCTATGTCATTTTCCAATCCTTCAAGTAAGGATAAGGTCCCCTTTCATCCACCCTGAAGGGATGCAGTTTCAGAGGAAATCCCTAGATACATTTTTTCGTTCTTCTTGGTGTTTACGTGTACATTGATCCCTTCAAAGTGGGGCAGTTTAATCTGTCAGTAAAATGACACTTGCATTTCTCATGCTCATGACATTGAGATTTTAACTGTTTTTTAAAAGAGCACGTTTCATGCTTTTTGTTTTGAATTGTAATCTACAGTTCAGCAGAGATCCTCCAGGATTCTAGAACCATGATGCTTCTTCCCTTTAATTTGAGTGGAAGAGACCTGTGAGAGCTTGAGACCTGTAGTATCCAATTATCACTGTAAAAATATTGTTAAGATTCTATTTGTCTGTGATAACCATCTTCTGTAAATCCATAACCAGAGTCACTAACATAGTAATTTAATCTCTCAACAAAATCTGCCTTGTTGTGTTACAGTATGGGTGAAGCTTCACCTGACAAAGAGCCAGCCACTACACCTCAGTTTTGTGTCCTAGTCAGAACTTACATCCTTCCAGCTGCAAACAACTATCTCCTGTAACAAAACAAGCAGTAAGTGTTAAAGAGCCTTACAGCAGTGGATAGTTACTACTTTACAAATTAGGATTGTCAGCAGCATCTTTTTTTGCCTTAGGATAAGATCTGGGACTATAGGGACAAAGAAGGGTGGTAGGCAGAGTGAAACATTATTAAGTACTAACCAAAGAGGAGAAAAAATAAAATTCCCCTGAGATGACAGGTTAAATTTTTCCCTTTGGGTAGCCTAGAACACTGTCAAGTTCCTATCAGGTTCCTTGGGCAAGTCAGGGACTTGTTTAAGTATTACAGGCAAGGAAATAAACAGACCCAGATTTCAAAGTCTCGTCCCAGAGCCAACAAAAACGCCACTTTCCCTCTGCAAGCTGTGCCTGTTGCTCTGTGTAAAGCTATCAATTACATCCTTTCCCAACTTGGCATTAAAAGTATCAAATTGCCCGGCTGGATGAGAAACAGCCCCTCATCTGCTTCAGAAGTGATGTTTTTATTGCTTGAGTCCAGAAGTTCCATTATTTCATTAGCACAGAGTTAACACCAGAGTGAAGGGAAAATGAGTTACAGTCACTTTTTCAGCATGCATGAAGCTGAACATCTTACTAAGGCCTGAATAATGTTGAATTAAGCCTTCACGTTTACTAAAGCTGGGCAAATCCACTGCACAAAGTATGACTTACCCTGCAAAGTATTTAAAACGAACATGGATGTTTAGCCTCAAAGCCCAGTGGTAAGTGGGCTCGGGCATGGTTAATCAGTTCACATGTAAAAAAACCCCTCAAACAAAAAAAAAAAATTACATTCCCGCTGGTCTTGCTCCCGAAACGTGGTTTGCATGCTGGGTGAGAGCAGGCAGAGGTAAGTGAATATGTAAATAGACACAGGATGGGACTGTTCCTTCTCATGGCACTACTGATAAATCTGCTTAGCTGTATCATGAAATCATAGCTCTTTTCCTGCAAGGTGGAAATTTTAATGTGAGTACTTAGCAATGAGCATGCCAACTTCTCTATATCTATGAATCCTTCATGAATTTAAAGTTATTCATTTGCTTAAATGTCTTGTTCTGAGAGCTTTGTAGTACTGAGTCCAAATATACTGATTTCTGATTCAATAGGCACTTTAAAGTTATGTTTTCTCTATGCTAATATTAGAATTGCTGCTATTGGCAGCGTAGTTTATAGGAGGTGTTTCAAAACTAACTTATTTTGGCTTTTAAGCAGAGGAATGGCATTCAAAGTACATGTAAGCTTTCCAGACATTCCATCCCCACACCTAATTTAAACACAAAATATTGCTATGACATCTTGATGTGAAGATCTCAGAGCATCTTAAACACACTGAATAAACTTCAGAAGACTATTCTGTGATACTAACCACAATTATTCTGTAGTTACAAGGACATAGCACAGTAACTTGGACTGTAAGCCAACCACCTATGACCCTAAACAGAAAACAAATAGTTTTGTCTGTGTTTGCGTATTTGCTTCAGGACACAGTTTCTTCAGGGATTTTTTTTTGTTGTTCTGAAAGTTGGCAATCCACAATCAGCCTAGATTAGTCACCCCCCCAGAACATACTAGTGTTTCAAAAGGGACATATTTTAAGCAGAAATTTGGCATTAAATACAGCATCCTTAGAACTTTTAACCATAACTGTGCATCAGTTTATTTACCACAGTGGTAAATAAAGCCAGTGAATCACTGTGTATTTCAGTTTCTTTTGCTTCAGGCTGTTTGACACTAAACTCTTTTCAGTATTCAATATGATAAAGAGGACTCTTGGCACTTCAGCAAGAGTAATCTCTTGTGAGAATCTGAAGAGTTGACAAGGGATTTCTCAGTAATATAAGCCATAATTAGGACCATGCCAATAAGCAAATTTGTGAGTCTTTATTTTGACCTCCAAGTCACATGCACAAGGTGGATAACTAAGCAACTATTCAACACCATAGAAGAGGTAGGGGATTTTTTGTGTTTCTGAGAACAGAGTTCTCTTACACAACTTTTAGTAAATCCTTCACTGATGACTTCTGAGCTTAAATTTGCTTTAAACAAATCCATTTCACTTTTGAATGTTTCCTAATGTTCTTCTCGTAGGTAAAAAAAAATAGGAAAGAAAAGAACCCACAAACCTCCAAAACTCAGGGTTGTATTACACACAGGAACTAAAAACGTATTTTCCATTTGTTTGGTAAGTAGGCCATAGATTTCTTTTTCTTAATTCTGAAACCCATCCAAGTTAAAAATCTGAGCTCTTTTTCAAGCTTTGATTAGTGTTTAGATTTCAGTGGCACATATACAAAACCACCCTAGAGCCCTCCCTTGCATTTGTATTAATATTTGCAATATAACACACACAAAGAAAAAAAAGGTGGGCATCTAGGTAAGAGAGAGACCACTCCTTAGCTTCCTTCCAGTCTACCTTAGCAACAGCACCTCTCGATCAGGAGGAGTTTCTTTGGCAACAAAAAGCAGCAACAAAAAAAAGGAGCAACAAAAAGCAGTCCCAATCCTTCTCTCCTTTCTAACTCTCAGCCAATCTGATTATCAGAGTTTTCAAGTACTCTGCCAAGGTACTGAGAAAAGATCACAGGATAAAGTCTAACAGCTACAACTGTATGATTTAAGAATGAAAGTGACTTTAAGTCATCAGTTCAGTACTGTTTCCTCTAATTACTGGATCATTTCCTATCTGGACATTTACAGTTTTTGATTATACAGCTGCTAAGATACCTGTGATCACAGATGACTGCTATATTCAACAGCATCCAAAGTTCAAGGCAACAAAGTGAGCTCAAAGTAGCTTTTATCCTCCTTTCTGCTTAACCCTTCTAACACCCTGCACTATTATATGGTAATGCAAGTTACTGCTTCTCTGCAAACTCACAGTACCAGGGTGGGCAGGGAAGAGCATTACAAAAAAACCACCCTGGATTTTAAAATTACCTGCAAAAAGGGCTCTGTTATTTAGTAGTTTAGCATAGTTTTACTCCGTAATCTGCATGCCATTCAAAAATTTTATTATCATTTTGGACTAGCTCAGAGATTTAAACCAGGGACTGCTCCCTTTTCCCTACCAAGAAAAAAAAGAATAGCAATGTAAAAAAAAAAAAGGAAATAAATTAAAAGAGAGATTTAAAAAGAAAAAGGGAAAAGAATGTGCATTAATTACAAGGTACTGACTGACCTGGATTAGCCTTTATTCCATGTCAGCAGAAAAGAATTCCGAACATCTGCATCAATTACAAGGACTGCTGTTCCAAGTGGATTTCTTATGAGAAATAAATGAAGAAAATCAACTTTTGGCTTGTTTCTGTGTCTAGGTTTAACTCTGTGTAGTCTACTAATGAGATAGTACCTTTCTTACAAAGTCTTTCACATTATTTTAGGAACAGAGCAATATTCCATCTCATCAAGTTTCTGCCTGTACACTTTAATTCCAAATGGCTGAGGGACCAGTTTCCCCCTATTTATAAATAATCCTAACCATCTTAATCAAGTGGGAATAGGGAAAAAATGCTTCTAGACAAATGAAAAGATGTGTAGGATTTCAGTGCACTCAAGCTCTAGCTCTTACATTTCAAAAAGAACATCCAAGCATTGTAAAGACTGCAAAAGAAGACACGAGAAACATATCCTGTCAGAAATCCTACACTGTAACAACAGGCAAAAGAAGCTCAATCTGTTCAGTTTACACAGTCAACAGTTACCTGTCTGAGGGTCACAACCATTTCTTCAAACAAAAGTTTAATGGTTTAAGCTAAACACACAGACATGTTCAGTCTAGAAACAGGATTGAACTGATGGCACAATTAGGGATAAAAACCTTTTTGTCATGGTTGATTCTACAATATAAGTTATTGCTTAAAAGACTAAATCTCTTTCTAAACAGTATGAGATCCCAGAAACAAAACCTTTGCAATTCAAGTCTTCAGCTTCCAAAGACCACATTTTGCAGGGGATGGGCTCACACACCTATTGCAGTACTTCCAGGCTTTAGAACCTTCTAGACACCTTTCCAACAGGTGCAGATTCAGTTTAATTCTCTTCATCAGGAGGTCCACAAGCAGAATTACTGCTGAAATCAGCACTGGACTTGGAAGAAAGACCAGTTAACATATACAATCAAACCATACAGTTCTGACTACTTTTACTTTTATAATTTTAAATTTCAGCTTTATACAAGCGACGGAACTATCAAAGGTATCCAAATACAAAACTGCTGGTTTTGCAGTTCTTCATAAAATCAAAGTTAAGACAACGAAGATGTCATCTCTGCAGGGACAGACTGTGCATTAAAGCCAGATGAAACCCTTAGAAGCCAAGACCTGGAAGACGTTGCTAATTTGAAAAAAGGTAGAAAAAAGTTAGTGACTTGCCAAGTGTTACTATACCTTTTTCACTAAAAAGAGCACATATTCTGTAAAACTATGAAGTGTTTCAGATAATATACATAGTAGCAGGACTTGCTTAAGTGGAAAACGTACTTCCAAATACATAACGTACTAGTAGAAAAATTATATCTGATGTATAAAGTAAAATATCAATTAGCTGTGCTTCTTGACAGGTTGTAAAAACAACTATAGGCTGAAATGTTTGAACTGGGATTTTCATATATCTTTACAAAGTAACAAACTAAGTCAGCCAAATACAGTACTTGAATACATCCAGACTTGAGGAAGCTTGCCAGAATGTCTAACTTGGCAGAAAAAGATTAAGCAGGATCAAGTCTGGTCAACAGGCAGTATTTTCAGCTCTACAAGACTCAAGGCTTTTTTTGGTTGGTTGGTTGGTTGGTTGTTTTCTTAGTTTTCCGGTTCTTTTTTCTCCTTTTAATATGCATTCATTTTAGAGGAATTTTAAAGGCTTAAACCTGGAACCAAGAAGCCTTCCTGTATATCAGTGCTTACAAACACATTTGCTGTTTTATGTCAAAGGCAACCTAAATGTATTTTCTTTAACTTTAAAAATTTTTTAAAAAAAGGAATAGACATAAACCCTTTATTTTTTTCCCTCCATACAGTATCTTCAGTGTGATTTTTCCTGCCCCACAAGCTTCCCTCCTCCCCTGTATTTCACATTAAAGATTTCCTGGTATGACATTATCAGTGTGGCCTTTCCAGCTCTTTTATTCACATGCAGAGAAGGGTGTGGGTAACTTATAAAAGTAGCTGTAAAGTAAATATGCCTATAAACTCTGACAATTTTATAAAAGGCAGTTATTTGTCTGTATTCAGAAGTGACAACAATGCAGTGACATTTTCCCACAATAGGTAAGTGCAAACTTGTTTTGGGTATTGTACTCTTCAGACACAGCAGTAATTCAATGACTTTTAAATTTGTGGACTTAAAAAGCTTGTGCAATAATTTTTATTCTTAGTAAGACTTTGATTTGCCCACCTCTCCAGGAAAGGGTCCACAGAAGCCAGCTATCCAGGTAGCCCAGCTGTCTTCCAAAAATGCGAAAATCTAAATACAGGCTCAGCACCCACAAAGAATGAGAAAAACAAAAAAACAACCCCCAAAAACTTCTCATTTAGAAACACTACATTCTTAAAACATGAAAGAAATGTATGAAGCAGAGTCAAATCCTGCCCCATCAGGGCTCATAAAAGAATCTACCTCTATCCAAACAAAGTCTAAACCACTATCTTCAAGCTGTTCACAAGAAAGAGGGCTCAGCACTTAAAAATGTGTTGCAATTCTGGTGGTTTTGGCTCACTCTCCTGCACCCTGATTACACAAACACAGCCCCAGCTGGGGCCAATGCTAGCTCTGATAGGGTCATACTGCTCCTCCCTGGTGTCCAGGAGACCTCAGTGCAGCACAGAGCACAGGAACACGCTGGGACAGTTGGATTTAGACCACAAAACTACTCCAAAGGCATGATCTGAATCATATCCACATGTCTGCATCTGTCTGAAAGACGTGTGGCAAAATGGACTGGAGTTGCTGTATTAATAATGTGGATTCCAGGCAGGCCTGAAGTGATGGGCAAGTCGTGGTCTGTGATGAATGCACAGCATCTATACATGATACAAAAGTTTAAGTCACAACAGAAGATTGCAGAGGCCCAGCTATATATAGAATCAGTTGTTCTGATTCTAAAGCAGAAACTCTAGCTTTCTGACTTGACATAGAAGTTTCTGGAAGCAGTGTATAGAACAACTTCCCCAGAAGCATAAAGCACTGTGAGTTCCCACTGCTGCTTCTCCAAATCAAATGAAGCTTATCATGTCATCATGAGCCCTTCAGCCCTTTTTTGGCTGTTGGCCAAAAAAAACCAGTACTTTGAGTACACCTGAAGCCTTGGAGAGAAGATAAACTTTATTGTTAGAAAACCTTAGGCATTAATGTAAGACCTGTCCAAAAAAGCCAACCGTCCCTATCACCCTGGCTGTAGCCACATCTTTCAGTAAGAGCTGAAGAACTGTGACAAACACAGGAACTCAGGCTCTCAACAGCATTAGATTCCTTCACTATGTGAAATGCAGGCGTTATTTTTCTTCAGCATTTCTCTTATGAAACACTTAAAATATTTCTAAGCACTTCATTAAATGCACAACATTGACAGGAAATATGCAACGAGCCGAATATTTTTATTCGTAGATCTTAAAATTACCATTTGAAGATGTAACCTGAAACCTCAGTGCTGCAACACAACTCACCCATATAGCTCCTTGCACCAACTGATTACTCCATAATTACAAGAAGCCACCTCCTTCCAGGATTGTAGCACAGTACTCTTTTAAGACCAAAGTCCCAAGAAGTGGGGTCCAGGTATATAAGAAGATGCAGGTGTGAGTTTTTGCCTTCAAGAGGTTGAAATGAGAGGGGGTGGCAAGCAGCAGAACGAACCAATAATCATTAATAAAGAATATGGATTTAAAATACAATTAGGACGTTCTTCATCAATATTTCTGAGGAGAGAAATGAACAACAGTTCATGACAGACTTCACACTCAAGAAAGTCATCTTTCTGTCACATGTCTTCTTTCTGTCACAAGGATTACCTAGCTAGCAGCTGTCAATTGAATGGGTCTTTAAATACTTTGCCTGTTTCAGCAGATCACAAAATATTTGTGTGGTGGTGTTGAGGAGGGCAGCTTTGGAACTCCTTCAATTTCCTATTTGAAATTTGTCAAATGCTGTAAGATTAGGCCAGTGCCTCTAGTTAATATTGCTACTTCTTTGAAGGGGAAAAGATCCTCAAAAATTTTAGACAGAACTTTAAACAAAAATAATGTATTTTACTACTACTCAGTTGTGAAAAAAAAAATCACTAATGACATGAGGAAAATTCCATTTATGGAATTATGTATCATACTTATAGTGTGAAGAAGGCTCTCTTTGTCTCTTTCTAAGTGACTACAGAGTTCCTAGGACTGGGATCTAATACCAAGATTCTCAAGGGTAGGGATCCTAATTGGGGACCAAACCTTGAATGCAGCTGTTTGCTTTTTGGGAGAGTTATAGCAGTGTCTTATCTTCCTAAAGGATTTCCTCTTGCCTACAATTTGTATTCATATGGCAAAACCACAAAACATTCATGGCAGGACATTCCATCTTTAGAAACACTGGCTTACTTCAGATATGACCAGACAGAACCATCTCCTGGCCAGACATCAGGCAAAATTCCCTTACAATTAGCCTCATACATGAGTTGTTTCTTCCAATACTGCTTTCCATTGTGAAACACATACCCTCTCATGAGATAAGATTTAACCATGAACATGAAATTTTTGTGCAGTGAAAAGTACAAATACATAAACTGATAACCACCCTTCTTAACAAACAGACATTGAGAGCAAGCATGTGGTTTATAACTATCTCGACAGAAAATAGACAGAACAGAACCCAAATAACTTGGATTGCCTGGCTTTCCTGAACCAGAAGACTCCAGATTTCCTAGGACAGAGGTTAAGCTCAAATTCTTACCACCTTAATCAATTTTTTAGTCATTCCATCATTTGAAGCACAGGCTACATTGTGTGCATATAGGAAAATAAGTGTTTACTTCACCTGGAAGCTGTGTCCCTTTTAAATTATTCTACAATATATATGTTGCAGGAACCATTGCCAAGATGTATGTAATGGAATTTATTTTAAGACCCACTCCACAAAAGCCACAACTAAGAACAGATTTTTTTTAAAAAGAATTTGTTAACTTCTCATGTCTTGAACTGCACAATTGGTTTTGCAGCATATTCTAACCAAAGAAATGACCAGAAACTAATGTAGATACAATTTAAAGAATTAAAGTATCCTGTTTGCTTTTTTTCCTGCACCACTAATGGATCTGGGCACAGTACAACAAAAGCAGCCTCCCACCTTTACTCCCCTTCCCTGCTCTCCTCAGCTTGCTGACTCTTCAAGAAGTTGACTTCAGGAGTTTGACATATTGCTTCAAAATTTTTTATTGCTCATAAAACATCAAAGCTACCTCCCCTTCTGGTTTATCAGCAAGCAGCATTTACCCCTTTTAAAGCTAAATAAAACTACAGGGAACCAATTAAAAAAGCAAAACTACAACTAAGCTTTCCTCTGTATATATTAATCTCTCAAGTTTAAATTTAGCATATTGAGGCCTCTCAGTGCACTTCTAATGTCAGTGGCATAGTTTGAAATTACTGCTAGACATATAACTGGGTAAATAAACAACAAAAAATAGTGATACTTACTACTAGCAGGCTTACATTTGCTATCTATATAGCACCTGTCAAAATTCTTCAGAATCAAGTGGTCAATAATGGGGAGGTACCTGTGCTGCTGCAACTCAAATAGCAAAATGTGGTTTTATCTTTATTTTTACTACTTTGGATCTTTTGGTTTTAAGGATATGGTCAGCACAAGATGAAAGAATGTAACCTTGACATTGTCATTTATCTTAAGAGTTGCAGCTCACTTTAATTGGTAGCAAGTAATCCATTTTTGTCTGTTATCCTTCCATGTCCGTTAAGTTACTTTGGAAGAAATACGGCTGGGGAGGAGGTGGAATCAATGAATCTGAAAACAGATTTCTGGCTTGTCACTTGAATAAAGCAGCAAGGCAAAATATGACAGAAATGCCAAAAGGGAGGGGAAAAAGCACAGTTGTGGGGATGAAAGCTGATTTACATTTAAGAAACTGTTGAAAGACTAACTGTTACTATTACTTATTTTCTATATATTAACCCTGCGCCATTGCCAGCAATCTGGACTGCGTTTCCACACAATGACATGGAATATATGATAGTAAAGGAAAACACCTCAAACAACCACCACGAAAAAAACCTAGAACAAGCCATTATGAAACTGGCAAAGGAAACCAATTTAAATCAGCATTTTTAACAGGACAATTTTCATTATAACTGTCTTTTTAGGCTGTTTCAATTATTGCAGAACAGCAATTTAACACCTAGTAGCTGCTTTAACAACAATAACTGTTCTGTTTGGTGACAAAGTCTTCCCAATAAAGGAATCTCAAGAGAAGCAATGGTTATCAATCCCAGTCTAGAAAGAGAAGATGCAAAGCATACATCTACGATCTGTAATCACAGAATAATACATTTATGTTTTTACTCCAGGTCATACACAGCTAAGACTCCAGTAATAGAGTGTAACTTCTGGCTGGGGCCTTATCCAAAAACTATTATGGTACTCAAATTACTTTTAAACACAAAAAGGTAATTTAAACCTGCAATAGCTTTTTTTAGGATCAGCAGCACATTTCTGAGGTGGTAAGGGAGACAGATGCTAAACATAACACAAAAATTTAAAAAACTATTTATAAAGGAGTGTTCAATCAATCTTTTTGTTAAGCATTTTATATACACAGCTAAGCTCAAAATAATTAATAAATTCAATAATTAGACACTGTTTATCATTCCCGATAGGAAAAGGAATTTTTACACTTCAATACACAGATAATTAGTATGCCACTTCTTTCTTTTCTCTAGCAAGGAACCTTTGCTCCTCCAGGAGTGTTTGAATTGTTTTAGATCTCTCGTAATTTGAAAGATCAATTTAGAAATAAATTAATAACATTAGGACTCAGAAGGGCTTTAAAGAAACTAGCTGGTTTTCATCAAAACGCATCACATTTGACTGCTTCATGCAAGCCACATTTAGCCTCCCTATTTTGAGCTACCCCAAATTGGTTATTTAATATGTGCACATTATGTGTGAAACATTATACACATAATTTTACATTGTGTGCAATTTATTGATACAAAAGCAAAAAAATGCATCAAACTCAAGTGCTACACTTCTTAATTGCTTGAGAACTAAGAATTAGTTACCATTGAAACAGAAAAATATAAGTCTTTCTTTGAAAATGGGATCATTGATATAAAAATACCCTCCATAGTTTTCCAAACCTCAAGTTTAAGCAGTTCAGGCCACATAAACGTTTTATAGTTCGTGGATGACTGGAACACTGATCTTTGGCAGGATACCAGCCAGTCAGGACACCAGGGAAAGTGCTGGGCATTTGAAGAACAAGTCATTCCACTTGTTAACGGCCCAACCTTTGTAATCAGTGACTTAATCACCATTTCACTACAGCGACTTCATCTTCACTTCTGATGAGGAGCAGGCTTTCCTGTAATCAAACATTTCACAATGTCCAGAACATTCTGCCTCTCACTGCCCTTCACTGCCCTAGATCAAGACAGCCACCACCACCTCCTCCTCCTCTTCACTGAGCTGAGGAAGTTTAGAAGCCTGTCCAGTTTCAGCCTGTTGGTGACTGAGAAACAAAGTGGGACCCAGTCAGAGTGGCTCAGTGACTAAGGCAGTTCATCGAAGTGCTTTCAGGAAACTAGCCAGTTGATTCAAGGCGGTGGTTTAACGCCTCAGGGACTAGCAGAGAACATGAGCTGTGCTGCACACCGCAGGGGCTGCACGCGGACTGGCTGTAGCAAAGCAGCTGGCTTCAGCTCTTGTGAGCGCCCAACTTCTGTGGACTGGAGGCTTGCCCGGATGTCAAGAGTTATGACAAGAGTCATTATGCCTTGTGACAACAGCCTACAATCCCTTTTTCAAAGGAAGATGTGCCACCCTCTTGCAGTGTGCACAGGGAAGCCAACAATTTAGTGAGGAGTCAGAAACAAAATATCCAATTTCATCACCCTTCCACTTTGCTTTTCTCCCATTTCCAATCACATTTCAAATCTACTTAGCCTTCATCACCTCCTTTTATAAACACTAGAGTTAAGAATTTCAGATACTATCTTTATACAGAGACTTCCTCCTCCATCAAGATACAACTTTGGGGGCATTAAAAGCTGCTGCAAAATGAGGCTGTGAGTAGTAACTAAGGAATAAGATTAAATTCCTGAGGATAGTGAGGATATAAAAAGCATGTACTATGTTTTCCCCGTCACTTTTCTAGCTTCCAACCATTTTCAGCTAAAGGCCTTTCCTCAGTTTATTTAGCTTATTTATTTGGAGCTGTATTCTCTGGTCTCCCTTTCAACTCATGAGTTTTTAAAATTCACAATATTATTTTGCAGGGAAGTCCACAATGTCCACCACCTTCTGCTCAAATAGCCAAGGCCTTTTATGTTCCATCTCACCCACTCGGTGTTAGCACACAGATTTTTTTTGTGCCCATCTCAGCCCAGTGATGTACTATTAAGCCTACAGGTGCACTATCACCAGAGTTTCCTATAACTTTACATGCACATAAGATCTGAAAAAGCTTTAGATAAGATGCTTCATTTTCCCATCTATTTCTGTGTTTCTTTAAAAGAGGTGGAGGAATAATAAAGTGTAACAACAACTTTCTCCATTGCACATGATGCACTGAAAGCCCACACAGCACTGGGACAAAAGGCAGCACGCAGCGCTCACTAACCCATGTGACCACACCCTGGCATTCCTGCCATGAAACAATCAGCTTTAGCAAAATCTGGAAGTAGGAATACCGATGCTATTTTTTTCACTGTATTTGAAGTGTATGAAACATGGGGCTGTGCTTGCACATTTTTCCTGTGCAGTGTTGCACATTAGAGCAGAAATAGCACACAAACCTTAGTCAGAGGAGTTACAAAACGCAATGGGACTTATCACAAGCAGCAACAGAAACAGCTGGTAGGCTCCCACTAGTGCCATCAGGTACACAATGCAAGGAAAACCACTGCTTGTTGCTGTAGGGTATTTTGCAATGACATAAGCTTGTTGTCCACAGGGATTTGTCAGCGGCTGTTTATAAAGTCCAGGTGTAACATTCGTTTCCTTCAGGATGCAAGTGTGGACCATGAAGTCAGTAAGAGAGGATCCAGCTGTGAGAAGTCATGCCTCCTACTTAATGAAAAAGTTGGTGTGGGAAGAGGGAAAGGAAGAAGACTATGGGAACTTAACTTCCTCATGTCTTCTTCAAATATGCCTACTTTAAGGCACAGAAAAACAACCAGAAAAGCTGACTGGAGAAACTGAATAAAGGTTCCCACATCCATATATATTTTCTAAGTGTTTTGCATAAAGCTACTGCCAAGGTAGCACTTGACTGATATCCCAAAAACTTTGAGTCTGTGAATCCTCCAAATAGATACTAAGGCAGACCTCATCTGGTTTCTTTGAAGTAAGCCTAGCTATGTTATGAACAGCTGTTCACAGGTATCAGGACAAAAAAATTAATCCACTATCCAAAGGATGAAACACTTGTGTTTTCTGAAAAAATTTTCAGTATCATCAAAATTTTGTTAAGCTAGAAAAAGTTTTAATCCTATAAGACGGATAATTTGCAGAGAAAGAATTCTACAATCATTCCCCTAAATTTTTGCAAATAAGTAACTCCTCAGCTCCAGAAACCATCATGAGCAGCCACTGTGAATCACAGCAGCCTCTCTAAAGGAGAGAACAGGAATCTGAGCTGTGGCTGAGGTGCTCCTGTCACAGCCTCATTTCCAGTGGTTAACTATACTAGAAGTTTAAGAGTGACTTTTCAGCAAACACAAGCAGAAAAAAATGCTAATTCCTTCGCAAGCTAAACCAGAAATACACTCAATCCACTTCCTGGTATTGACATAGTACATTGTTCTAAATGCATCCATTGTAAATAGAATATAATAGCTTTGCCAAAGGAAAACAGTTAAGAAATAGTTATACGTGGATCACGGTAGGAGTTTTTTTGTTTTAATTTGTTTGTCTACCACTCCTTGATAGCTAGACAAACTTCTTGAAAAATATTTTTCCCTGTGTGATATGCACACAATTCCATCTTTGCAACAACCAAATCTCCAGGCTCTGGGTTTTTTCTCCCGATAGCACAAAGCAAGCATTGACATTTATAAATACAACTGTTGACTCTAAAAGGTTTGACAGAAGAGGTGGCAGAAAAGCAAATAGTCTGCCCACCCACTGGGGACCCTTGAGTCAAGGACTAAGTTACAGTAACTTAATTAGAGGAAACTCCTTTCTCAATTGTCTGCTCCTGTGTGCTTCATGGCTTAACTGGAGTATATGGAGCAGTGGGTCAGGGGCAGGGTGGGGCACTGCTAGGTTAAAGCAACACTGGCTTTTTCAAAGTTTCCAGATAATCAGTTACTTGCCAACACTTTGTTCAACCCAACTTGACCCTGATGCACATTAGAGGTTAATTGTTAGAAATTTGTAACAACAAATACACCTTTTTCTTTTCTTTTAACCAATGACTGCAAGAATACTTCTTTGGGGAAAAAAACCAAGCAGTAATAAGTTGTTATGATTTCTGGAAATAATTACAAAAGTTCACATAAATGTTTATGCACATAAGGAGCATTGTTATTTTAATCATGAGAAATGAAACACCCACTTCTCAATTCTGACTCAGTCATACCAGCAAAATATTTCTACATACCAGTTAGCTGTATAAATGCTAAGTAAATAGAGATGTATATGATCAAAGACTAA
Source organism: Ploceus nigricollis (assembly GCA_013399945.1). Lineage (NCBI taxonomy): Eukaryota > Metazoa > Chordata > Aves > Passeriformes > Ploceidae > Ploceus > Ploceus nigricollis. The sequence continues at coordinate 371,692 of VXBC01008646.1, read as the reverse complement.
CTATGGAAGTTTATCTTGTAATCCATCCTGCAGCAGCCGCTGTCATATAGGTCTGATCATTTTTTCCGGTAAACATTATCATAACGTCTTTGAATGTATTTATTACAATAAACTAACACAAACTCTCATTAACTTCCAGCACTCATGATTTCATATCATTAGAATGTTTTATCTATAGTAGAGCATTTTCACCAAGACATAAAAACAGGTCTCTTAAGTGCAGTTTCATTATTATTCATTAGCTCATCTTTTTTTAAATTAAAAATTAGTTCTTAAAGAGCAATTAAAAACAAAGCATCCAGATTAAACCTGGATAAAGTTTTGTTATAGTAAACATTGCATTTGTTAAAGCACACACACAGAATCACACAGAATCTTCTGAGTTGGAAGGGATCCACAAGTACCAGCAAGTACAACTCTAACGTGAATGGCCCATACAGAGGCCAAAGCTGTGACCTTGGCATTATCAGCATCCTGCTCTAAGCAAATGAACAAGGATATTTTGTACAGACTCCGGAATAACTTCATGAGCTCTTATCACAACAAAGTAAAATGATAACTACAATTTGAAAATGAAGATTTTCATCATTTCAGTATTTTATTGTAGGCTTTTGCTTCAAGTGGACTCACTCCAACGCTTTTAGCATAAGCATTTATTTATAAGGATGACACACAACATGTGCATCAGAGAGAGCTCAATCTTTAAAAGACTAGCTGTAATTGCTTCTCCTCTTGTGTTGAGAGTTCTCCCAGTAGCATGTTAAGCTTTACAGTAAATTTTAAAAAGGCCATCTGCAGTTAAACATAATTTAATACCCTTTACATGAAGAGAAATACCTTTCTCTACTATATTTGATGCATTTCTTGAAATTATTATTGCAGCTTGTTCCTTCATGCCTTTCAAATGCCAAAACTGAGGTTCAAAATCCACGAAAGTACTTTAAATTTTGAGATCTCTGTCTTGAGGCATAGAATAAACAATCTTGAGCTGTAAGCTTTAGTCAAACTAAACCACACATTTTAATTAATATAGCCCTTGTGTGAGGACAGCAATGATCTAGAAAGCAAGGATATACAAGAGCTACTATAGTTTTTACACAAAACTGTCAGAAACACCTCACAATCCTCACATAAAATAGCAAATTTTTATAAAATTTTTTAATTACACATCCAGCAGTGATTCTGGGGAAGGAATCAAACTAGGCAGGGCTACAATTGTTTTCAAAGAATGAATTTTCCCTGAAACCAAGTACCAAACCTTCAGATGTCAGAATTTAAAATTAATAGACCTCAAGAGGAAACAAAATGGTCTGACTGAGCATGTCAAGATTCCACTGATTTAGTGAAAATCACAAAGAAAATTCCTCCTTGTATCAATCAACCCACATCTTAAATGTCAGCTTTGGTTCTGTGAGACTCAAGTATCCCGTACAAAAAACTGGCTTCAGTTAACAAGATCTCTTTAGCAAATGGGACAAAACATCTCCAATGCTGAAATCCTAGCAGTGCACTTCCCCATTATTACATATTTTAGTACTATCATGGATGATGGGCTAGGGAGGGATGGAGACGCTACTCAAAGACAAGTGAAAATTTCCTGCTATCTAGATAAACATGCATATATAATACTAATCCAGCTCTCCCTTACAATTAAGGCCAGTAAGGGAAACTCAGTTTTTAACTTCAAAAAATCCTTAACAGAATCCAAACACTTCTTTTTTTTCTTTCAATAGACAAAAGGATGGAAGAAAACTACTAACCTTCACTTCTGGGCACAGGCTCTGTAGCACCTGGTGTTTTATCTGGCATCTCTGCAGACACAGGCTTAGTAGAACCTAATGGACACAAAGCAAAGGCAGAGTTCTTCATCAAAACCAGCATGTTTCAGTAAGGCACTACCCTGCTCCACGGCCCCTGTGAAGGATGGGTTTTCAGCTTTCATCACTTCTGTGTCTGTGTGTAAAAAGTGTAAACAGACAAAACTCTCTCAGGATTAACTGCAATGCCATTCAGGAGGCTCTCAGTTGGATGTACTACCAGGTAGGCACAAAAGAACCCTCTCATACCTGAGAGCACTGATTACATCGGGTGAACTTCTGCCTTTGATTTCACACATTTTTCTGCCTCAGTTAATTTCTAGCGAGAGGTCTATGAACTGGGATGGAAGAGCTGCTTACACTCAGGTACTGCTGAAGTTAACCATGGAGCGACCATCCGGAGGGTCACAGCAGCCTGAATCAAACAGAAAATCCCACTAACTTAAAGCTTTACTACACTGTAAAGCACCAATATTTCTTCCAGCACAGCAGTGGGCAGAGAAGAAAAGGCTTCTCAGGAAGGCAGTGAACACGTCTCCTCTTACAGCAACCTTACGTACCCTCTGTGGTACTGGCCAATGGTCAACATGTGGCCACCACACACTGGCTGGGATTTTGTATCCTCCTTTCCAGCACCTTTGAATATTTTCCCGTCACCAGCAATGCTGACACTCCATTTTACATAATGAAAGCCTCAAGATCAGACAGGATGCACCAAGACCAGACAAATTAGAACAAGGATGATTCCCTGTCTGAAGGAGTTTGTGTGCCAAGTGGGAGAGGGACTTCACCTCAGCTGACAATTCACACAGCTCAGTGCTGTGTACAGCACTGTACCGAGTGCACAGCACTGGAAGTATTCACAGTACAGCCTTAATTCCTAATGAAGGAATTATCTACTTTCTAACAACACTGAGGTGAAGAGCCGATTTTGCATGCAATTTTCAAGACAGCCATCAGATGCAGAGTTATTGGAGACCTCCCTGGATGACACGGCAGCAGAACTGAGACTGAACTCAAATAAATGGCCCTTTTTTCCTCCCTTCTTAAATTACTTTGCTTTCAAATTCATATAGCTTGTTTTGAATCCTATCCTCAGACATAAAATGAAAACATTTCTGCCCTAGTGTCCAATAAAGAGCTTCGGTTTACAATACAACCAAACTATACACAATTTGTAGGATTTCTTAAGCTGTTTAAGTCATAAAATAGTATTTCAGATGTGTGATCCAGGGCAAGTATATTTGCCATATTTAATTCACAAATATGTAAAATACTTAGAAACATTAGACACACGTGAGGCTACAATCCATAGGCACATATTAGGGTAGAAATTAATTTTTATTTAGCTGATGGAAATTCTACTAGATTTTCTATATGATTTGCTAGATCAGCTACTCATCTCTACCCAAGATAAAATCCACCATGTCTTACTCAGGAATCACTTTGTCCTTAATATAGATGTTTCATCCACACAACAGTACATACACTGAAGACTGTGAGCTAGCTAAACATCTTCTCTAAATCCCCCAAATCAATAGCTGTAACTCTTATCCACCTGAAGTTCTGGGTTTATGAGTTCACAAAACACAGCTGGACAGTGCCACAAACTGAACAAACAAGTGTGCCCACACCAGAGGCTTAAACAACTACAAAAACCTAGGGGTCTCCAAACTCCTTTATAAACCTGCTGTAAAACAGAACCCGCTCTCCAGAAGACAATTAAAAAATAAATTGGTTCTTCAAACAGATCACTCAAATTTAATTATCTATGCTAATCATCACTAAGCAGTTGGCTAGAATAAATACACCAACTAATTCTAAAACTTGGCAAGCTCATGTCTAACCCTCTGCATTCAATGATGCACTACATATTCTCTGAACATTTCACCAGTTTATAAATCAAATTACAGTATCCAGTGATTTACTAGTAAAGTTGATAGGAACCAGTTAATCACACAATATATTTGAAACAAGAAATTTTATCAATAAATAATATATTTACTTTCTGTGATTAATTTTAAAATACAAAAAACATTTTATTTAAATTTTAAATCACTTATTCAGGAAAAATATGTTAAAAATGGAAAAACATGGATATCCACATATTTATTTTCTGGTTTTGGTTGGTTGGAGTTGCACAGACTTGAAATAAATATGTTAATTTTCACCATGAAAATGCTCACAGAGTCACTTACTGACATGTTAATGACAAAATAAAAAAATAAAATCAGTAATCTCAAATATAATTTTGGGCTTCTTTACTGACATTTTGTAGAGGTGCTAAATACAAGCAAGAAAAAAACCCTTTTTTTCTTGCCTCTTCTGCCCTGATTTTTATTTACGTAAGTAAAATATTTTCTTGTCTAAAGTAGGCCATCCTTTTCTACTTGGCCTTCTGAGGAAGTGACAGCCTTGCTTTTCTGTTATCAAAACTCAAAACCAGAAAGCAATTTTACTGCAAGTAAGGCACACCCCAACAGTCATTTATCCAAATTTAACAGAGTTCCTGTGCTTATCCCTTGCTATGGAGTATGACCTATCATTCCCAGTACAAAATCAAGTGCATTTAAAATGGGCGTTGAATGACCTTGTCATTTTTAATAATGGAATAGTAACTTGAAAGCTGGATCATTCAATTACTGCACACAAACCAAGGTATTTATTGAACAGGTTCAGACCTGCCACTGCTACAACTCTGTTTCAAGAGCTCATTTGGATAATCCATGGCAATTTTAAAAACTACGATCCCACTAATGGTTTTCTACAGACTTGCCAGTTTAGCAGCTCTGCATTACAAAACATGATACCAAGGGCTTAACACAGCTACAACAGGTTAAAGGAAGTCAGCCTCTGTGCCTAGAAAAGTGCATCTTCAGAACAATGTCTAGAAACTCTCACTCCTCCAAAATCCCTGAGTCCAGCTGTTAAACTGACACTGCCAAGTCCACCCCTAAAACATGTCCCTAAGTGCCACGTCTACGTATCTTTTAAATATCTCCACATATTTCCATCTCTTCCCTGGCCAGCCTGTTTCAATGCTTGAAAAACCCTTTCCATAAAGAACTTTTTCCCCCAGATATTCTTGTCACTGTCTGTAATGGTTTTATTAATGAAACAGTCTGAAATTTGTTGCTGCTTTTTCTAAAGTTTACAGGAGATTAGTTGTACCAGAATTGTACAACCAGGTGCAAACACAACAGTCTTCAGCACTTTTCCAATTCATCATCAATTGAAAACATTACATCTAAAAACTGTGGTCCAGTAACATGGCACAGAACAGTATTTTATTACTTCTTTAAAAAGTACACAAATCTATATATTTTTTAAAATTTCTTTCCCCTTTTTGTCTCATTAATGCAAACCAGTTGCATGCTATTGCTAGAAATTGCAGAATATACTAAAAACTTTAAAAAAAAGAAATACAGAACTCTGCTCTGTTTTCTGTAACACACCAAGTTTTGAATTATTCAAAAAACAGAACTCAATGTTGAGCATTCCTTTATTTATAAAATTCCTCCTTTCAACCTAGGAAGGAAACCTCTGACAAAAACTTTTAGTCAGACAGGGAAACTAAATCTCTCTCTCTGCAGTAAGGCAAGCTGGACTCATGTAAAATCCAGTTGAAAAGCAGCATTTCGGGTACAAACTTGCTAGTAAATGTAAAAGGAAATAATGCTTGCTCACTTTCCATACAAATAATTTCCACTTATCCAGAATATCTTATTAGCAGTAGTATCCCAAAGTTTTTAAGCACCTTATAAAAACATTCCAGGTAGGCCCTTTTAAATACTCTTGCAATATAATTATTGAAATAGTTTCAATTGTCTCTGAATCTCAGGCTCAGCTATTTCAGTAGTCCACGAGGTACCTTGTATTTTTGAATTCATCAGTCAAAACTGCTACCTATTGCTTAGAGCACTTTTTCACAGAACAGCCTAGTAAGAGAACTTGAAATACATATGCATTGATAATTTATGAATAAACACAGCTATACTGTTTACATTTTTCAGTTAAGCAAAACTCTTTAACAGCAACCAAAACCAGTCAGATGTATGACCATGCATTTTCATGGGCCATAATCAGTCAGGGCCACCCAAACAGGCATACTGGGAGGTCCTAGTTCAAGAAATTTTTTGTTCCTACCAGTAGATTGATTTGCCTTTAAAATCCTGAGCTGCTAAAAACTGCAAATCAGCTTTAGCATTATGAAAAACATAAGATCCTTTAAACACAGCATCTAAGCCAATAGTGTGCTGTAGGTGAATTAGTAAAACATTCAAATTTATAGCACATAGGTGGCTACAAAGTACTTTTAAAAAATCATGCTCACAAAAAATATGGATTACTTGTGTTTCACAGACAAATATATTCCTTGTCTCTTTAATTTACTGTGCTTTGCAAAAAAAAAAAAAAAACTAAATAAAAGAAAACCATCAGTAAGGGTTTTCAATTATTCAAAATCACTGTTAATCACAATTTTCACTTTTAAAGTTTCATGGACAAATTTCCATTGGAGAGAAGACTTCTGTTCCACTTTCACTCTTTGAAAAATTTATTGCTATATTCTCAAAAAAGCATCAAGGCACTTGAAAGAGACTACTGTTTGTCACAGGACTGTTTGCAGATGTAACTATGGAGCTCAGCTATGTATTTATGTTGAACAATGATCATCACTAACCAAAACCTAACCTGACCCTCCTCCTTCGTGTCAAACCCTTGGCCCTTAGTCTACATCTGTTCCAAATAGCTGGAAGTGATCATACTCAAGAAAGTTGGTTGGATTTCTTCAAAAACTTGTCAAATACAGTTGCTTTTCAATGACAGACACTGCACTTCTCCCCCATTTTCCATAGGCACAATCAACATTGATATAAGATTCTGCTGTGGTCACTTTATTCACAATCAGAATACATGTTCCCTTACAATACTTTATTACAATTTTAAATGCAGCCTTTTACAGATTAAACAGTCAGTGCTTTATACACACATCAATTCATGTATAACAACTGAAGTTCTGAAATTCTACATTACATACTGTGCTGTTAACAGAAAAACTATCTGTTGGTTTATTTTTTAAACAGTATCTAGATGAGTTCTTTCTGCTGCAACAACAACCAAAAAAAAGGTGCAAGAGGGGTAGAAATAAAATAGATATTAGTAGGTTTTTTGACATGAAATATTTTGTAAACCAATAAGGACAATTAGATGCCCAGAGACAGCCTGCACAGACAGCCACCCTTCTTGGATGAATGGTACTGGATGTTGCATTTCTGAATACAAAACAACTCACAGAACCCCAAAACCAGCAGTCACATTCTCAGGTTTCATGATGAACTCCAAACTCCAAGGATGGCTACGGTAAAATTCATACTCACATCAACACACTCAGACTCTGACATTTGACTGTTAAACACTGCATATTATCTTTGTTAGAGAATAAGGACATCTGTCCCTGATCTAGTTTTTGCCATTTGTTTGCCTACAAAATCCCTTCTGGAGCAGATGCATTGTTACTCTGAACCCCACGAGAACAGCTTTGATCCCAGGTCACATAAACCATAAAACAAGTTTATATGCTAACACTAACACAGTTCTTTCACATGAACCAAGAAGTGACACTGAAAGAAACCCTAAATAACATTGACCTAAGGGATAGCAGTTATGAGGACAAAATCCTAGCCCTCATTTCTGCTCCTATTCACTGCCACCCCTCAGCCCTCCTAAGTAATATGGCAGTACCTGTTTAAGATTCAAATGTTATTTCAAGTTCATAGTTATTCCTTCAAAAATTGCACAGAATTCTAATGGCTCCTTTCATTCCCTTCCAGCAGCACTCTGTATGCGGGTGTGAGTTACAGCTTCCCTTCTACAACAATGCCCCACAAAAATCTTCAGTCTTTTCCCCCCTGCACATTAATACATACCAAAATGTTCCAGCTTTGAGGGGTTTTGCTGGAGCTTGCGGTTAGGATTTTGTGGGGTTTTTTGGTAAGATGCTACAGATTTTGCTGATATTCCCAAACCATGCCATCCTTTCACTTTCTTTTCCACGGAAAAGCACTAACTGTGACACTTAAGATAAATGCAGCAAGAGATGAGCTGGTCCAAACAAGACCCTCCAATCTATATTGGCAAGAAGGAGCAAAACCCCCTTTATACATTTGCCCATTGACAAAAATCACAGTAACATCACTCTCTCTCCTGTCCGCTTCTTCAAAATATATTTAATCTACAGCATCCTCTGCCTAGTTTCTGGAGCTAATCATCCATACTGTGGCTCCAATCCAAAATGCTTAACTTTTTGCCAACAGGCAAAGACCAAATCACAGAATCCCTTTGTCACTTTCATTCTGGTTTACTGTAATTCACAGTATTTGAATGTGGAAAACATCATAAATGTTCTAATGTAAGGAATGAGCTGTCTGGCTCCTCTGTGGTTTAACTGCTACGCGTATGTCTTCTTCCTCCTCTCATCTCTCCAACACTTTTGAATCCATTCCCAGTGCTATTCCAAGGTTTTGGTCATGGTTTTCCAAACCCACTAAAAGATCAAGTTCAGCAGCTAATCACCATGTTTCAGTCTGCAAGGCAAGACAGTGTATTTTTTACCAAGTAACACCGGATATGAGGTCTAGAAGGGCATGTGACACAATATTTTCTCCTTCAAACTTTGTATAGAACTTCTTGAAAAGATGAGCCATCCTCAACTTTTGGTCTGTGTCCAACCACATTGCAAGGCTCCTTACTTAAAACAGCATATGCTGCTTCTATGCCAAGTGAAACAGAGGAAAACTCCCCACAGGGTCTTGTGGGAGGAGGAAGAGGGATCAAAACCTTGACTGACACTCCCCGAACACCCTTGTGAAGTATATGCTAAAAGCCTAAGCAGAAACACATCCGCTTTAATTGGTGAAATGCATTAATTTCCTGCATGTGTGCATTAACTCTGTGCAGACCACAATTGTTTCTCAGCTCAGCAAAAGCACTGTCTTTCAAACTCAAGTCACCTCAGTGCAGTTTGTAGGAAATTCCTTAGTATAATTAACCATTGCTTTCTGCAAAAATATACCACTGACGAGTATTTTTCAAAATATTTTTTAGCACATTCTCTATTGTACACGCAGCTTTGCTGACAACAACCAATCAAGGTGCGCTACAGAACGCTGACAGAGAACGACCCAAGGCCCCCCTGTGCGGCGCTGGGAAGCCGCGGCAGCGCCTTCCCGGGATGCTGCCGCTCGGAGCCGCAAGGCACCGCTTCCAGCAGAGCTCCCGCAGGTGGCACTCGCTGCTGCTCCGCCTGGTGCCACACGCTGCTGCGCCACAGGAAGACAAAACTGAGCGCTTGCAGCAGAACCTGTCTCTCCCTCCTGGTCAGCGTGGCGAGTGAGGGCTAAAAATCATTCTGAGTTGTCGTGCCTATCACCCAAGTCTGGATGTGGGGTTGGGTAGCCTGACAGCTAAGCTGCTATGCCACCTTTCGCTTGTTTTAAAACTCCCTATAACCAGAATGAACAGAATTATTTTGTAAAGCACCAAGCATTTTTCAAATTATGTACACATACTGCTTCTCTCATGCCTTTGTACAGTGCAGTTAATCTCAGCAGCTCTTCCAGGTCTTCATTAAAGTTAAAACCCCACATGAACAAAGGAAAAAAAATCCATCAAAAGATCATGTTTCACTTACATTCAGAAGGTCTGTCACTTCAGACACTTTCTTTTGAATCTAAGCTTGAGAAAACAGACAGACTTAGGTAAAGTGGCTCAGCACAGGACATGCCTGACATATACTGATGAAAACCAAGGAAAAGCAGGATAAGCAGGTCAGTCCCAAGATATTTAGGGACTTAGAGGCAAGTCTCAGCACAGACCATTGAGAGTACAGCAGCAGCAAGTCATAGCTGCCAAGAACAGCTATCGTTATCACAAAATACTGTTGTCATCTACTCAAAGAAATCTGCTACTCAACAGCCATACAGTGAAGCACACAATGTATTCTAAGCAAAGCATTTTCTGAGCAAATTAAGAGCCCCATGTAATGCATTACATGTAGTTACTCTGCAAAAACCAACCAACAGCATAGTTTTCTTTACTGACTTTTAGAAAGAGATAAAATCTTTTAACTGAGCTTTCCTTACATTGCTTCCTGATTTCATTTTTTAGATAACAGTACTTCTACTGTTAAGTGCTAATTAGGGCCACACAAAGAAAACTGAATTTGAAACAAACCTATTTAAAAATAAACCAAATGCCTCAACATAGACAAGAACTCACAGTTCAACATTTTCTTTATTACAAGAGCTTATTTCCAGCACCATTAATTTGTGACTCTTCAGTAATGCATATACCAAGTGCAGAAGTACCACAAAAAGCACTATGCACATACACCAATTACAGCACTAAAGAGACTACAGGATTTTAGGGTACAAGTCCTCACATTGTGATAACAATCAAACCCATGGCCAGAACCCTGACAGCTGCCAGAAAAGAATACCTGACTTTCCCCTCAACAAATTCTCTGACGCTGTCAGAATTTACAAGGTCCTTTTATCATGTCACCCAAAATACAGTCTCTGAATGTTTGGTTTACAGCTGCACTTCTACCTTGCTCACCATTCACCCTTCCAGCTATACACTCCAAGTAACTGTTCAGACTTTGTGGGGGAAAATAAAGTTTAAAGTTGGTTTTTTTTTTAATTTACGTTAGATATTTTGACTGGTCACTAGCATCCCCTCTTCTTGCATCTTTCTCAAGAGAAATACAACTACAAATGCATTAGGTCTTGTATTTTGTTGAAGAAAGTCCAGATGAGGGCCATCAAGTGAAGCAGACCTATGAGAAAGCTGGAGATGGACTTTTTTTTACAAGATCATGTAGTGACAGGACAAGAGAGAATGGCTTCAAACTGAAAGGAAATAGGTTTAGATTAATTTATTGCTGTGGGCGGTGAGGCACTGGAAGGAGTTGCCCTGAAAAGTGGCAAATACCCCATCCCTGGAAGTGTTTAAGCCAGGTTAGATGGAACTCTGAGCAACCTGGTCTTGTGGAAGGTGTCTCTGCCCATGGCAGGGAGGCTGGAACTAGAGGATCTTTAAGATCTCTTCCAACCAAAGCCATTCTACAATTTCATTCTAGTGAGCTGCAGAGCTTAAACCTCACTACCAGGCCAGAAGTTTTGGCTTAATAAATGAAGAAAAAAATCCAAAATATTCCACAGCTGGATGTGAACCTGTCAAACTTCTTCAGTAGCAAAGATTGCTTTATAGTGCACATGGTTAAGAAAAGGAAACTGAAGAGGAAAGAATTTCAGCATTGTTTATCGCAGAATTACTCAAATTCCTTTCAAAGCTCTGAACTTTGCTACAATTAGGAGAGATGCTGATTTGGCTAATAAACAATCAGAGAGATGCACACACGGAAAGAGTCCTTCTTTAGTCTTTTTCATATTCTGTCCTTATTTAGTCTTCTTTATATTCAAGCCTCCAGTGCTCAGCAACTACAGTTTTAAAATTTCTGGTTAAAGACAAGGACTGCTGCTGCTGTTCCACTCCACCCACAGATATTTAAAAAACCAAACAAGCAAATGAGCAATAACCCAGCTAGCATCCTAACATTCAGCTTTTATTCCCATTTCTCTTTTAGACAAGAAAAAACAAGCAAAACAAACAAACAAACAAACAAACAAACAATCCTCCAGACTTGCATCTGGCATATATAGTAAAGAGCCCCTGGTACCTGCTTTTACAGGCTGCAAGCCTCCTCCAAATTGTATTTTCTATTAGAGAGGTTTTGTAGCACCTAAAAAGACACTTCTCTTTTTACATGATGCCTGTGCTTGGGGTATCACTAAACATCACCTTGGAAAAGACTGCTGATGGGCAAATATATAATTTCACGGAAGAAATAAAATCAAAACAGGCTGCGAGGAAGCAAAGCTGTTGTTGGAGCCCAAGGAATCCAATTACAGCAAACAAGTCAAATAACAATGAAAATAAACTATAATATGCAAAGCCTTAAATTAACTTGAATCCAGTCCTATGTGCTGGATAAATATGACAGTGATGGATAACATACCAATGAATCCCAATAGGTCTGAAGAATTGGATCTAATGATGGTAGAAACAATCTTACCGTGTCTGCAGGTATTTCACCCTCTGACACTTCCTTTTTGTATTTTTCATTTCTGTTTCAGGAAATTTCTTGACACCCAACTAAAGTTCAGTAACTTTGTCACGCTTACTTGTCAGAAGGAAGGAAACAACCTTGCCACCTGCTTAGTAAGGACATCAGGCTGCATCTATTACGCAGGGTAGCTTCTCTTGAAATCACAGGACTACGATAATAATGAAGGTTTTTCTGGGGCTTGTTTCATTTTAAATTAAAACTTTATAGCCCTCTTAAAGAGAAATTCCTTATAGTCAAGGTCAGTAGAAAGCTATTATCTATGGGAAGAATGAAATTTGTATGTATTTTAACTCTGTGTAGGGCCAAAGTCAAGGCACTGAGATAGGGAATGACATCTTCCTCAACTCACATAACCAGTATGCAATGTAAACCCTGACAACTTGACAGAGATAAGGTACATCCAAAAGCAAATACTCCAAGAGTACAGAACAGCCCAATGCTTTTCAAGGGTATAAATACAGAAAAGTGCTATTCAAAATCAGCTGTTTCAGGGGCATTTCTTCTCTGCACTTAAATATGTTTCTGAAAGCTCCCCCCCACCCCTCCAAAAAAACCCCACCAAAAACTAGCAAACCACAAAATGCTGCTCTGCACCAAATTAAAATCACAAATTTATTCTCTCATGCGCATATTTTTTAAAACACTGCTGTTTTTCTTCCAATTTGGCTAACAGCAGAGAAATTAGTATGCATCAACTCCAATTAGGCTGCTACACCTCTTCTGTAAAATACTTGTAATATGTTTGGATTCACTGCATATTTTCAAAGAAATAACTTCAGACCTCATTGCAGAAGAAAACCACAGAACTTCCAGAATAAGGTCATACTGATGAAAGACAAAAATGTCAGCAGTGTCCAGAAAGTCAATTTACTTTCTTAAAAATTTTCCTAAACAATGTTAATTCCAAGTAAAGAAGAGAGAATGATATTTTCCTCTTCAACTGTAAACTCTTTTTGAGAGTTAAAGCAGGGCGGGGGGGACGGAGGGAGATACAAAGCAATGTTTGGTTTGGCATTGCTGACAAGGGGAATGTTCATGAAGGAGAAGCCTACTTAAAACCAGAATAATGGATAATTATTGATTTATATGTGGATCCTTCACTAGTTTTGTCTCCATGACACACAGTGACACCGTTACATTTATAAGGAAAGACTCAGACTCAGATTCACCATGAGGAGAACATGCTCCTACAAAGCCCATTTGTGTGTCTCCTTCAACTGCAATTGCCTGAGTACAGCATTACTGCTGAAATGAGAGGTTTAGACATGGACTTTATAATTATTAAAGTAATACTCAGTTGGCTTTTCCAGAAATTTTCATTTGAGTGGCTAGTCAAAGTACAGCCATGCATAACTACTTGGGCATGCCCTCTGAAACATGTTTGTTGCGGGCTTTTTTACCCACAGCCATCAGAAAAAGTCCATCTAACTTTCTGACTGAAGTATCATTAATGAAAATTTTGGGGTTTTGTTTTCATCACAGAGTATGCAACATTAGGAAACAACACAGCAAATCACATAGAAGAGTCAACATTTAAAGCTTTCTGAGCCCTGACATACTCCAGGCTCCAAACACTGCCGAACCTGGCAGCCCCCCAGCCCTGGCTCAGGCAGCTGACTATAGGACCCTTTCACACTCCTCCAGCTTTTCCTTCTCCCTGCTTTGGGAATTCTTAGATCTATGTGTATATATGTATATATATTTATATACACACTGTGCACACGTTAAAAAAGAGGAAATTAATAACAGACAAGGTAACATCATTGAGTACATTCCCTTGCAATTTACCCAAATGAATGGCCTCATAACTCAGATTGGGACATTCCCTGTAAAAACACTCCACTATTTATCAAGCCACTCCATAGTGCAACTGTTGAAGCGTGGCTTGCAAACAACATGCCTTCTAGAGCCAAAGTCTGCAGTTACCTACACTATAACTAGTTGGGATGGAGAAGCCAGAGCCCTCTTGCTTTGAAAAGTATGCCCCCAATTCAGAGTTCTGTAACTGCAGGCATAGTCCAGCTGGCTTTTGTGGCAGTGAACTGCATATGCAGAGCACAGAGAAACTGCAGTTTCAAATTACATTCATGCTTAATCTCTGACAGAGCACATGCATTTATATTGTCATTAAATATATTCATTATAAAGAATAAAGACTATTAGATGAAATAGGACTAGAAATGGAAAGGAAATTATTTCAGCCCTTGTACTTGATCAGCACAAGTACAGAGTCTAGGAGACTAAAACTGTTAAAAGGGAAACCACTCAGAGTAATAATCTTTAACCTGCCAGAATTTCCAACCGAATTTGTATGACCATTTTGACAGAAGCTGGTGACAAGCTGTTGAATGAACATTTCTTTTGGGTTAAACTGCTGTATTCTCCAGACATGGAAACTCCTTCTATATAAATACATAAAGCCTCTTATCTTCACTATTCTTTCTCAGAAGAATCAAATTTCTTAGTAAACATTGAGTCGCCAAATGCAAACCTTCACTGGCCCCTGACCAAAATATTACTTCCATTCAGAAAAAACACATGGGGAAAAAATAACATGACTTAAGAATATTATAGTTGGAAAGGTGATTTCCTTCAGATGAATGTTTTTCTCCTTTCTACATCAGTCTAAGAGATATGGTTTGATCAATCAGTTGTTTATAAGTAATTCTCGACAACTACATGGAGTCTGAGCCATTGTGCACTTTGACACTTCATTCACCTTCTAAGAAAATAAAATAACTTAGACTTATCTTTCAAACACAGAAACAAAGAAATACCTATTATGTGCTAAAATAACATAAAATCCAGCTATAGTAATACCACTGACAACTCCAGAAGAACCTATTTTTAAGAAAACAGCTTTATATTTCATTGGTCATTTGATCTAGTACTGGAAACCAACAAAAATAAGGACAGGGTGTGAGCAGGAATCTCTAAATAGGCTTGATTAAAGTAAATATTCAAAGGGATATTACTCAAGTCAGTACCAAGAGCTTCAGCCAGTTTCCAAAGCCTTTTGAATTCTCAGAGCTAAGCCCGGTGAATTCAGATGAAAGTTCCTTTTCTTCCACTTTAAAGGGAAGAAATAACTTATGTGAACTTTCTGCAAAACACCCTTGTGAGTCTAGTAACTGGGGAACAAACCTAAAGCACTGCCAAGACACACAACTAACCATTTATAAACCTTAACGTTTCATTCAGATATTAAGTACTGATCTACTGAAACAACACAGAGGTATTCCAATAATGCTGTTTCAAGTTATGTAATACTATCCTTAGTACATAAAAACCCCAGCTCCTCCATTCTTGCTGCCTAGCCCACATTTTGTCCTCTGAGGAACACAGGCACACAGAGTGCATACTAACAACACCAGGTTCCCACTGAACTCAGCAAGAGGCACAGCAGAGCGAGGAAACCACCTGGCCCTGCCTCACTCTGAGGTTATGCCAGCCTGTTCAGTGGGGCTACAGCAAAAAAAGAGAAAGTCCCTGTTGTATTTCAAACACACACTAAGAGCTATGTACATTACCACAAAAAACAGAGAACCACTCTATCTGATCAGCAAATGAGTTTCTATAGCCCTCTAAGCCTTAGTGCATTTAGGCAAGAGGAGTAGGGGGAAGAAGCATTTGCTCCCTTTAAATTCCATGACAGTTACTCCATCTCCTTCTCATCCGGCCACTGTTCCCACAGCCTCGCAGTATTCCCAGAGATACCACCAAGCTACTATCACTTTCCCCCCAGTGGTTACCACTATGTGTTCATCCACCAGGGCATATCAATTTAACAAGTGCCAAGTCAATTCCAAACTCTTCTTTTTCCTCTTTCCCAGTTCCAAACTCCTCCATTTCTCTCTACAAAACAAACAATCCAGAAATTCACTTTGAAATAAACAATAGCAATTCTGTAGAGCAAACTTACACAGGCAAGGAACTAAAAAAGTCTGCAGAGAAATGCTGAGTGAGAAGATGTGCTCACATCAAATAAAAAGTGACCCTTGATCTTCCCCACAGTGAAAACACTCATGGGATTTCTGGACCAACCTTCAGATTCTCTGATGCTGAATAAATGCTGAGGTCATATTGCAGGGCTTCATCATCAGAAAAATGAAGGCTATTCTTAAATTAATGCATTAGGTGTGCCCAAAAAGTGCTCCTGGGTGCAAAAGCAAGCTGGGACAGAGTAACACATCTGTGGTAATGAATAATCCCAGTCTCCAAAACAGGGTGCATAAAAGCCATCTCTCAAGTGATGGCTGAACTGCACTAGGGACTGAGTCGTGCCTGGAAACTGTCTGTGGAGAAGGATGTCATTTCCCAACACCACACCAGCACACATGACCATCACAGACCATCTTCTCCCAGGCCTGGGAACACTCCTAGGCCCATCTGAATTTTAAACATGTGTAACCTTACAGCACTCCTCTCTCAGGCCACCTATGCTCATAAAACTTTGCTGACACAGAGTTTAGTAGAATTTTTTTCTTAATTGTTTCTTATTAGACACTTCAAAGATTTAAAGAACTCTGATTGGAGACAGAAAAACACAAGCTAGCATAAAAAGTAGAACAGGGAGAGAAGAAAGATAAAAAGGCAACCATACTTTCTGCAGAGGAGAAAGTATAATTACATGCAATTGAACTCCTCTTCCCTTATGCATATGCCACTGGGTCAGGGATTACTTCCACCTTTCAGTCCTGACCTTTAAAATAGACCAGATACAAACCTTTCAAAAAGAAACATAATTTGCTGTCTCTGTACTTCCAGAAATCTCTCTCTGCAACTTTCAGCTCCTGTGTATCCAACAAATGGAGGGTACCTGCTTCCACTGTGTCAGAACAACAGACTTTTGCACAAGCAGAGTTCAGGGGCAGTCGCCCAGCTCTCCTGTAGCAAGCAAAGTCCTCTTTTGCCTTTTTCCAAAGTTAATTGTCAGTGAAATTTACACAGAAACTCAACTATTTGATTAATTAATTTGCTACAAAAGTTACTAGCTAAAGCAGATTACCTGTAACTACCAGCCTCAAATCTCTGAAGCTGAAGATTCAGCATATTTCTCTAAGGAAATAAGAGAATTGCTCCACTTTTCAGAGAAGTAATTACAAAAATATATTTTTCTTTTACCAATATAAGCATGTATTAAAACTCGAATAGATAATAAAGTCCATTTCAACCACACACATGTTCTGTGAGCTTTTATTGCAGTTTTGCTTTTTTCTACCCTGCAAGAACTCCATCAAAGATCTACTTTAACTGATGAATCTTGCTTACTTAGCAAGATTATAAGAAGATACCAAACGAAAAAAAGATGATCAACCTTTTAGCTGCAATAAAGGAAAAGAAATCTCTTAGGAAGAACACTTGAATGCTCTACAAATGCAGAGCCTGAAGAAGATGGCACATGGATCCTGCAGTGCCTGATTACTGGGCAGTGTTTTACATTCCAGATTCCTCTGGGATACTGGTGCCTCCCCCAGGAAGGCTGGAGTCCACCTGTTCCCAAGTGTGCACCTGCTACTGCAGACTGCAGGGAAAACCCTAGAACCAAACTAACACTTCATACAGAGTATGAGATACACTTCAAAAATATGCCGCCCAGTCATATCAGAACACCATGGGAACTGTAATCCTCAAGATATTTACCATGAGCAGCATTTTTGGAAGTAGTGGTTTGCAATCCAACATTAACATATAAGAATCATCAAGGAAAAATTGTTTACTTTTAGTGACAAAATCAATGGCAGAAAGCATGATACTATAGAAATATTAAGATATTTGTACGATGCCTACTTATAAATAGATGTGTGTTTACATTATGCTTTCCACATACACAGAAAGAAGCATGAATTTTTCTACCAGTACTGCCAGTTTGTTTTCAGGAAAACCCCCCAGCTACTAATCTAATTTCCAGCAAGCATGCAGCAGCTTATGTCACCCACCTTTAAGATTAATATCCAAGAAAGCACGGAAGGAAATTACTTGGGCAAGGAAATTTCATGCCTCTCTCATTTATACAGTTATTTACACTACAGAATTTACTCAAGTATCTCTACGTCTCATAAAGGTATGGGTAGGACAAAATATGATCTGATAATCTCAAGAAATGTGCACCATTCTCATTGCTGAAAGGCTGTTAGAGAGCTTCATAAGAATTAGAGTTTCAGGCAGTTAAACTACATCTTGGGAAGCAATTTAGGTACATTGAATGAATAGCAACAGGGATGAAGAGCTGGGGATTCAGTTTATCACATATGCACTGTTGCACCATAGGAGATGAAACACAACAGCACTTGTGTGGGGCTCCTCCAGTCCCCAGAGTAAAAAGCATTTGGGTTTTTTGCCACTCATCTCTCCTGGCTGGTGGAGGAATCAAATCAAGCTGTTCTCAGGAATGGAGAATAATAGTAAGCTTCAACCCTTGGAAGACAATCCTCTCATTCACGCAAAAATTACCTAAATTTTACAGTTTCATCCATCTTTTGTTTCCTTGTTCTATGCTTAGTAACAATACAGAAATTAAGATTTGCCCAAGCATGTTACCACAGGCGTCACTCTGTCTCTTAAAGCCTGCTGGACATCAACAGCCCAGCAGATGGTCATTACTCCAAATTCCCCACCCTCCATCATCATTAATTCAGGAGCAAACTCATTTCAATGGGCTAGCCCCAAATCATAAAGAACTCATTGTCCTGACCAAATTAATAGCTTTACATCTTGCGTTACCAGATGTGCTTCAGAGACACAGGAACATTTTATATTATAATGTGCTGTTTAAAATCCACTTCAATGTCATTTCTCATAAATATTGCTGTACAAGGCAAACGTACAACTATGAACCTATTCCCAAAATAAACACAAAAACTCTGTATTTTTGGTTTAGATCCTAGACAGATTTGGCACAAGCATTGCTCAATTATCTTGCAACCCACTTGACCAAAAGCTGTCTATTCTGATGGCACAGTCTTTTGAAAGACTTTACTTCACCCTGAAGATTAATAAAGCCTCAACACTGGCACATCCAGTAAAGAGACAGGCACTTACAGTGCCTATTACATAAGCAACACAGTTTAGACCAATCATAATAATAATAACAACCACCAACGGGACGAATAAAATTTATAAGAATTTGGAGTAAGTCTTAAATTCACTGATAAGTCACCAGCAGATTTCGATACATGCCAAATGGGGAATGAAAAAGAACAGAGGAAATCATTTGTCATGACTTGAGTCATGTCATGTCTGCCATTTGTCAGCAAGTTTGCCTTAAAACAATGGAAGACTCTTTTCCATAGGAACAATTTGCAAAAACGAACATCAATAGACTAGAATCAACTAGGAAGCTATCTTTCCCACTTAATGGAAAAATAAAAAGTAGAATTTTGAAAATAGCCATGTTCCTTGTGAGAAAGAGTTAGAGATCATTGAAGGACTCTAATTCAAAAAGAAAGTATAATTAAAAATAGAGACAGAGCTTTCCAGAGAGATAGTGTTCACTTGAGTTTTAAGTTACATTGTTATTTTTCCATGGAACTGAAACATGTTTTCTTACAATCCTATATCTGAAAAACTTCTCTTGCTGATAGTTTTGTCAAAAACTGCTTGTGTGAAATGTTCTGTTTTCAATAAATTGTTGTTTTCCAACAAAATATTTTTGGCTGAAAAATTCGTAACTGGCTTGACTTGCAAAATAATTTCTCGAGTGTAACATTTCATCAAGTCCAATGCCTTTCCTTAGTTAAAAGGCTGCATTGTATATTTTAAAAGATATCCACTCACTCTCATACCAGCACAAAACAAGCAACATTTGTGTTTAAACCTGTGATGCATGGAGGGCATTTTTCCTAAGAAATTTATTTCTACATAGAAGAAATAAACATAACAACTACAATATTAGGGTCTGTTCAATTCTACCTTGAAAACAGGATTAGAATCTACATCTCCAATAAACCTTAACCTCTATTTGATCACAGTCAAAACATACAACTATCTTTACTAAGTAACTTTACACGTTTAAATTATGTGGTAAGCAAATATCATCTAGGTGGATTTACCGTGGAAGTGCAGTTTACAGCCATAGCTGAAGGAAAGGAGTGAGGGCTGAAATGTCTGTGGTTTGACAAATATAATTCTGGGAGGGGACGAGGGAGAAAGGGAGAAAAAGAAATATTTTCTTTTAAAAAGGAAAACAAAGAAAAAGTTATGTCTCTTATCAAATCCAATACTGGTATAATTTCTAATACAATAGAAACTCATTAATCAAGAACATAAGATCATTTGATGTATTGCACTTCTGTAACTGAAGCTAAATATGCAAAGGTTGGGGCTTTTTTCATGTATTAAATATTTTTTCAAATTCCTACGTAACATAACTAACAAAAATATTTACTTTTACAAAGGGTCAAGTGGACAGAACATAATTCTCCCAGAAGGAAACCAGATGTTCAGTTTCTTCAAAGCGATGTCCCTACTGATAAAAGCAGTAGCTAATCTTTCTTTTAGAGGTTGAAGGTCTTGTTGAAGTTTCTTTTACTGAAGAGCTATGTATCAAGCTTTAATGAATATCTGCCTCAATGGAAGAAGTATTTTTAATTTCTAATAGGATTTTGGCTTGTGTGTATAGTCATCAATGCATATGTACTCAAAGAGCTGTCTTTGAAAATTTTGTAAAACAATTTATAGTCATGCTCTCGGTCACGTATTGCACCTTAAACTCATGATAAAAGAAGTCGCATCTGTCCTCAAAGCCAAGATTCCATAATAAAAGCATCTTAGCAAACTCCTATATAGTAATTTGAATACATTAAGTCACACAAATATTCAAGTATTTCTCACAAGTAATTCAAGTGGTGCAGAATAATCTATCAGTGTAGTGCTCAGAATTGTAAAAAGCTCAAATTAACAATATATTATTTTTCTTAATAATGCACTCTTTATAAAGCTCAATATATTAAGAGAACCATAAAATTGAATTTACAAGAACTTGAACAAATAAATTTTGAATGATTCTGTGGGTTTTTCCTGTATTACTTGGCTTTTGCCATGACTAATATTTAGCTACACCATAATGCTTGACAAGAGATGCAAGATAATTCTGAAATCCTGTGGGGGTAGGCTAAATGTTTAAAAGGCTTCAGAGCCATGAACAGGGTCTCTGTGTATCTCACTCAGAAAGCAAAAGGATTACTTAGTTGCTTAAATTAAAAAAGATAAGTATTTGGGGAAAAAAAACCAGTTTTATCACAGATAGAAGGAAATCCCACCTAATTTCAATTTAAATTTAAATCTGGGGTTATGTCACCTGCTTTTTCATCTTCTGAATTCTGTTCTGATCAAGGAATGACTAAAGGTAACCTGGGACAGTAACTGCAGCATGATTCACTTACGGTACCAGGGATTTTGTGTTCAGCCATGTTGGTGTGCACCTACAGCAAAGAATGAGCTCCCACTTTTCCCATCTCTAGTAGCCAGGTGCATCTGTTATTTGAAAAACCTCTTTAGCTTAAGGAAGGCTCTAAGCTTCCAGCTAAACAGCATCCTATGCATAGAAAGTTGCACATCTCAACATACCCTTTGTTAAGGGATCCTCTCCTAGGAGGACAGGGACAAAACAGCTCTCAGGATTGCAAGTGACTAAGAAAGGGCTGAAAAAAACCCCAGCTTTATCCAATACCCATCAGAAACCCCCAAGGAAGAGGGCAGAACTAGCCAGACCCTCAACTTTAGTTAACCAGCTGCTCCAAGCCCAACACAAACTATTAGTTTAAGTACCAATGTGTTCAGTCTGTGCAAAAGCAGAGTACTGGCACCTTACTTACAAGAAACAGTGCAATTAAACAGGATGACAGAAAAGGAAGGAACAAAGAACAACTAAATAAGTGGTAAGAATTGAGACTTACAGAGCTTTTTCAATTAATGGTTTTTCAAGCACTTTGCATGGCAAGAGAGAACAAAATGGTCAAGACACACACTCAGGGTTTGCATAGAGTGCATACCACTTTCACATCTTTATAATACAAGAGTTAAAAAGAAAAAAGTTGTGGGAAAATTATGGCTGGTGTGATGGAAGGGACAAGCTGTGGTAAACTCTGCTACCATAACTTACTTCACTCATCTGCTTTACTGGCCTCCCTCAATCATTTCTCCAGACATTTGTCTTCCCCAGCATCAAGTCCCATTCTTCTCTCAAGCCAGACACTTACCGATAGCTCACCATTCATCTGTCTCCAGAACTTCTTTCCCTGTCATCTGTAAAGCCAAGTAAGGAGCTCCATACATGCCCAACCTCCTCTCTGGGAGAGCAGGAGCACACTACACAGCTCCCCAGTTTGTTTCACTTCTGAGAGCTATGCTGCAACACATCAAACAGTAGATGCTCAAGCAGGAGCCAGACAATGGTATCACAGACTTGGAAATGGCATCTTAGAAATTGTAGTGAAAGCTGTGTGAATGTTTCAGCTTTTGGGTCCTTGGTATGAATGCTATCTTATTTCTCCCCTTCCCCAAAGGAAGCAATTTCCAGCTTGATTTTGGAGTATTAAATCTACAATGCAGTCAACTATGAAGACAGGACTCATATGCAACCAGTACACAGCACATCCCTGAAGATTTTGTAATATTGTGTGTGTGTGTATGCATGTGTAAAATACACTTGTTTGAAAAGCAAGTTATTTTCTTCCAGTGTGCAATTTGTTTTTCTGCTCTGGTTACACCTGTGATAAAGGAACAACACTGTTTCTGTACCCTCTCTATTAACTAATCCTGAACAGGACAAAAAAAAAAAAAAATAAAACACAACCAACTAACCAAAAAAAAAAAAAAAAAAAAAAAAAAAGAAAAAAAAAGTAGTCTTCGAGACAGTTTCACTGCTGTACAGGATGCTCACCAGAAAACAACAGATGTGCTATAATCACTACTGCCCTTTCATTTCCTTTCTGCCAGAAAGAAAGCAGCAGTCATCAATTAAGAAGCCCTATCTACAGGACACAAAAGGAAGTATACACTTCTCCTTGGTCACTTGACCGCAACAACAGAGGAGATGGCAGCGGGAAAGGACTGACTGCTCTGAGCAAGTGTGGCAGGGGGAAAGCAGATAGGCGTGAGTGAGCTTGTCTCTTTGGATTTTTAAAAAAATATATATAAGCATTTTTGTTCAACACTTTAATATGCAAGTGTTTAAAAATTAAATCACTTGGTCTACAAGTTATACAAAATCCTAATTATATTATTTCTGAATTTTTTCAGACAATTCATTTACTCCTTTTCACAGCAGAAAATCCCAAATATGGGAACTGACAAGAGAATTAAGCAGCCTCTACCTGGAAAAGCTGTTTTATCAATTAACAAAGGCTTTTCTGAAACAGTTATCACAATTTTTATAAAAACATTAGTCTAAATGTACTAGGTACATAGAATTTCAATTCATCACTGGCATCAATTATTTGAATTAGCATTTTTTAAGAAGTCTAGTCAGATCTGTGAATCCTTCCATAAAAGATTACATTTGCTGGTCAGCTTCATCACTCTGAAATAGAATGACAGCTTTCATAAAACTGCCAACAACAGAAAACCCTAGAGATGGGCTTTATATTATGTCTGTTCCACAACTGTAGTCAGCCACAAAGGGTTTGCAGGAAACTTATTAAAAATGTGAGCCTTAATTAAGGTATTAGGCCCTAATCTAGCATGCTAAATTAAACCCCAAATATTCCCATGGACACTAATGCAACAGCTCTAAGAGCTTGGTAGGCACTTCCCACAATAGGAAAGCTTTTACAGGCCTTCAAATTGCAACTGAGGCCTTATTTTCACTCTGTACCTCTGCTTCACTGCATACCAAAAATAGACCCAACTTACAGAAAAGCTCATACGTGGGCATAGGATCATTCCTCTCTACCCCCACACAGATTTGCAAGCCCTCAATACCACCAAAGGCATGACTTAACAAAGCATTCAGTGATGCACAAATGCTCAAGGAATTTTTTTAATGTATTGATTTTTTAGCATAAAATCACTGCATATTAAAAGTCACATGGAATTGTCAGAATAAAGTATATTGATCTAATGTATCCTTCTCTGCTACAACATGCTATAATTTAATAGATGCTGAAGCCCATTTTAATCCTTCTAAAGATATTCTAACCGCCAACTTATTAAAACATATAACAATATTGTTTGTTTTTAATTAAGTCAAACGGATAATAGCAAAATAGAAACAAATTTCATAAAACATTTCCCCCCACCAACCCTAAAAGTTTTTCAGAATGAAAATATTCTTAGATATTCTAGATTTAAGCCTGACATGTAAAGCAAATTTGGCAAAATTACCAGTGGTTATTTGGTAAGATTCCACATCTGTCCCTCAAGGCTGTATCTGCCTAAACCATTACGCTCCTATTTCTACGGAACACCAGTCTTCATATTTTGTGTTTCTTCCTTTTTCCCACAAAATTAATTCCTTACAATATGCACTTCATCTAGTCCTTGAATGCCTTATCCCCTTAGTTGATACATTCCCACACACTCCAGTTTTGTTGACACAACAATTTTTTGAAGCACTTCACAGTGAATGTTTGTCTGCCAGGGATCCCAAAGAATCTTAGGAAACCCTCTGCATCTTAGGCCACGGGCACAATCCATGTTATCTCCACTTTCAGAAAAGAGGTTATTTGAGTCTGCTGGTCTGGTTAGCTTTTCTGTTCATCATGAAAACACAATAAAACCACTGCAATACAAAACCAAGGCCAAGCAGCACACATGAAATGAAATGGAGATCAGGGAAGGGCGAGAGTTTGTGCAAATAATTCACTCTAAGGTCACTAGGCAAATACTTTGCATGCATTTGGATATGCACAAACTTCAAGCTAAATAAATAAAATTATTTCCTGTGTGGAAGATGGGAATGTACAGCCCCTCCACACTTGCGGATGAAAAAATATGCTATTAATAAACTATCAGCAAATAACACAGAGAAGGAGTGTACTGAATTTAGGTCATGCCAATTATTTTTCTCTAATGCATGTTAAAACATGTCACCTTATCCAAATCTTGCTAATTTTGGAAAAGGCTGAAGAGGAATTTCTGGTCTTTCCTCTTGCAGTCTCCACAAAACGTTTTTCTACTTACAGAGACTGTTCTCCCTTGGATCCAAAGGAAAGCAAGATCTCACTAATGTTTGTCAGATGCAAGCTTCAATCTAATGCTACACAGTCCTGCAAGTGTCTCTCTATTACAGTTATGCAATCTCAAAGCATTGGAGTCAAAATAAAGTTGTCATTCTTCTAAAATTTCATAAACATTTGAACACAATTGGATCATAAATACATACTATAAAATTATATTACAAGCCCCACTATCAGTAAGGTAAAAGAATAAATATTATTAATTAGTGGTCTAATATAGCATATTAGTATTGCCTCTAAACGTCACAGAAACTAGAGGGGCAATGAACATAATGCACCTTTGTTTTTTTTATTATACACTTATCTATGCTACACTGGTTTCAACATTAGCACTGGAAGGAGTGAAGTAGATTACCTATAAGGCATCAAGTTTTTCCAAACAGCAGTGCCGGAGTTATTAGCCACTGAACATCTGCTTTTTTCAGAGAGAAGAAAAGATTCCTTTAGGTTGGCAGCAGCAATCTTTCTTGTGGGAGAGGAGGAGAAAGGGAACTTGCCTAAAGCACTCTTATTTAATATTTTTCTGTAGAGTCTCCTTCCAGGCCTATTGTGAAGTTTTCTGGAATGTCAATTTGTTTCAGATAATCAAATGAGTGAACTCAGTTATTGCAATCAGGTTACATTTCCACGGCATGTAAATCTGCTTTTCCTACATTCCCAAGTTCCCTAGATGCTCCAAGACTGCCAGGCAGTGAGATTATATAAATGAAAATAAATTACTAAAAAATAAGCTAAAATGACATAGACTAACATAGGAAATCTCAGGAGAACAAAGTTGTCCTGGATCTCCCCATCCCCATAGGGGGACCATTGTTTCTCCATGAAAGTGGCACTTTCACTTCCAAAGAGAGAGAATCAAGCAACCAAACAAAATTTCAGCTACAGATCTTTAGCAAAACCTCAGTTTCAGAAACAAAGGCTAAAACTGAAGAGTTAACCTCCCCTAACTGCTTAGGTGCCCCCCCAAAATTGAATTTAATTAGCATAAAACCCCAGTGTGCACATGAGGAACACCCTCTCTCCTGGCTAACCAACACACCAGGTCCCTTCAGCACAGTGACCTACTGTGGCCTTGGATATTAAGCAGCCTCACGGTTAACCTGAGGCACATTCACCATACACCAATGGTAATCCTCTCAGTCAGAGGCACACCAAACATCATCTCATATTTAAAATAAAGTTTAAAAAAAAAAAAAAAGTTAAAATAACAGTAAAAAAATTTACCTGGTAGAGTACTCATCAAATATATCGCTGTTAGGCTGGGCAAAATGGAGTCACTTTTCCTCTCCTCCGCTGAGTCTCTGTCATTCTGCAGAAAGGAGGATGGAAATTATGGAATTAGAGAAAGGATAAAAGAGAGCTCAGCTGCACAGCTCAGCAGGGGTCTAGGCACACCTCGGTTTATTCCCCCTAAGTCACGCTCACCGTATGTATGCCTCCCATTCTGTCCTAAAGAGCAGCTGAATAAAACATAGCACGGGCTGAATCCAGTTCAGACAAGCTAAGGAGTCAGATTCTGAATAGGAATTAGACACTAATGTGATTCTGAAAATCCCATTAAGAGCCTTTACCACCTCTGCCTACCTACATATCTTTAAAAATCTGGATCAGACAGCTTGCCTATGGTCATGCTGTATGCCTGTGCTGAAGCAAGGAAGTACTGCTGGGTTCCCAAGCTCTAAACCCCAAGGGCTTCAGGCCTCACTCCTTCTGGAAATTGTTAGAGCTGATTTTCAACTTAATTATCTTTAATGCCTGGAAACCTCTATCCAAATGAGCCCTCACTTCCCTGGTAAGCAACATCAGTGGCCTATAAAGTACATCAGAGACATGGGTCACTGTGATCTGCATGGTACCTCCATCCTATCTAGGTACTTTCACAAGGTCAACAAAGCATGATAAATAACCAAACAAAAACAGTGCTTCTCCTACCACTTCACAAAACCTAGCTATTTAGGTAGAATTGCGGTGCAGCTTTTTCTCACAAAATTTATTAGCCTGCTTTGAAGCCTAAAAATGGAGGACTTTGATTTAACAAGGGAAAGAACTCATTCCCTCTGCTAAACTTGTAACCCCTCCCAGCCTCAGCAGAATATCAACTGGAACTGAACACAGATACCTTTTTTATTATTTTCATTTCTCTAAGACAGTGCTTTACATTTCCTTTTTCTAGAGTATCCAACATTAATTCACCTCTCCTTCTGTGCTATTTTTGTGCCATGGACTGAGCCAAAGGTGACAGTGAAGAATCCACAGAAACTGAACATCAAATGTTCCTGTTCTGAACTTTCAAGAAACTATTTAATATATTTCTTCTTTTTTTATATCATCATAAGGCCTGTTTATATACTCAAAGTGGAAACAGTGCACATTCAGCTGCAATTGATTTCCTGTATGGCAAAATACCTCAGGCATTCAGCTGGCTGGGAACACTATGTAGGCCTCTCACCATCATCGTTTTTTTGAGACCAGGAAGCTCTGCCCAACGCTTGTTCTTATGCCAGAATAAATGAGAGACCCTGCTAAGTGTCCAAGTTAATTTGGTCTAGCTGAACCAAATCATAAACAGGCAAAATTTTGTATTTCAAAAACCCATTTCAAAAATACTGGTCTATTTTTAACTTCAACAGTAATGCCATCAATTCAATCTCACTAATGAGGCATAATGTTCATCTACAGACGAACAGATTTTTAAATACAAAAATCTAATCCATTTGAAATTTTCTTTTAATAAAATATCAATATATTTTATATATTGATATCCATGCTATCTTTATAGCAATAAATTAACAGGCAATTTCACAGACTAAAAGAGCATATTTTTTTCTTTTGATATCACTGAGTGACAACTACGGCAATAATTTTATTTACTTCACTTAGTTTTTCCTTTTAATAACTGAAGACACAGAGTAGTCTCCACTAACATTTCTAGGAATCTGAAGAAGACTACATGAGTAGTCTCACCAAGTTCCTGTGATCAGACTGTAACAGCTGTAACATTCAAATGCCCAACCACCTGGCTGTACTTCAGATTGTAAATTAAGCAAAACAGAAATGCAAAGTGACCTATAATCACCATCCTACTTTCCACTTATCATGGAAGTTTCCCTAGCCTTAAATTGTCCAGAGTCAAAGGACTCAATTTCAACTGCTTGAGAACCCAGTTTTTTTAAGAATCCTAGAAAAAAACAGACTGACAATACAAGCACTTAAATATACACACATTTGTGTGTATATATATTATATACATTATATACAAATAAATGAAAATCAGTAATCTAGATAACACTGAAGAAGCCTAAACTTTTTACTGGGGCTCTCTTTTTTGACAGTAGTTTCATCAGTAACAGTTTCTTAATTTTGGGTAAAATTATTTGCCAAAAGCTGAGATATTCTCTAACCCCCAGTGGATACAATGGCATTTCAAACCCTGAGACAGGGTCTTACAGTCACATCCAAATTGAATAAAGTACAAGCTCTTGGATGCTACAGAATGTTCTATCAGCCTTCTTTAACTTTCCCAAGAAGGTTTTCTACAGATTTTACTATCCTCACACTATAGAACAGGACAATCTGTAAGGAAAATGAATTTTTCATCCTGTGAAATAATTTTCAGTCAGAGGATGGGTGCTTTACTTTATCCCTTATGAGTCATTGAGATTATCTTTACCTCAGTTTTCCTTAAAAGTGTAAATGACACATAACCCTTGTGTTCTACACGCTCTCTCAGTGTGGTGAAAGCTAACATTATCACTTTAGCGCAGTTAATGCGTTCCCTCAAATCATGGGGTCTGAGATTTGAAATCTTTGCTTTTAAAGAATTTCCTTATCCTGTTTCAGCTAGGCTAAAACACCATAGTAAGCCAGAGCCACCCAACTACATGTAATTGTGTTCCACAAACTTACAGGTGGGAATTTGCTTCCATTTAAAATAGCATATCAAGACATTCATTCCATTCATTGATGTTCCTGCTCTCGCCTAGTCCCCAGCCACACCTCACATCTATACAACTCCACCCTTGCAACTTGGATTATATTGTGTATTGGACATAATAAAATTGTTTCAACACATACTGCAGCATTTTAAAACACATACTCTTGCCAAACAATTCCACATACTGACCCTCTAAGAAAAGCTCAGAATAAAATTCTTTGTAGATGTTCACATGTGCTAGACAGCAAACCATTGTGCAAGTTTAATCACCAGTGAGGAGGACTAAAGTAAAAATTTATTTGACATGACTTTTACTGAGCTACGTGCCAGTTCCTAAATCCCAACTCTTCTGGTTGAGGAATGCAGTTTGCTGTTACAGGAAGGCCACACACTGTAGCACCTTCTCACTGCACGATATAACCGATTAACAGACGGAAAATGTGCCACGTCCCAAGCAAATGGATTTATTCCACATGCAATCAGCTGAGAGCTTTCCCAGACATATCAAGCTAATTTCATGGGCTAAGTTCATGCAGTGCTCCTGGAGTTTCTTTCACTCTACCCATTCGCAACAGTGAACAGTACAAAGGTGAGTTGCATGACAAGGTCAACAACTGAATGAGTCTTTGCCAGAACTCCTCCAGACCATCACTGCTACGACCTCAAACTGTCCCCAGGAAAGAAGTCAGCATTGGGCAAGTATGGGCATAGACAAGTAACTGTGATCCAGATACCGGAACTAATCACCCCCTGATATGACTCAATATTTATAATTAACAAATAAAAGGAACCAACCCAGTACATTTTCCTGAAATCATCAGAAGATGGGCATCACTGATCCTCTATTAAATATTGAAAGAATTCTTTGTGCAACACTGATGTTGATTTAAAGAGCAAAAGGGAAAAAAACCCATAACATTTAGTGGGCAGACTCCTTATCGCTACAAGACAGCAGCAACGAAGAAGCATTCAGATGGCCCTAACATCCAGACACCTGTGGAAGCTCCAAGAGCTGCGTGATGCACACAGCCAGGGTGGGCAGGCGCATCTGCCAGATACGTATGTCAGCACTGTCCCCTTGAGATGAAGGAGACTCACAAGCAACAGATCTTCAGTGACAAAGGCTGACGACTAGCTTTTCTTCTGAACAGAGCAAATGAGGTCATCATGGTTTTGTTTTTTCAGAATTCTTCCTTGAAAAGCAGCCACAGACCCTATCCTATCCAAGCATGCAGTAGTGTCTGGGAGAAAACCTTTCTCCTCCATACCCTACCTGTGCATATCACAGGTCCCTATCACATCAATGCTTCACCAAAACAGGGCAGAAAAAAAAATCACCTATTCTCCTTGCTTTGACCTTGTGGGAGTCTGAGTCAGTACCTATTCTGTGCTTTCGATGAACAAACTGCTTTAAAGGGGCTTGAGGAGTGCAAGAGCCAAATCTGCGTTTGAGAACAAAGGTTGTTTATCAGCAGGATCCTCTGCTGCAAGGCTGCAGAAAGAACCTCTTCAATGTGGCTCCTTTTGGATCTGCAGTGTGCTTGGCAGCAGCAGGACAGCCTAGGTCTAAGATGAAGAACACAAGTGACATGTCAGCATGCACACCCATGAGTGAGGAAGCACACCTGTGTTGGGAACAGGCCACATTGCCAAGGAGAGCGCTGCTGCAGGTGAAGGGGCAAAGTGCAAACTGCAGTAACTGAGATCACCAGGATGAGTCAGCACGAAGGAGATCAGCTTTAAAATCTGCCCAGCACGGCTTGTGCCTTAGCAAACCACTCTGTCCTTCACACCAAGATAAAAGTGCGGTTTTCTTAGTGCTCTGGTCTACATTTCCCTCTGCCAGGCTCTAAGAAAATGGAAAACAATTCCTGAAGGGAAGGTCTGCAGAAAACCTGTCCTTTTCCCCGGAGAAATTTGCCTAGCACTGACTCTCCTAGCACAGATATCTCCGATACCAATTTCGGAACCATGTCATCTAAAGCAAAGGAGGAGCACAAGCATGCCAAGATACTGCCCTATATATCAGAAAGAAACCTTGGAGATTAAATGGTCATTAATGCCCTCAGAAATTACTTACTTTCACTCAATAACAGATCACAGTATTCTAGAGAGGCCTACCGAAACATCTACACTGTGCCTAATGCTTGGTACTGCAGGTAGAGTTTAAGAAAGTAAGTCAGGATCTTTGTCCCAAAAATCTGGGAAAAACTCAGAAGATTAAATGAGTTCAAGCTCAGGAGGAGGAGATGCTGGAGGCAATCTCCTCATACCATAAGGCAGAAGATCCTTCACAGTACAACCAACCCGATAAGGCAAGGATTCTCAGAGGCTATATCCAGTGAGGAGTGGGCTAAGTGGTCCTGTCTGCCAGCAGGACACAGACAGCAACCCTTTTCAAGGCAGGAGGAGCACAGAATGATCAAGACAAAGCAAATCAGAGATTTATGACTTCAGATTCATCCAACATGAGAGAGACTGACAGAAAGAAGATGTTACAAACCACATGCTGGTAGAGTATGAGGGAAGGCAAACTATCTCTCTATATTCAATAATGATTTATTGTTAAATACATCTCTGTCTACCATTCAAATAGGCTGACTGCTCTACAAGCAATTGAATGGGATGTGACACAAGCAAATGAACTGTGATGACATCACTCAGACACTGAGGTGTGACAGCTCTCTGAGCAACCTCATGAGGCATGTTATCAGGATAGTGAGAAGGAATTGGAAAGCAAACAGTGAGAAAGCTTCATAAGCACTTAAGTACGAAGCACACTCATCTTGGCAGCACCAATACTGCTTGTAAGCCAAACCCAAGTTTCTGCTATTAACTTGGTTTCAGTTTAAAACAATAAGTGGAAAGCTCTGTGCATACTGAAGTGATAAAGATTACTGACATGCAAATAAGTAGTTCTTCATCTCACCTATTTTCAAAATTATTTACAAAGAAGGAACTATCCTTTTTCCCCCATATCAGACATCAAGGACACAAAGCATTATGCTACTTTATACTGAAGTACCACAGATCAGTGGCAGCAGCAGAAAGCAAGCTGCTCTGTCTCTGCCTTTCTGAAACATGCTGGGACCTCAGCTATGGATCTGGACTCACTGAGGTAGGCAATGCAAATACAGAAAGAGAAACAAAGACAAAAAGAAAACCCCTAAAAAACACATTGATTCCGGTATGTAGAAATCACAATGAAGCTGCAGCAGACAGTGTGTCTAATCTTAGGGGACATACATGAGGGCAAACATTTTCTAAATACTTCAACAAACCGGAGTTTACAGAAGGTTAGGGATGAAAACTTGCCTCTGTTTACAGATAACTTTGCATGACACAAGGGGAAGCATGGGAGAAAGTACAAACACTAGAGCCTATGCACTAAATCTAGGAGCTAGAGACTCCTTATGTGAGCTAATTTAAAGCCAGAAGCTGACCTTGAAGCCCACAGCCAGATGACAATGCTGGAAGATGTCAGCCATGACCATGAAAAGAAACTGGCTGTTATGCTGTCCCCGATACTGCTTCTTATGACAACCCAAACAGCCGTCTTCTTCCCAAGGTTTTATCTCCAATGGCTGTGAGCAAGCAAATGAGCAGGTGATTCGATCACTGTATCCATGACACACTTTTTATCTCTGCTCTGTGCTTCCAGCGAAAGGAAGCACGCATCTTATCAGCAGAAACAGTAGCTGAATTATACTAATGCTTGGAGCACGATCCTGAAACAGCTGAATGGATATGAAGGTTCAAATATTTAAACGTTAACATAATCATTAAGTTAGGTTTTAAAACAGCTGGGCAGGGCTCACATGAAAGTTTCTACAGAATGTATGCTTACAGGAAGAGGCTTGGCACCACTTGCAGCGCGAAACTCAGAGCAGGCAAGCAAGACTTAAAGGATTCAAAGTTAATTAGCACAGCTTCAGTTTAAAGTTTACATGGGAAATTGCTGCCAGCCCAATTTATACCTGCTTACTACACTTACAAAAAACACATGCAGCCTCCACTAGCATAATCATCATGGTCCCATAGAACATTGGGAAGCAGAACTAGTGGAGCTCATGTTGAGGAAGGAAGAAAAGAATCAAGTCAAATGCATGAAAGTCACTCTTACAGATAAATTTTCAAAGTGGCACCTTGCTTTGTATTTTCACAGCAATGCTTTGCATTGTGATTAGTGAAAACACAGGTACTGACCACTCCCACATGCAGGCACTTCAGTAGGCACCTCAGTCAAGAGATGACAGTGGGTTTAAGAGTTTGTAACATGGCTTAGACAATTGCTTCTTTCAGGCCTCCTTGGTACGTATAAGTAGTTTTTCCCTCTATTTCCTTCCCCAGTCCTCCCTGTCTAGGCCCCTTTCTTTTCCTGTATTTGTAACCAAGTTCATGGTTAAACCTATTTCAGGCCATGTTCATATAAACTCAACTTTTGGTGAATCAGGCTAGACTAACCTATTTGATACAACAACCATAACTTAAAAAAAAAAGTTTACATCGTTTAAGTGGTTTGGGAGACTTTAAGCACTAAGAGATAGTTTGTCACACACTTTTTTTGAAAATTAATGAATACTAACAGGCTATACTGGTACTTTTAGTTATTATTCAATCTGTTCACATTCATCTCTTGTATTCTCTTGTATATAAAAGACTCCTGTACTTACAGTTGTAACTCTTGCCACTGCACTAAGATTGACTTTACTCTTCATTCCCTTTACTCCGGTTCCCAGGTCAGTTTTGTGGTTTCACCACTCACTGTGGTGTGTGAGGCTTTTCTAAAGTGGAGGGGAAATCTAGGCTCCACATCCTTTGCATTCTAAGTTTAAAAGAATAACACTTTCTTCCACTTTTTTTTTTTTCCCTCATTGACAGTCTTATTAGCTACAACTTTTTATGTGCAGTGACAGTAATGCAGGTTCTCAGAATTAACCATTCAGCAACAGTTCTGCAAGCCTTTCAGTCACTCCAGACTTTGCTCAGGGCTGCAAAAATTCTTTTCCCCCACCTCCCCATCTTAACTCTACAGAAGCAGAATGTCATTTAAAGTAAGTAGTGGTAAGACATCCTCATTGTCCCCACCAGAAAAAATTCCAGCTTATTATAAGAGGATCGTCATCTCTCCAAATTTCTTCAGCAGACATTACATTATTAACTTGCATTTCTTCATATTTTATTATTCTATCTTCTATTGTATATTCTAGCTAAATATCTGTTCACTATATTTGGCAATTAAGAAATTTATGGCAAAGTAACTTAAAGCTATAATTAATTTAACATGTCAATAAAACATGTTTCATTAACACAGCAACC
This sequence comes from Ploceus nigricollis, assembly GCA_013399945.1. NCBI lineage: Eukaryota > Metazoa > Chordata > Aves > Passeriformes > Ploceidae > Ploceus > Ploceus nigricollis. Next base: position 337,255 of record VXBC01008646.1, on the reverse strand, counting down.
TTCCTTCTCAACATGACTGAATGCAAAAGGGAATGCACATCAGATTAATTCCTTTGTTCTAATTTAAAACTGCCACAGCTTTATACATGTCTAATCTGAGAAACACTTCTAAATGGAGCCTGCAAATGGCTCCCTTCATCAGCTTGGATGTTCCCATTATTTCCTGACCCAGCACATCTGACCCTATGGAGTTGGGGTACATGACAGGGCCACGCTGCCACCCAGAAATGCAGTCCCTCTTCTCCATAACTCCATGCTCCCAAGACCAAGAGCTGCAGCTCTGGCTTGGCCAGTAGAAACTTAGTGGTGCCCAGCAATTGCTGGAATGGCAACCAAGCATGAAGAAAACTAATAAATACATAAAAATCAACAGTTGAATGAGTCTTTGGCATACTTTAACAACTGTGCTAAGTATCTGTTAAAATATTGCTATTTTGAAATTCTTTTAAAAATTAAGAGATAAAAAAGCTCCACCCATTCTGTAGTATCCTTCCCTAAGAATTGTTTTGGTTTAGGATTGGTCTTTTTTAGTGGCAATTTTAGAGATGACACCTCTGTACAGAAACTTTTTTTCAATAGCAGTATCTCAGGCTAATTTGTGGATCAACTCTTCAAAATTGCTAACAGCAGATTTTGTAACTGTGTTCTTGATTTCCCCATTTTTGGGTTGATCGCAAAAGTACTCACCAGAGCCTAAAAGTTGTATGGGTGATGCTACCACAAAGCAAGATAAAATGACAGAAGCCAATGTCAAATTACAGTTCTGTTAGTGTTCTATGGTTAGAGAAACAGACCAGCTTCGCACTGCTGAGTTTGCATTCAAAGACAATAAAGCACTACTTCAAGTAAATGACTTTGTCAGTTGCTACAGCCCTATCTGGTTAGCAGGGCTTTAAAAAGCCTTTCCTGAATGGGAGCCAAGAAATCACAAGCGTATGAAAGGCAGAGGACAACAGGTATACAACAACCCAATCCAAATAAATGCACACAAGGAGGCTTTCAAACATGCATACTGCTCCAAATGACTTCACAAAAATACTATCATCCGTGCCACATGAAAGACTGTCTCAGTGAAAGGTTCAAACAAACCAACCTACACAAATAACATTAGCAAAAAGTACCCAAACTCAGTACTTGCCACTTATTAGAAAAGCAAGCAGGTATTTTCACTTCCCTTCTAGGGAACAACAAAGGTTTAAAATAAAATAACAAAACAAAACTACAAAGTAACCCAAAACGCAGTCCCATAAAAAAACCTACTTAGACAAAAACACCCCACTTCCACACAGGAAGGTACCAAGTGTTCAGTTAGCTCCAAACCCTTTCTACCTTTTTCCATGGCCTCACAATCAAACACTTTAGTCTCAAAGTATGCCTCTAGACAGTTAATTTGTAGTCTCACATCCTGCCCAAGGAAGAAGAACACATTAGCAGATGTCCTGAAATGATGAGAGCTGCCAACAAACTAGGTTCACTACTTGAGGATTTCCACTTAAAAATCAAGTCAGTGCTGTCTTTGCAAGATGTTATCAAGTAAGACTATAAATTACAAACTGATTTGGCTACACACCTATTTTTTTTCCTTTCTTTTTTTTTTTTGAAAATCAAAAGTAAAACAGAAAGAAAAATGACACCTTAACACCTAGAGTTAGAATCATAGCATGCCTTTGCAGAGATGCACTAAGTTGTGTGGTCACAGGTCGACATTGTTTGCTTAGGGCTCTCTGGATCTGTGAGAAACAGCCAGCATTCCCGTAAATGAACACATTTAAAACTGAACCTTTTATCAGAGTGTTTTGCACTATTTCTAGTTTGCCAACTGAGAACATAGAGCAGAAGTAGAGTCCAAGCTTAATAGCTAAGCATCTGCATGGACCCAAGAACAATACCAATATTAAGAGGCCAATCTCAAACTGCCTTCTCATATTTTCGAGACAAGCACTTTATTAATACATCTCCTAACCTTAGCATAACTCTTATGTTTTCATCCCAAAGCACCCACACGCACATTGGTGAAGAGTTCCCAAAATTATGACAACAATGTGCCCTACACACACCAGGGGAAAAAAAACCCCTAAAAATAAATCTCAAGGAAGCTATATATTGTGCCTTGCCAACCCCAGTGAATTGTACAGCCAGGAGTTGCTACAGCCAGATTTAGCTTCACACAAGCTAACAGGATTCCTTTATAAATTTAGCTAGAGGCACAGGCAACAAACGCTTGTGGAAATTTGAACCACAACTCTCCAGCAGCAAAGACTGCTCCCGCCAAGAATGAAACAGTAGCAAAAGATGACTATTAGTAGGCTCTTACTACACAGCTTTCAAAACACCTATAAGTCATCAGGTTCTCTAGGCAGAGTTATTAAACTGCTGAAGTACCAACGAACATTAAAAGAAAAAAGCAAGGCCACAGCTCCTTCTGCATCTGCCAATTAATAATCAAAGGAGGAAAAAAGCCAACTACGGAGAGACCGTATTGGAAACCAGCTGAACGTTCGTCTAAGTTTGTTTCAGGTCCTTTTCCCTCATACTTGGAGCAGTGTGTCTTGTGAAGAAAGAAGGAAACGAGTCCCTCAGGTCTGTCAGTGCTAACTGAAGGATGAGATCTGAAGGGCTTCTCCTTTAGCAAGAGAGACTGGGACACACGACCCGCAAAGCAGGGAAAAGATGAGTGCAGGATATGGGAAAATGCATGCAGGGTCCTATAGGGCAGCTCTGCCCCACTGCCTCTCCACAGAATCAAAGCTCCTGCTACTTAACAATAGNGGGCACCGGGTACCTCCCCGCCCGCTCCGAGCCGAGCCGAGCCGGTCCGGGAGCCGCCGCCCCCTCCCCGGCGCGCCCCACCGAACAAAGCCCCCGGCAGCGCTCACCGTCTTCTGCCCTCGCCCACCGCTCCTCCTCCCGCTGAAAATCCCGGCGCAGGGGTGCGGGCCGGAGTGCGGGAGGTTACCCCGCTCCGCAGCCCATTCAGCGGCGCCGGCCGGGTGTCCCCCTCGCAGCGCCCGTGGCCGCGCCCCGGCTCACTCCGTGCGCTCCAGCTCCGGGCAGCGGCTTAATCTCCAAACTTCCTCCTCC
>VXBC01008646.1:171189-324510 GCA_013399945.1 Ploceus nigricollis | reverse complement strand
GAAGTTTGAGTAACACTCAAAAATTCACTCTCAGCCACTGCAGACTTGTCAAGGGAAGATGATATTTCAGATCCTATCAAGACAGAACAAAGATGTAACAAACTCACTGTAGTTTTATTCTGCACCTATCTATGTGAGTGCAGACAGGGCAGTGGAAAATGAAGTCTAAAGCTTTATCAGGACTTGTAACAATGAAGGCTGTAAACCTCCAAATGGGAACTTGCATTGAGCTCAGTCAGTGCCTGTCCAGAAGAAGGATGCAAGCCCTAAAATGAAGATCTGTCATTGACAAAAAGACAGAGAACCTCTTACAGTTTTTACAAATCCTGCTACCTACAGTAGGGATAGATGCTTTCAGTTTTTAATGGTTGTATATAGCAGTATAAAAATACAAAATACTTTAAACAGAAGCAAGAAAAAAGATGGTACCTCAACCTCAGACAAAAGAGATTAAGAGCAGAAGAGATACCTCAGTGAACTAATGAAATAAGGAAAAAAACCAGAAGAAAATGAAAAAAAGAAAGTAAAAAAGGAAACCCAAAAATCCTAAGATGTTATGGTCAGTGTTGTTAGTTCCTGTTACTTAATGTAGAAGTCTAGTACAGGAGAACAACCCCAAATTAAAATCAGAAACAATATCATTTAGAAAAGGCAATGTGTTGCAGCATTTTATAAATTCTTGTTTATACAACATGACATGGNAAAAAAGAAAGTAAAAAAGGAAACCCAAAAATCCTAAGATGTTATGGTCAGTGTTGTTAGTTCCTGTTACTTAATGTAGAAGTCTAGTACAGGAGAACAACCCCAAATTAAAATCAGAAACAATATCATTTAGAAAAGGCAATGTGTTGCAGCATTTTATAAATTCTTGTTTATACAACATGACATGGCCTATACTTACTGGTTATTCTATCTCTGTTCACAAAGCAATTCTCTATATAAAAAGTATGAAATTTGAATGTAAATGTAACGAAAACAGTTCCAAATTATTCTGACGCATGACTGAATGTCCATTATCACTGTTTTGAAAAAATTCCACCAGTCAAGCAGCCAGCACACTGCATTATTATTACAGATGCAAGAGTTACCAAATAAAGTCACATCAAAATTGGAGTATTTGGAAATAGCAGATCAGAGAATCCCAGAATTTTCAGAGACAATAGTGCCCAGCTTTCACTGAATACTGTTACTAGATTATCTGCTATCTCAAGATATGACAGATAAAATCACTTTCATAGTGTCTTTGTCACAGCCATTGACAAAGCAGCTGATGTAAGAAAGAGATAAAAGTCTGTTCTGTTTCCTCAAGCCTTCAACTTTGTGGTACATCTGTCCCAGGACAGTGTCCCACTACATCACTTTGAACAAAAAAGCCAACAAACACTTAAGTCTGTTAACTGCCTGTAAATCTGAGCAGCTGTGTTGTGAGTCATTTCAGGACTGGCTAATAATTGAATAAACAACTGTAATTGTGCTCCACGAAACTCCCATGTTTCCTTTCAGTCTTGGCTTCTCTCATGAAAGCTGTACAAGTTAGGGTGCAACCACAAAAACTCAGTCAGCTAGGACAGTGTTTACCTCATACCTCTAGTCTACCAACCATCATAAAAAACACATCCTGCTTCTGAGAATGTAGCAGTAATCATTTCCAAATATTCCAGATCCACTGATGAGAAGCTTTCTTACAGAGTGATATTTTTGAGGACTCTCAGATAAAACTGCCATTTATTTTTTTTACTGCAATAATGCTCACAAAGCACAGTGACTAATTAACTGAATGCACTGTTTGTAAAAAAGAAGGAAAAGGTCTCTATAACAGGGAATTTACAATCTAAGTGATGTTAAGAGTGTTCTGAACCTTTGAGTAAGTGTAGCTTAAATTTCAGCTGGAAGGGAGGTCTCCTTTTCTAGATCAGTGGCATTTAACATGTGGTCTACTACTAGGAGACCTGGAAAGATAACTGAGAAAAGAAAGTTTGGTTCAGTGGACTTAGATTCACTTTACAGGGGTCCACAAATTTGAAACAGATTGAAAATACCAATCTTCCTAAAGATTCACAAACTATACCACGGAATTACATTCTAGCTCAATTATTTGATGGGGTAATATCCACACTACTGGCTAAACAAGAGAAGCAGTCACTCTGGGAACTTCTGAGAGACAGTGAAAGGCAGCAATATTCCCAGACTTCTGTTGCCTTCCAGCCAAGTCTCCAGACTCATCCATGCATGCTGAACATTTAGCAGCAGCATCTGGGAGAAAGCTAAGAGAGAAGAGCCTAGGAGCCAGAGGAACTCACCTTAGTTTTGCAAAGTGTTGGAAAGAGTAAAAACAAACTCTAGGGTCTATTTTACTAGTATATAAAGTAATTCCTATTAAACCTCATGAGGTTTATGCAAAAAGTCTGTAATATGAAGATTCCCTACTGGTGAGCAGATAGCTTCACTGCTGTGACTAATTCAGCCTATGATGGCTTTGCCAAGGCTATAAACAACGTTTCAGGCTGTTTTATTGACAAGAATACTGCTGGAAAAACCTCTGACACCCTCCAGCTGCATATTTCTTTTCACCTACAAGACACTGCTATAGCTTGCACAATATCAAGGCATTAAAAAAAAGCAAGAAACATTTGTGTCTGAAGCCTGAATTTGCTTTGATAGTTAGTAACTATCTGTTTTGCCATTCCTGGAGGAATTCCTTTAATAATGGCCTATGTTAAAAAGGTTAAGAGATATCCTGGTAGAGCAAGAAGTCCAGAAGTGCAGAGTCAATCTGGGGCAAAACAGAGAAGAAAAATAAAGAAGAAAAAAGGTAAAAAAATGCTCTCAAGCCTATATATTTGGTTTTGACCTGCAGAGTGAAGATCTGTTTTAATCATGTTATTATAGCCAACAATAGTATAATTATTTTTCTGAATCTTATGGACTGGTATGACATGAAACTGTTTCACTGGAAAACAATACCTATAGATGCAGATACTCTTTTTCGCTCTTGTGTATAAAAACCAGAGAGTCACAAAGAATCTTTCTTTGTCTACCGGGCAGCTGATATGCATGGTATACAAAGAAAAAAATTTTTCAGCATGTTTCCCAGAATGAGGTCCCTTTTGACAGTAGTTAACAAGCAAAGAAACATCTTTATTTAAATACACGTTAGAGAAAAAATATTTTTCTGTTCTACCTTAATCACTTGAACTATGTAAAGCAGTCCTTTTTACTACCTTCTTTCTTTTAATTGAAAAAACACCCACACTTTTATGCTGCTTTTCTTTAGGCCCAAGACCAAGTGTTTTGACTGGCTGAGTGTATGGCATGGGCNAGAATTTTCTCACAATACTAAATACCTTGATCAATCTCTCTCACTCTACAACCCATCCTTTTGCCACTTTTCTCATTTTTGAAGTTCTTTGTGGGGATCTTGGACTAATCATGTCTATCCTATCACTGCATTCATTGATGCTTGGAGCCAATTTTTTTTGCACAGAAGGAGAACATAATTTCATAACCATGAAAATGGAATAAATATCCCTAGAAAGAAAGAGACTTCCGATTTTATCTTATATTGCTCATCTTGTTTCTTTTGCATATTAGCAAACATGTAACACCATACATTATAATGATAAAATACGGAGTCTAGAAAACACGGTGCTGTGAGCAGGTTTTCTGTGTAGAATACAATGCATGAAGACAATTAAGTGTTATAGTAGGAGGGTAGTGATAGAAGAAAAATTTCTTAAGAAAAGGGAGGAAAAATGCCATCATTTCTGACCTGCCCCCTCTCCTTTTTGGGAAGGCTGGGAAGGCTGGCCTCTCCACCTGGGAAGACACTCTGAAGCAGAAAAAGTAGAGGAAAAAAATTATTCTTGGAAGGACAATCAGAGAGCAAACACATACACACATCCTTCCTTTTGAGTAGACTTTTCTGAAAATTGCCTCAGATGTCTGCTGAGCTCTCATGGAAAGATTTTTCCTTTTTATTAAAAAAAATAGACAAAACCTTCCTCTTCATGTTTTGGAGCCAGCAACTCTCCTCATTGGTAGCAGTTTCCAAACCTGTTATTGAACAAACCTAAGATTTACACTGAAGGCAAAGCACCTGCCTTGACTGGGACCTTAGAGACAACAGCTTAGGCAGCAATAGTCTACCCAAAGCCCATCAGTAATTAACATGCAGTCACCCGTCACATCAATCTCTGCCTAAAGACAGTTCTCAGCAGCTTCAGGTTAAAGGAAAACGTATACTCATTGTAGATGTTCTGCTTGTGTTTGCTGTAGTAGACTAGTGCTGAGCTATAGGCATACATAGAATGAGGTGAATCAGAGGAAAAATTGTATTCTTCCATTTGAAGAACACTTTGGGTTTGGACAAGGCTGTTAAAACAAGTAGTAAAAGGAAATTAAAATTAGCACTGGTTATTTCTCTGAAGAAGTTCCCTTCCAAAATTCCAATGAAAATTGGCTTTGACCTGGCAGATTTATGAGGCTTTGAAACTTTCAGTTGGAGCCCAAGCAATAGTTTGTTTTGTGTTTAGAATAATAATACTTCTTAACTGAGGCAAAGAGTGGCGGTGACACCACTATTTATGGCTTGTTGTCCCTCTCAGTTTCTGCACAGGGAATGCAGCTGGACTGGTTATTGCTTTTACAATTACCGCATGCTTTTCATATTGGCAACCCTCACATATTGAAAAACTACAAAATTGCTCCTCCAGAGCAGAGAATTAATTAAAAAGAAGAGGTTTAGGAAAGTGATGTTTTCAGTTGTGGTTGCTTGTCCTCTTATTTAAGCCATTTGTGTGTTTGTTTCAAGTTTCCAAGTTTTTCCCCCAAAGCATGAATACTAGAAGATGAGATCTTCATACGTTTTAGGGTTCTGTCATCTGGAGCCAGATGAAAAGCACTAAATATCATAGTATTAGCAATAAACTTGACAGTCACCAGCACAAAAACTTGAAAGAGCTGTTTTGTATTCTCAAATTGCGTTCTTGATGAAAGATAAAAATACCTCAAAAAGTTTGCACAGCATTTTTGACTGGTGGACATATAAATCTGATTTAAAATTTAGTGTTCTTGCCTTTCTTCTAGAGTTTGTTTAACTCTAAGCTGCAGTTTTCTTAATGTGCTGGAAGTACTTCTTTCTGAACAACCTTCTAAAAATTGGCTCCGTAATGTAGTTTGCCTTTTTTACGTGGAGGTACTGAATAAAATGGGAACTTTTTTTCTCTCCCTATTGAAAAAGCAAATAGCATTGTTTTTACTTTTGCACAAGAATTCGAGAATCAATAGGCTGTTTCACATCCCATCATCAGCAGATACTGGGCTGAAAGCCAGTTTCTTCACGATGGCTTTGTTTAGCCTAGAGTTTTGTAATTCTAGTTAATTGATTGCTGGTTTGTTTGAGTTAGCACAATTGAAAATGGTAATCTAGACATCCAAGAAATATTTGCGGCAGAACAGTTAATTAATCAAAGTTAGAGCATGCCCAAAACTTTGTAACAGACCAGCTTAGTGTGGGTATAACCTCTCTCACCTCTCTCCCATCTGACACTCAGGAACTCCATCCACACCTCCGTGGGGTCTGCTGCACTGAGGGAAGACAGCTCTTATAAGGGCCTGGGTGTGGTACATCAGTCTTTTGATTACAGGTGAAAGCAGATTCCCTGCAGACAAAGCAAACCTTCCACCCAGTCCCCAGCACCAAAGGGAGACAGGATGGGGCAAAAGCAAAAGCAGTTGCACTCAAGCACCTTACCACCATTAGTGCAAACAGCTGAAGCAGCAAAGGTTACTAAACCTTTCCTTTCACCTCTAATTTACATCTGAGTGTGAAAGAAGCTGTTGTTTTCTTCCATTTTCATACATAATAACCACAACATAATCTTGATGGTTCCTCATGCAGGACAGAACTGTGCAGAGTAGAACCATTCTTCTGCAAAGAAACATAAAAAATATGAACAGACACCTACAGTTACATTTATGTACCCAAATTCAGAAGGGTGTAGGTCATTCTGATGTGAATGATAAACCAAAGTACTAGATTTTTTAGCACTAGCCTATAAAAGATGGCAGTTATGAAAAAGAATAACTGATCTAGACACTCACTACAGCATTTTGGCCTAATATAATAAACTAAATGATAAAATTATACTAATATTTAGGATGTGTGTCCCTTGCCCTCAAATAAAAGGGCTTGCTATTCAGGATCTCATGGTGCAGTTCTGCTGGTGGACACTGTAACACAGAAGGGATTTGGATGTGTTTACTATTCCATTGTTTGACTTTATCCTGGCGTAGCATGGTTCACAATGTGACACAATGGTTTGAGTCTTCACTGCTGCTCAGCTTTCACCACCCATAGATGAAGTTTAATGACATAAAATTGTAACTTAGAATTTCATGGTGTAATGAGGCTGGAATTTGAGGACTGGTCTCAAATCTTAGCTATGTGTTTTCACACCAGAACTATGATGTTCCCCACTGGTGAGCTTGCATAGTAGCTTATATTGATGTTATAAGGCATGAAAATAATTAAAAAGTTGCATCTGACTTCAGACACCAGACAAGAGTATACACATCACTCCTAGTGAGTGTACATCAGACTTGACCCTCTGTTCCTTTTTTCTCTGGAATGGCTGACATCAGCTTGCCACTGGTTCTCCCAATGGTCTGGGAAAACTTACATTTCTATCTTTCCTCTTATACAGGACAGTGAAAAGTTTTACTGCGCTTACAATAAGCTGAAATAGAGCTGGTCCCTGCTGCCTAAGCTGTGCCATAAGCAGACTCAGAAGCAGTTTCCAAAGTGCAAACTGATTAATGACAGCTCAGCATGGGGATGCTGAGAGACTCAGACTCATGACTGATGGATGTGAAAAGACTGACGAACAGGGGGTGGTCAGGTCTGAGAAAACAAAACCCATCACTGAAATTGCTGAAAGCTGCTGACAATTGTTTTTGCACACAGAGGCTATTTCTAAACATGAGAAAACTTACTGCTACTAACTGTTCTTCTGTGTTTCCCCTTCCTATTGTCACAATCCCAGTCTTCCTGCCACGGTTAAAAAGGAAATCTGGAAGTAGGAAATAAGTCAAGAGGCAGCCCCACCTTTATATAAGGAGACATCTATGTTCCGTGGAAGTGTCATTCTTACAATAAAAAGAGTGACTGTAGTTTTAATAATTTTTATTAATTAACTGACCTTCACTAGCCAACCATTATATTGATCAGTGTATTATAGTTTATATATTTGACCTCCTTGTCCTAGAAGATTAACACCCCAAAACCAGATGACATATGTGACCCTGAGAGTTCATCTGACATGTGAGGGGAGAGAGAGAGATCAGATAGTTAGAGGGGAGATGAAATAAGCCATGATGTTCTAAAGCCAAAAGTTTTAGACTGTTTATCCATTATTCTATTGTTTTCTTAATTTCTGTCATACAGGTTTCTCTCCTTGGAGTATAGCAAAGAATATACCAAAGTCAAAGAGACAAAGTCAATGCTGTAATATAAGAAGATTGGCTAAATGAAGTTAATACTTCTACCCTAGAAGCCTCAGTCCCAAAACACTTGATGCATTCCTCATTCTTTCCTTTTCACAGTCTAACGTTAGAAGGGGTGCCCTGATTGGTACAGCTTCCTTAATAACTCAGGAACTCCAGAATAAGGAAATCTGAAGGAATAACAGTTCCATATCAGACACTATCACTCGATACTTTTACTGCATAATGACAAAAATGTGTGCAATATACATTGCCCTAAAGAAAAGACCATGCAGAAAGCCAAGACAGCACTATTTTTTCCCACAGTAAAAAGTAAATTTTACTCTCAGATTCACAGTTCATGTACCTTCAAGAAAGGTTCAGTCCTATTTTCAGTCACTGAGGGGCCTTCAAATGGGGTCCTGGGATATGCCAGGAATTTCCCCTGTATTCACAGAAGCCACAATGAGCCGTTATCCCAGATATTGTGAGAAGAGCTTGTTCAGTAAATGTGACATTGAAAAAAATCACCTTGCGTGGGAGCCAGCACAGCATATCACTTGAAACAATGGTCACTGGCCCAGCCAAGTGCATGCAGCATGGATGGGAAATCCCAGCCCTGAGACATCGACCTTCCTGACCGTCCCTCACCCCCGAGAGCAAATCCTCTGTTCCACTGTGCTTGGCAGTGCCTTGCCCTTTGTCATTAAATTACTTCAAAGAAAACAGATAGTAAGAACATATGTTAAGCCTGTTTGAGAAATACCCTCTCCTTATTACAAGGAGAGACCCACATGCTATATATTAGAGAAATCATCATCATTGCTTTGAAGCTTCAGTTAATAGCAGTGTTTCTGTTACACAGTGGAAGAAGAGTTTTTTATGTTGAAAGAACACAGAATTCAACAGTGAAGTTAAATACAGTAGAGTTTTTTTCTGAAACATTTACCAAAGTGATTTTTGTTTAGTGAAATCCATGAAATTTTGTGTACAAGCAGGGTTGAGTATAAGAATAAGAGAAAAAACATGCATGTCCTTCCTAACACGTAAGTCATTAAACAGCTAGTGGTTTAAACACCATATAACAAGAGGGGTGGAGTTTTCCTAGTGGAGGCTCTGAAATTGTTTCCTCCTAACAAAAGTTCAGAATCCATTTGTCAGCACATATAATTTCCTGTGCTCCTTGCTGCATTTCAAAAGCCAAAATATGCATCCTATTGTAACAAAACTCCTGGTTTACCAAGATAAACAAACAACAAAACAGATCTGCATGGTGTCAGAACTCCAGGCAGCTCTTTGTATTTTTTGGAAGATCTTACTGGGTTAGGAAAGAGTAATTATTTCTAGGCAAATTCAAACATTTTCAACAGAGATCGTGATGAAAAAAATGTAAGACCTTTTCCCCTGCAGTTGAAAAGTTGAAATCCTCAGTAGTAACCTTAAACCTGACCATTAGTTCAACTTTGTCTCATGTTATGCAGCTATGCAAAACAAAGTCTGTTGATAAAATGAAAACAGTTTCCTAGAATGCCAAAACAGACTGCTCCCTCCCCATGGAAGACAGTCATCGCTCCAACAGTGAAGTATGTTTACTAATCTGTGTCATTGTTAACAAAGATGTACTGGGGACACAACATTTGAATTAAAGTCTCTGGTAAATGAAGTAAGTGATCATACTGCATGAATTCAGAAAGAAATTGGGCCAGCCTAAAGTTGTAGAATCTTCTAGGCCTCCAGTACATAGCTGGAGACAATTTAATAGTTTATTAAGCTGTGGCTCCACGGACAACTGAGCACAAATCAAACCTGGTGCCCTATGGTGGCCAACAAAGAGGAAGTGTGACCCTTGCCTGGCCTCTCTTCTCCTCTGCCCTGCTCCTACACTACACACATGACATCTGGATTCTTCTGGATGCTGCCCTAACCTAGTAGAAGACTGCCCAGCTCTTCTGCTGAGTAATTTATCCTGCTGAGCACTTACACTGCTCTCAGCCTGGAAATCAATCAATAGGAATGGACAGGATGAACATGGGCAAGAACAAGACTCTTGTATCTTGGAATCTGTGAGTTATTAGGTTGACCAGCTGTGCAAGGAACCACTGCTCAGTAACAATATGACAAGACTCAAAGAGTAAGGACTCACCTCCTCTGCTAAAAAAGACACTTCCTGCTGACTTCAGCCAACTAATTCTTACTAATTTCATGAAATTACAAAGCGCATAAAGATATTCTGCAGGAAAGTTTAGGAAATCCCTGTGTTATTAGGTTTGCAGCAGGGGACCTGACTAGCAGACATCCAAGAGAGAAGGAGGACTGCATTGTGTTTGACTACAAATATGTAGCAAAAATTGTCTTCTGCAAATACATTACAGCTGAGCAAGCCAGATAAAATCAGAAGTCAAAAATTACCATGTCTATAATACAGGTCATCAGCAATATCAGAACTCAAAATCCAGGTCCCTTGAGGCCATCCTGGATCACTGTCATGTAGATCTCTCGTTTTCTCAATGCCTTGAACCTAGTAAGAACTCCACTATCTTATATTGTAGAGTCTTTAAATGCTATTGGTCAAGAGTCAACTCCATCAAGCTGCGTAAAAAACCCATTCCAATTAGCTTAAAATGCACACTAGACATTGGGCTTAAGAAAAAGTTTTGTTTCAATGACAATTTTGATTCCAGCTATATAGTGTTTTCTCAGAAATATCGATTGCTAGAAATACCTGTGGGATTTGCCATTTAACTGTTGCGTTACAGATTCGTGCAGGACTGAATGGACAACAGTTGTCTTCTGAGTTAAAATTGTGGACAATATTCATGCTCCAACAGAGTGAGACTAGAAGGCAGTTAATCTCTCAGCTCTGTCTAAATAAGCACACACAGTAGTTAGTATCAACTTAGGTGCACTACTTGGATGTTTATTGACCTGTGTATCTACTGTGCTAGAGCAGACTGTATTCTACTGAAGCCTTTTGAACTCTTGCTTATGTCTGTGGTTTGCAGACAACACAAATTTCCCAGAATAAGGAGAACCTCCAACACATTTCAATTTACAAAACATGTGCTGCCCATATGAGAAATGTATCCCAAAGGAATGGGAAATTATAGTTTGCACATGTGTGGATAAGAGTCAACTGGTGTTGAAGGTAATTAAATTTTGTCACTAATTATTTTCAACCAACAGTGTGCATTAATTAATTCACACAGTGCTCCTGTGAAAGAAATGCAGAAAGCTCTGAGACTGAGGGTTTGTTGATGGATGAAAATTGATGTATAACAGGATAGGGAGAAATTTTTAAATGGATAGCTGCTTCAGATTGCCTCTATGAGTGAACATTCCTATTCTGGAGCAAGTTCTAGCTTGCTTAGTCCAAATGCAAAGCAGCTTGAACTCATTTAGAAAGAGAGATGAAAAAAATCACCCTTCTATTCAAGATAAAACCAAGCAAACTCCCGAACCAGTTACTCATTAAATCTATAGACAAACCACAAATCCCATTATTTTATGTCCTGGAGTACTTCCATTGTTGCACATTTTTCACATCTGGCAAGTGTGTTGGTATAATTCTGATGATGCTCCCTCTGAAAGGATACAGTAAAACTTGGAGTACTCTGAAGGGGAACAAGGGTGGCTGCAAGTATGACTCAGCAGCTGCTCAAGCAAAGCAGGCCATCTTTCTTCAGCTCAGGATGGCTTGTGTGTGTGGGGAGAGAAAGTTTATAAAATCATAACTAGGACAGAGAAGATGAATAAGGAACAATTGTTCATTATTCCTTCTCATATAAACAAAATAATTTATCCAATGACAGGTTTAAAAACAGTTAAAACCAAAGGGAACAATTTTCCACACAACAAGATATTGAGCTGTATGACTCACTTCTAAATTAAGTTTGGATGTGAAAAATATTAGCAGGTTGAAAATGGCATTAGGCAAGTCAACTGGAGAAAGGTCCATCGAGGATAACTAAACAATGGCCCTAATGTGATATCAAGAGGAGGAAATGCCTGCAGCACTGATCACTAGAAGAAAGGAAAGAGGAACGGATCACTGTGTTTCTTAAGCTTTTTCCCCTGAGCAGTTGGTGCTGGCCATTGTCTGAGACAGGCTAATGTGATGCTGAACCAGCATGGGATTGCTTAAACTGGTGTTTTTATGAGTTTCCAGTGACAACATCTGAGCTTAAATGGGTTTCAACACTACATTTAAAAGAAGTAATGGTAACATATTACACAGAGAATGCAGGGCACCAGAGCTGGGTTTGGATCTTGTTTTGTCCAACCCTTCTGTGTTTTCTCCTTTTTAGTAGCAATTATGATTACTCAGTCTATGTCTTTCCTATCTAAAGAGCTCTGCAGCTGTATGGGAGGGATGGCAAGCACTATCACTATGAAATAAGAAGAAACTATAAATAAGTCAATTCCTTCCATGCCCTATATTTATCAGACTCAAAAAAAAAAATTCTATTGATATAATAACCCAGATGAGTGAAAGATTTCTTTATGAGGATCTTGACGTTTTGGTCACATCTGATTAACTGAATGCTATGGTCATCGTTCCAGAGGCTGTATATTGAGAATGAATTTGCCTTGTAACTATCTGGCTCTAAAACTTGATTGAAAGACACAATGAAGTCTTTATGGTCTTTCTGGGTTCTGACAATTTTCCAGTTACCAAATACTATCGACAAGAAACTCCTCTTGTTTTTCTGTTTATTTGCACATTTCATTGTCCTTGTTTTACATGATAATGCATTTTAAGGATTAAAACTCTCTCCAATCTATTTTTCCATCCCAGTGCTATTAGTGTAGATTTTAAAAAGAGGTTTTCAGTTAAGGATAGACAAATTCTTTTTTGCCTAATTTTGACTTCACAAAGAAAACCAAAAAACAAACAGGATGAGATGAAAAGTTCAGTTTGACCTTTTTATGGTATTAATGAGAGAAAAGCCAATGAAAAATAGATTGCAGTGAAAAATAGAAAATAATTCTGAAGAGAGAACATGTAATGAGGACATGAACCCTAAGATCTCCCACACATGCTGAGCCAGTTTCTGTGGAATGGTGGACAGTCTGCCATCTCTACTCTAGCATGCAAAGTTCAACCTACCAGAAAACCCTACAACCAACCAACTTAAAAAAAACCCCAAAACAAACCAACAAAAAAATCCAATTAATATGGCCGGGGGAAATCATAATTTGAAATTGCAGGAAAATGTAATTAATGGTAATTATGTCAATAAGAATAGGGGTGATAAGGAGTGAAGTGGACTACACTTTTTGCCAAACCCCAAGATTTTTTTAAAATGTAGCTTTATATAAAGTAACCACCTGGTTTCTATATCTATTCTTACATTCAGAATAAATTTAGAAAAATAACAATATGAAATTGTGGAGGGATTAAAAATACACTCACCAAATGGACTTATCAATTAAGACAGATTGTGAGAACAAAAATATAGTGCACAGAATTATAAGCTCTCAGGTAACATTTTAATTACATTCTATAAGCGCTATGTCATTTAGAATTAATGTTATACATATGGTCTTTCAGCATTCAAATTTTTTAGAAATGAAAATGCCAGATGCCACTGAAGCTGCCTCCATAAAGCACCTCTATTGAAATCCAAAGACATTTAACAAAGGGACAGTATTGATGAGTGGTTTCTACTATAGTCTGCCAATCACCTGGGGAGTTTTCATCAATAGAAATGATCTTAGAATTGTACTGTAGTAGATCTTGTTTAAGAAACAAAATTTCTTTATTCACTAATAATAGACAAGGAAAAAAAAAGACCCTACAAAAATACAGTGGGGACATAAATTTCATGAATTACATACCTAAGTGTCATGCATTTGTTGGAAACATGCCAAAAAAAGAGGATGCAAATAAAGCTGAGGAATTCTGTGTTGCACTTAAATAGTCATCTTGTGATGTTATTCATGAGTTCACATACTACATGGGCAACTTATAAATATCTTCTAAAAATAAGAATGAAACATTTTAAAAAATTCTGTGGACAGTAGAGCCAAATTAATACTTTCCCCATGCCCACCTCACCCCAAAGTGCTCAAGGCTTGTTAAAAATACCAAGAGAATTACAGCAACAAAAGTAGAAGCGGTAGAAGCAAGGGTTCTTGTTTTTTTCCAGAAAGCCAGGCATGCATAATCGTATTTCCCACTCCCAAGTATTTGGGGGGCTATAGAAACATTTCAGTCCAAGATGAACACAGGCTAAAAGTCTCCAAGATAATTATAAACCCATAAGCTTTATTAAACTAGAGGCATGATACTCAATACTTGCTTTCACATGGTAAAAACCGTTCTAGATTCCCATTCCAGGTCTCCCATTTAACACTTACGTGGCTGCAGAGTAGCCAGGGAATAGCATAGGATAATATTACTGCGCGTGATTTCTTTCTCCCTGCTGACTTGAGGATGTCTCCTAACCAAACCTCAGTTTGGTTCCTTCCTCTGCTTGACACAACTTGAACATGTATTTCTAAATTTCATGAGAGGGCTCAGACCACAGGTGTACATAGCACAGTCATCTGAAATTTTGGACTGTACTCCATCCAAAGTAGGACATGCAACATAGAACATGACAGTCCTGCTTCCAGGGGAGCAGGCAAAATCTGAGGTCCCACTTGCTCAGCACTGATGGGGTAGTTCTAGTAGGCTGGACCCAGGAATCTGCTACAGCCTGAGAAGGACTCTCATCTCTGAAACATTAGGAGGGGATGGCATCTCTGAGGAGAATTGCTTCAGTTGGAGAGAAAACATAAACTCACATCCCAGGATAGTGTTCCAACGGATGAGCTGTAAGATAAACAGGAAATCCTTCCGATAGACTTTTCAAAGTCTCACTTTCTATCCCTGCCCTATTTTCCTCATCTCTCTTCTAACACTTCCAAAACTAAAATGTTCCAACAGCAAAGAACTCATTCTATGTTGAACACAGCAACTTTAGTTCATCATTCCCTCGCAGTCTGTACCACACAGTGCAATCTGAGATGGCTCTGCTGGGGTTTTTGTGTCTTCTTGACACAATGAACACATTTACATACAAAGCTATATGAATAACAGTGGTCTGAAAAATGCATTATTTCAACTAGAGATGTCAAAATCTTTTTTCCCACATTGTGTCTTCAATCAATGATGAAATACAGAGAAGGCAGAAGGAAATAGCATTAATTTGCCTCTCTGACTGCTTTACATATCCCCTCATGTCTCAGTGGGATTTCTGGAAATAATGCAAAGCCTCTCCAGTACTTGACGTGCAGTACCTCCAAATACAACAGAAAAGCTCTAGAGGCAATAAGCAGGAAAATTTGCATAAAAATGGAAACTAATTTCTCTCTACATACAGAGAATATTCTGTGTCTGGCAAGCAGTATGAGCCTGAATTTGCATGCCTTTCTTTCCAAACAGTAATACAGGCACTGTCACATCCATTCTGCTACTACTATGATAAAAGCAAACAGCATTTAGCTCAACTGTTACGTATTGTTCAGTGAATGGGTTGTTTCAGGATATAACAAAAGACATCTACCTTTTGCAAATGTTTCTAAGGATAAACATGTGCAAATTTTTATAAGAAAAAGTCCTCTTTTTTCCAACATATTTTTCCATTTGCTCATAAGCTTCTTGATTTTTTTTCTGTGGAATAGCAAAACAAAGCCGTGCTATGTTCTCAGCAGGGCTATTTTCATAGTAGAACAAGTTTCAGAGTTGTGACTTGGTACTCTTCCATCATTAAAAACATAAAAACAAAAAACTGATTCCTTGTCCTTCCTTCAAGGAAGGAACTGGAAGACACAATTTCCAGTGGTATTCCTGGTATCTCTGTAAGCAAAAAACAACAATAGCAAAAGTTTAACATACATAATAGAGGAAGGAAGAGACAATGAAAGCAATGTTTGTGTTTATTTTCTCCAGTGTATGCACTCAACTATCACTGACTTCAATGCAAATGCCATTTTCCACAACATCTAAAGAATGAGAGTGATGCAGGAGGAACCATACCCTAAAGTAGGAAGCACAGGAAAAAAATAGCCAGGCAAACAATCAGCAGTCTGCTCTGAAGCTACCACTGTGCGGGGTGGCAATGTACAGACTCCTTTTGCCAAACTTGCCTTATTAGGAGTTTTCCCATATACTCTTCTGTTCTCATTTTGCTTTTAAATAAGTAGAATCCAAATAGAGAAGCAATAGGTCCCCTAGCTACAGTAAACACAGGTGGACAAAACAGAATAAAAGTTCATTTCTTATGATCTGACATTCAAAGAAGATAAAAAGCTCATGCTGCGATTTGATGTGGCCTTTTGGAACACAACTTGCTTTCCCAGCTTACTTGTCTGACCTCTGTACTGAATGACAAAAACTATCAATATAATGTGCAGAAGTGATGTCACTCCTTTGGTATGAAGGGTGAGGGATGGCTCATTTGGGATATTTGTTTTAATGACATCACAGTCACACATCGTGTGATCTCAATCAAATAGATGTTTTTAAGCTTAAAAAGACCTATTAATCTATCTATCAAAATATTTTTTTGGTTTTGGTATTCCAGTATGCTCACTAGCACTGTTACCATTTAAATGACTTCCTAGCTGATGCAGTAAACATATTCAAAGATACAAACAGCTCAGTTTTATTTAAAAATTGAAACAAAATTATCTGCCTCAAACAGCAACAAAGAATTAAAAATCAGTTTCCAGTAACTGCAATGGAAAGTCACAAGTGGCATCTGCAAATTCTCTGTGAATCTAAATAATCTGTCAGACCATCATCTGAACCAGATCTGTCAATAAGAGTCATTTGCTTCACAAAAACTGCACCTCCAAAAAATAATTGCCCAGTTTATACCTGTGACCATAATAATAAAAAAAGGTGATGCAAACATGACTAGCTCAGTTGGTGGGAGCATGGTGCTGATGACACCAAGGTTTTTGGTTCAATCCCCATATAGACCATTCACTTCAGAGTTGGACTCTGATCTTTGTGGATTCCAATTCAGAATATTCTGTGATTCTAGGCTGTGTCTGTGATGCTTTAAAAATTCATTTTGGCATAATCTGTAGCTTGCATGTGCTGAATTGAACAGCATCAGTGCAAATTTCATTTTCCATAGGCTTTACTTTACATCAACTTTACAAGTTGATGGTAACTCTGGAGGATCTCAGTATTATGTATAATTAATAAGAGCTAGACATGACAATAAATCTGAATTAATATAATAACTTGAAATATATTAGTCTAAATGATAATATTTAAATAATTTTTTCATTTTTATATCAAGTTTTCTTTATACTTACCTGGTTTATCACCTCTATTTTCAAATTCACAAAGAACTAAAATTCTCATGAAAGGCGTTGCTAGAAATATATCAAAGACATCAGTAGCCCCAAATCTTCCCAGCTTCCTTGCTTTACTCTCAATACCAGCCATCAATGTTTCAAATGAAGAGCATA
Organism: Ploceus nigricollis; assembly: GCA_013399945.1. Classification (NCBI taxonomy): domain Eukaryota; kingdom Metazoa; phylum Chordata; class Aves; order Passeriformes; family Ploceidae; genus Ploceus; species Ploceus nigricollis. The sequence continues at coordinate 307,557 of VXBC01008646.1, read as the reverse complement.
AATTAGTTCAGGATATCCTTGTTCTGAAAAGCAGTAAAGAAAAAGATCAACACAGATCACTGGTACTTGTTGAATCAGCACACAAAGACATAAGAATTTAGGCTATTCCCCCATAACACGAGGTCAAAACAGTTTTCTTTTCTATGCAGTCTCTTCATGAATGAAACTACAGCGATATCTGCTGTGGATGATACCTGGTATAGTTTTATAACAAAAGGACTGTTCTAGGAGTGTACTTATTCAGCATTTGCCCTACATCCAGTTGGTATAAGTATGTGAGTTCATACTTCCATTTTGGTTCCTTTTAGTGAGCTCACTGAGGTCTATGGGCTTAGAAGACATAAGTTTCTGAAGGTAAAACTTATCTGTATCATATATGCTTCTGCTGTATTTACTGTGATCTGTTAGCATTGCAGTGATGCCTGCAGTATCCTGCCAAGTATTCGTCTACATCTAAAAGGTGTACTGAGAAATATTTTTCATAATACTTGCATTTAACTGTAACTGCCATTTGGTTCCAAAAAATGCACCCTGATTAGTGCAGTTCTTAATTTAAACCAACTGCTCTCTACATGTGTGAAAAAGACTGTCACTATGGTAGCAAAACACCTGGGATAAACTCCTAGGCTATTGAAAAAGCTAGTTTTGCCAGTAACTTCAGGAGACCAGCATTCAGTCTTCTGCTTAAGAGAACAACAGATAATGAAGCTTTTGTTAAGTGTTCTGGCCTACCTCTGCTCTCTGGCGGATGTTTTCCTTGGTAAATTTGCCACCTGTATCAGAAAAAAAACAACTTATTCTTACCAAAATAAAAGACAAGACCCTATATCTTTACAACACATGTTTCCTTTAATAGAAGATAATGTGTTTACAGTCTCTGTGCTTCCTCATCTCGCTTGGACTTCATCACCTTGGCTTATCTCCCATGCAACTTGTGTTTGCAAGTTCAGTAGTTTACACTGGAAACAGTGTAGTCAAAGAATATTCTTCATTACACAGGCAGAAGTTCATATGTGTTCTGTATTGATGTCTTTTCCTGCAACCAGAAACAAGGACACATAAACCTAAGTCTTTTGGCACTCCAGTGGTATAAAAAGTACAGCATCCCACTTTTGAAAAACAGTTCAGTCACTTTTCTGAATGAGTTCCACACAAACGAGAGAGCTGATGTAAAACCCAGATGCACAAGCCATCCCTCACTGATGAGAATGCAACACTGGCCAAAGTCTAGTCCTTAGGGAGCAGAACAATGCTGTGTAAAACATGGACAAACAACACAGGATTACAGTAACAGTATTAATGGTAGAACACTCCTTACTTCTTATGCCAGACAGACACAGAAAACACTTGTAGAGGCTTAGGAGATCCCCAAACATTCAGCCTAAAATCTGAGCAGCTATTAATGGTTTGGACTTATTTCTTCTGTTGGTAAGCACATTGTTTCTAAGTCTGAAATCATTAGAGGAGTGTTCTCAGCAAAGCAGATGCAAAGAAGCAGCACCTTTTCCAACTGCGTACCTGCTCGCTGCGTCAAGAGCTCCTATGCCCTCTCTAGGTGACTATTCCAGAAAGATGGACAATACAGCTAGGTTGATGTTTCTCACACATCATCAAAACCTCAACCCTGCCTCATGGGTGTCAGAGATAAAATGCCTATTAAACCAAGATGGGATCAAATTTCTCAAATTCAGCAAGTTGCTCCTAGGAAAACCCAGTACAGGTGGAAGTAGTCAGGCTATTGTTGAGGAGGTGAGTTAAAGCAGTCATGACATATGGTTAGGTGACCTAGAGTGGACAATTTGAAGGTTATTAGCTTCCCAGGTGTCCCCCAGTGGGCATATTGTCCTGCAAAACATGCCTTTCAAGGTATGAAAGACCTCAGAGAGCTTTGGCTGTCTGTTCTCGGGCTTAATAGAGGATTGATAGTTTAAACACAATGTTCACAGCAATATTATTAATAAAATAAGGTGCTCAAGGTTAATAAGCACACACAGCTATCTCACCCCATTTGCAAGTGAGTAATGGTTATTTCCACCTTTTGGCATTTTATAAGCAAATGGCACTCTCATTACAGCTGTTCCCTGAATTACTACTAGCAGGACAACATCACTAGCAGGAAAACAGCGCTGGTTTTACAGAGCAGCTCCTGACTTACACTGCCTCCTGTGCAGGAGCAGGCATTTCCCATACCCGTTGCAAATTAAAACCTGAGTTACAGGTACTCACTACATCTAAAAGTCAGATCCCAGACATTGGCTGACATGAATTATGAGTAACTCCTACAGAAAGCCACGAGTCTAAATGTTTTCTTTCAAAGAGAGTAAAAGGAGAGAAGAAAGAACAAAATTTCATTTTGATTACACTCTACTGTTGTGGCTGGATGGAAGTGCAAATTTTATAGTTGTCCTAACCAAGCTATTCTTACTTTTTTGTGAGATGGTGAGTTTTTTGGATAAAGTGTTCTTAATTTAATCTCATTTCTGTGAATTTTACACTAATGGCTGTTCCTCAACACAGCATAGAACCTGAGTGAGTCCATCCTATAGATCCACTAACACAAACTTTTAACTGATGCAAGCATTTGGGATTTGCAGTTGCAGAGAATGCACAGAAAGCAGAAAATAGCCAGGTAGGTGTGAAATACCAAGATGTCCAGGGAGTACAACACAAATTTTCAGAGTCAAATACTGCAAATTCTACATAGACAACTCACAGGCTCATTGAGAATCAGAAGAAAAAGAATGGCACTGAGATAGAATGACAAGGGAGAGATCCGCATACCACTCCTTTATGAAGAAAACTGAAATAATGTATTGCCCTGATGGGAATTTTCTTTTAAAGTGGCTGTAAATAAGATGCAATTAGCACAGAGGTAATAAGATACAAAATATCCCCTCTTATGCTACTACTTTGGAAAAACTCCAGCAACTTCACAATTAAAAAAACCCAAAAAACCAAAAAAACCAAAACCAAAAAAAACCCACAAAAGTGTATGCTAATCTTCATTTGCAGTTTTGTGAGTTTATATATTTTCCCTGGAATACTAATGTCTATTTTATTTATTCTCATTAGAGTGATTTCAAAAATTCCTCCTCAGACATGTCTCATCATGTTATAATTATCATCATCATGAAGGCTTCTAAGAGCCTCTAGTTACAATGCCATGAAGTTTTCTAATAAATTATAAAGTGAAAGGATAATTTAGTTTCCATAACCAATTAATCTTTGGCTTCTTAGCAAAACTTAGTTCCAAAAAATAATGTGTCCCCTAGTCTCGGGAGAGATAGACTACAACAATCAGTTCACCTCACTCTTTCTCTGGAAATGATCAACATATCCGAATGCTTTCCAGTTCCAAGCCATAAAGGGCATATGGAGAGTCTGAAGTAGCCTCTTTGAGCTCTCAAAGTTCAATGGGAGAGCAGACCAATGACTTAGCATCTCAACATTGAGACAAAGGAAAGATTGTCATGAGCATGCCTCAGCTTGATTTGGAGCAGGATCTCATGCATTTTCTACAGACCTTTGGCTAACATTTCCTGAGATCAATGCAAGTAGTCATTAATTTCATGGCTACTGATGTGCATACTAGGAGGGGAGACACAATGTTATTATGTAAACAAGAGGGGCAACCAACATAAGCATTTGGACTTGCTACAGTAGGTAATCAAGTTGACAGCTGTTGAATTGTAGGTATATGTGCCCCAGGAGTAAGTATTCATTAAAAAAACCTAGTTTTGTGGATTCTAGTCTAACCTGGATCAACCCTTCATAACACTAAATATTGTGGTTTTATTTATTTAAACTTAAGTGTCTGAAATATCTAGAAATGTATTCTACTGTATGCAGACAAGGTCAGTGAGATGTTTCAGGTGTCAAGGGGTAAGCTTTCACATTTCTGGAATGATAGAGGAAAGATTTATAAAGTTTTTACTGGCCTGAAGGAAAGAAAGAAAGTAAAAACATCTGCCAGAATCATAAGTGGATTGTTGGCTAAATTCATTCAGTGGAGGAGTCTGAAATAGATCATCTCTGTCTTAAGAAGTAGGCATTAGTGGAGTAATCAAAAATAATTACTAGAGAGGAGTCCAGGACATACCTACAGGGAATAAAACTAATCTGAAAATGTAAATTAAATTCACAAAGTATGGATAGAAAAGCCAGGAGTTCTTACACTCCTGGACTCACACAATGTACCAACCTTGCTAAGGTCTTATGAAACAATAACAGAAATATTTTTCGAGTCTGGGATAGTACTTATGAACATGTCAGTAAAAGAGGGAAAGTTGCAGACAACAGAGGTTGCTACAAATACAACTATGACCACACTGCCCAGATCATCTTATAAAACATCCATCCAAAGAGACAAACATGGATTTAATTTAATCACAAAATGTCCTGAGTTGGAAGGGACCCTCAACAATCAGTGAAGTCCAGCTCCTGGCCCTGTATAGGACAGCCTGAAGAGTCACACCATGTACCTGAGAGTTTGAACTCCATCAGGCTTGGTGCTGTGGTGACCTCCCCAGGGAGCCTGTTCCAGTGTCTGACCACCCTTTGGGGGAAGAACCTTTTTGTAATAACCCACCTAACTCTCCCCTAAACAGCTTCATGCCATTCCCTCAGGTCCTGTCACTGATGACCGGAGAGGAGAGATTGGTGCCTGCGTCTCCACCTTCCCTCATGAGGAAGCTGTAGATCTATCACCCTAAGATCTACCAAGTCTCCCCTCCTCCAGGCTGAACAAGGGAGCTGCTCAGCTGCTCAAACTTTGGCATTGCCTACAATGTTTCTAATGTGCTCCAGAAATTCACTGCCGCAGAGAGAAGTAAACGTAAGTGGGTGGAAAAAAGGTTCAAACAGCTGAGCACCAGCGACAGTAGTACAAATTTAAACAACTCTCTCCCTTTTTAGGTTTTGAAGAAGATCAAAAGGAGGCTCTGCAGTTCCTGAGGTGCTCTGTCACGAGTATATTTGTGCTTGCCACCTGGCACTATTGTATAAACAACATACAGTACACCACAAGCGATGAGGCCATTTCCCACAGCAGCCCTTTCTCTCTCCTCGTAAACAAACCCAAGGCTGTGCGCATCCTTTACAGCCGCCCCGGCCTCTCCTCAGGAGCTCACATGAAAGCGCTTTGACTGTGTTTTGCATTAGTTTGCTTCCAGTGCCAAACAGCCTCCGGACTCGCCCAGCGCCTGCCACGAGCCCGTGCTCTGGGAGGGCAGACAGCCGGGCTGTGGGAGGCCCACGGGGCTCACCCAGGGCCAGCAGCACAGCTAGGAGCCCTCTGACGGTACAGTGGATGGCCAGACCTCTGGGTCCGGGGTTATCTGCAGGATTTGCTCCGTACACCTGCCCTGGAGCAGCCAGAATGGCAGCGCTTGCAGCCAGAGCCGCTTTTTTGACCCTGGACGTTAACGCCCGGCCTTCCCCCTGCACCGATGAGTTTCTGTGGTTAAACGGGTCAGGCACCAGGCACGTGATTTCTTCAGGGCTACTGAAAATTGATTAATCCCGTTTTGGCACTGGTCAAAGTCTTAAGAAATGTTGTACAGAAATTATTTTAGTTCCTTTCTTTCTGAGGGCCTGCCCCTCTCCACTGCCCCTCCACTGCTCTGGCTGCAGGTGTCTGGCCCCAAAATAGCATGAACTGGGTTTGTGCAACAAGAGTGTGGAAGGAGTTCAAAACTATGTTTCTCAGTCTGGGCCTCCAGAGGAGGGCAACTATAAATAGATGCAAAGGCAAGGATAATTGGCATGTAAAATGAATAATGCCACAAGCTCACCCTAGGAATTTTAGCGAAATAAAACTTTTGCAGCCATTCTGCCAACTTGTATTCTGGTTTCCCTCATCTGATTTTTTCCAGATGTCCCACTTTCCCTTTCTTCTTTGAACAGTAGTACCTTTCCCTGGAGTCCCAACATCATATTGTATAAATTATATGTATTCCAGCCTCTAATAACTTTCAGAGATTAAGCAAAGAAATGACCATATAAAAGATGAATAATCCTAACAAGCCTGGTGCTTGTTTAGCTTTTTAGGGAAAATTGGGCATGTTATTAAGTAAAAAAAAACTTCTAATCTCATGGTCCATATGGGGACTGCTTTTGGCCTTGGACATGTCACTGTGAAGAGGTGCCTTGAGCCCAGGTAGTTTGGCAGGAAAGTAGAGCTGTAAAAGCACACCTTTTTTACCTCATTCACAGGTAATAATTTGACAAAACATGAACTTGTGGGACAGGGTAACTGCTAACCTACTGCCCATCCAGACTTTCTCCAGGAAAACAGCTTGAAGAAGAAATATATGGGACAACAGAACTTTCTGTTGAGAGGAAACTGGAAAGAAAACAGTTAATATGATCTCTGTTTCTAACTCATACCACATTTTGTTTTCTGACTCTTAACAGACACCCACCTCAGACTTGGATCCACTGGAAATTTCCATAGATTTCATAAAACAGGATTTGAAACTCTGTTGTGGCAAAAGTATGATATAAAAAAATTTACAAATTTGTTTCTAAGAGCCATCAGATTAATTTCCCTTTTGGCTTATGCTAAATCTTGGGGGTGGAGGAGAAAAAAAATAGCTCCCATAATTGAACTCTTCAGAGTAGGACTTGAAATTATGTCCTGACAACTCACAGCAACCAGGCAGGACCAGCTTTCATTGCCCCACAAGAAAAGGAATAAGCATGCTCCAGAAGTCAGAAAGCAACCTGAATTATCAAGGAAAGTTGTTTAGTGTAGGGGCAGGGAAAACAGGGTAAGAAACAAACTGGTTGGTCAGGTCAAGAGAAATTATCTGTATCTGAAGTATGGAAAACCACTACCATCTGTCACTACAATTTTTTTTTTTTCCAAAAGTAAAACCCAAGGATATGAAAAAGGAAAATAGTTAAACCATAAAGGATAAACTGCTCTGGCAGACAGAAGAGCTCAAGAAGTCTCTCCATCAGATTGCTAACAGATACAACCCATGGAAAATGAAGTGCAGGTAGATAGATGTTGAAAGCAGACTAGCTTGTGTAGTGTGTTTCAGAGACACAAACATCATCTTCAGGGTGGTGATGAAAAAAAAGTTAGTCAAAATTCAGAGAATGGAAAGTAGCCCTTAGATATCAAAGAAGAAAAGGTCAATTAATTTAGTTTTTCTTAATCTATGCCAGTTACATCTATGAAGAGACAGACCCTCTTCACACTGATGTCGCATTCCAGGTCTCAGCCTTCTATCCCTCCTTTCTGGAGATAAGCTCCATACACAGAACTATTATGAAATAATCTATGTCTGATCAGAGTATCTAATATAAATGCACAAATCCTTCTGTGTTCATAAACCAGCAAGGTGACATGAGAAGCTATTCTAATTATGCGTGTCCAATATGTGGAAAAAACCACAGACGCTGTTAACTCTTTACATAAAGCTGAGAATCAAATGCCCTGTGTCTGGGTTTCTTCCTGGAAGGGATGGCTGAAAGGTTCCTCTGCAAGCTAAAATTGAAATTCTGTGGCACAGTTCAACTCAAGAACTGAATTTCTTTGCAGATACATGATTCCAGGAGGATTTTCACTAAATCGAGTAAAGGATGCTCTGAGCTCTTGCCCCTGACAAATCAGGGGGGAAAAGCCTGTGAAATGAATTCAAGGCGCAGAGGAGCTTTTCTGCATTGCAAAAGGTAACTTCAGAAGGTTAAGTCAATAAACCTGAAGTATGTCAATAAGCCACGATACATTTTAACAGCCCCTACCCAAACAAGACTATTTCATTTGGATATTTTGCTATCAGAAGGTCAACAGTTTAATTACATCACCTAAAGAGCAACCCAATTAAAGTTACCTCAGCAATGCATACATACAGTTCAAATAACTCTCCCAAACAACATAAATGGTCTTAAAATGGCACCCTTTATAATCACAAAGGAGATCCTTGGGTGACCATCAGAGAGATGAAAGGTGAATGGCACAGCCCTTTACCCACACAGTCTGCTTTTATTGCCTTTCAAAACACAATTGTATTGCTTTTAATGCTTTGGCAGGTTCTCCAGGTTTTTTTCTTTCTGCAGCAAGATCAGGCTACAGGAAGAAAAGCACTGTTAACGCTGCAGTCTTAAGGACTATTTTTACTGTTCCTGATTTATTTCTGACCTCCTGATTTTTTTTTTTCTGTTTGACCTTTTACATGAAGACAAGGAAAAGAGTACATTTCATCTGCCAGTTGAGAGCATTTTCTTTTCTTCACCAGCAGAATTATAGGGTTTTAAGTGAATGTCAGCTATTCTGCCTGCAGGCTTTTACTTCACAGCAACTGTATACCAGGCCTTTTCTTTCTTCACTAGTAATAGCCTTTGTTGAGTAAGGCAATGTTTACTGAGCAAAACCTGCACAGCCTCTAAGAATTGAGCTGAATGACGATGTTTTGCAAATCAGTTTCTCTTGGGAGTCAAAATTGGTGACATGTAGCCAGGTGTTTTCTTAGTGCTATTGGCTTGTTTACTAAACCTGCAAATATCCCGTCAGGGTTCCTCTGAATCACAATGAATGTCACACAAGCCCCTTCCCAGTTTTGGGTTGCCTCCTGACCAGAAATTGCTGCTTTCTGTTGTCTCACTTCACCATCAATTCACTCTACAGCTCAAAGTGTATGGTCCAAGCCAAGGTTAATGCAGATAGTTGTGTGCTCAAACTACCCATGTACTGAGCTAGAGAGAGACAGAAAAGGTTTGAGAACATCACCATTGCTTTAGCACCAGGGCTACTTTAGCAACCTTGCATGTAGGAAAGCTGAGAACAAGTCACCCCCTCCTCCTCCTTTCCCTTGTTCTCACAGTACCCTAAACTGTCAGCCTTTAACAGTGTCCTGTCCACAGCTGTTCTGGTTCTTATACTTGCATCCAGAGCTTTGGGAACAACAGGAACAGCAGGAGAGTCATGGGTAGGACACTAAACAGAGGTGGGTGTTGCACAGGAGCAAACAGGTTCAGATCTCAGCCAAACAAGGCTGCTGCCTCTAAGACTTGGGGCTGAACAGACCATGGTGCAACCTTCACCTTCCTATGGCACTCCCAATGTAATGAGACACTTGAATTCTCGGTCTCAGCTATCACTGCTGCATCTGTGGCCTCCTTCCTGGCAGCTCTGTTTGTCTCTGCTGCTTATGCAGGTAAAAAAGGCAGAACTCTATTCCTACTATCCTATTTCAATGAGGGACCAACAACAGCACTGGCCTGAGACAGGGAGACTCTTTCTTGTGTTTTGAAGTTGTTCCCAGGACACCACATTCCAAGATCTTGGCACTAAGGGGCCTTGAAGCCATTCAGAGAAGCTGTTAAGAGAAAGGAGACCAAGGTACTAGGGTACCTGCACCTAGGAAGGGTGCAGGTTTGCTGAATTTCCTCCTTAGGACTCCATGTCCTTGTTAGGACACAAGATACACCAGCATGAGGCAAGAGGGTTTCTGCAAGTCTTGAGCAGGAGATATGAAGGGCTTCCCTGGCTTCTTTCTCCTTAGCTGACTAATAGCATGGACATAGATCTCCAATAACCTGTCTTAGAGATTTACTGTCTGCAGTTTGCACTTGTACTGCTGACCAGCCTGAAGGCAGATGTGGCCAGCAACTGACTCCATCACATGATCAAAGGCCTATCTGCCATTTTTCTTGCTTACACCACAACAGAGTATCCAAGAAAGTTAGTCTGTGCAACTTCACCCTCTCCTTGTGCCCAACAAATAACTTGTAGCCCATTAACTATCAGAGAAAGGATAATATCTTACTTCATCCTAGTTACAGAAATTAAAATAACTGGAAAGCCTCCTCTTCTCCCTCTGCAAGAAGCTTCACCCAAGTTTCTTCCAGGCTGGTGTCTGCAGTGTGCAAACCATTAGGGTCTCCTGCAAAAATTATAAATTTCCAGTCAGTCTTTACAAAAAGCAGCATTAGTTTCCTAATCACACAACTGAGAAAACAGGATATAAAAGTCCCAGTTAAATTAACTTAGCAGGTATTCACAGACTAATAAAAAATTCCTTATAACAAATTTGAATGTCTCTGTTTTCCCCTCTGTTTTCAGAATCCAACAGCATTTCTCTTTACTCAAGACAAGTCACTGAACTCTCAAAAAGGCAATTCTGCCTAAAAGATATTCTTTGTCATACAGATTTTAAACATCTGACTTTTGTTTTGTTATAAAAGATTGTATAAAAATATCTTCTACTGCATTTCTGTCTTCAGAGCTAAGGATAAACTGTTGGTTCAGCCCAGCTGTTACTGAAATGTCTTTTGCTGCCTCATCCACACAGAAAGACTAGATCCTTTTGACAATAGTTAAAGCAGTACAAGATAACCTCATCTTCTCCAAGTATAGAAGCAGTAGGACTCGTACAAACGTGCCCTCTAACAGCACAGTTATGAACATTAAAAAATTAATGGTGGATCAAAAATGACATCTAGCACAATGTACTGTGCTTAACACTGGTCAGCAGTGGACATCAGGGAGGAATGAATTAGCATGGAAAGCTCAGACTAACATGCTGCAAGATTTCATACTAGGTTTCCAGGGATTTGTGTATGACAGACACCTTAAGCCATGGTAGGTATATTTGTGCCTGTTAAATATCAAGCCATCTTTCATCTTTGAACCTTCAAAGCCAGGTTCTGAAGCTCTGAGAACTTCTGGACCCCAACACATGCCATGGCCAAGGATTGCATAACTTCAACATGCAGTAGCCTGTGAAGCAGCCTGTTATCTCTTGTTTGTTTTGAACCTGACACCTGATGGTTTCATGGCACACTTACCTGCTTTGGCAATGGAAGCAACAGTGATAAATGCTTTCATAATGACTTTTTCCTTCCTACTCTGAATTTTATTGACATCTAATTTAAGCCTCCTCCCACATCCATCTTTCCCACTGCAAAACCACACCCTGCTGCTTCTGGTAAAGAAGCCTCATACGGAAGGGAAGAGACATTTTTCAACTAGAAGAGTAAGAATATCAAAAATACACTATGTCACATGAAAAGTCACATTTTTCAGGTTCCAAGTAGTAGTGCATTTGTGCCAGCTACTTGGCATTAACTGCTTATTTACATGCCACTATTCTGTAGTAAACACAATGTACATTATCCTTCAGGGAGAGTGAGTCATCACTGAAACAGAGATAAAATTTATCAGGTAGTAAGAATGCATATCCAGGCAGGGACCAAGGAGCAGCTGACACCCACACTGTATTTATGTCTCACTTCAGCCGTCAATACTCTGGCCTAGTCCAACTGAAGGGGCCTTGCTTGGAGATGCTGTGGTATTGCCTGGGTAAACAGCCTGCTGACATCCCAACCACCAAAACCACTTCAGCCTCCTCTGCCTCTTCTCCTTGAGCTGTAGCACCAACCTGCAGACTAGCAGGCAGCCCTTTCCTCCCCTCTGCTCACACTCACATCCCCAACTCCCTGCTCTCCTCTGCCAGAGCATGCTTTTCAGACCCTCCCCCAAAACAGACCCTACTGAAAGACTCAACCCCTGCCAGTTGCTATAAACTCTATAGGAATGCCAGGGCCTAAGAAAAGATCTTTATGGACACTGATATTTATGGTTGGTTTGTGATCATATCAGCTGTCCTTAACCTGGACAGAAGACCTGGTTTATGGGGAGAGACACAAAGAAAATTTCCATAGTTAGGATGGCAGGCTAACATGATGACAGTGCTCTGGTCAGAAGGAGGAAGGGAATATGGCGAAGGCTGCTTGAGGAGAGGAGAAGCCAGATTTCTAAAATAACCAACATTTCGTAGGTATCACACAGGCTGGTTTGCCAACAACCAAAGCTATATACTGAAACCTTCACTGAGACAAGATAAAACCTTTCCTCCTGCAATAGTGGAGTAAACAGTTGCAAGGTAAGTGCATCACAAACAAAATTCACTGTTCTTCAGAGTGCATATCTTTCTATTGAAATAAAGATCTTTGTACAAAGAAGTTAATTACCCATAGGGGTTAATTAATTTATAACGAATCACTGGATCACTTCTATCATATCCTTTTCAGTTGATCATGTCTAAAACCTGTGCTACATATTTTGTTTGCTACACAATTGACTTGACCATTCATATTTCCTTTCTACCTTCTCTCCTTCACATAATGATGAAGCAAACTAATTTTAGAGTCATTTACAGCATAACAGGAGAAAGAGCATTACTGAATAAAGGCCGAGGTCAACTAGTGCTATGGAATTCCTAGTAGGAGATAAACCCACATGATCTTTAAGTATAATTCCTGCCCATTTCTTAAGAGTAAAGCCCACACACACACCTGCCTCCCATCTTCTGTCCTGATGAACAGAAACTTCTGTGCTTTCATCAGTTACAGCCTTCAGAAAGTACCTTATATAAAGTGGACTTTACATGTCATCTCAAAAGACAGGATTCCTAATGTCACTCTTCCATTTTTTGAGGTTATAAGGGTCTCAACCTAGAAACTCCTTCCTTCACACCTGCCTTTCTGAAGGTTTACTTAAATGATTTACTGCAACTATTAAAAAGTTAAGCTAGATTATCCAGCGGTGTTTAACCATGTGGTCACGAGTCCTTAGGTCATGCGGTAAATCAGGCCGAACACCTCTTGCAGGAGCACACCTGTGTGTGAATTTTAACATGGGTTCTCTGCAATTCCCAGGTTACAATCCTATGAGACTTTTCCCATTAATGCTTTGTTAGCACAGCTTATCCACTGGACTGCTCAGTCCAGATCACTGCTGTGTAGCCACAGAGAAATGATGTGCAGAAGGCAATGCAGAATCTTAAATATGATTATCAGTGTGCACCAGCAGCTAATTGAAGTTCTCATACCTTACTAATTCTTAGCATTGATACAGGATATCACCTGCTAAGCAACTTGAGTCATATAGTTGTCACAGAAGCACAGCAAGGGAGGGACTTGAGAGATAGTACAGGATCAGGGCCACGCACAGAGAGGATCAATTTTATCTGGATTGTCCCAATTGATTAAAAAGTCTTCTGAGGGTTTTGCCAAACTTGTTCTTGACCCCAAGGGGTCTAGATAAATTATGTCAATCTGATGTTCATCCTCATCTCATTTTAGTATCAAATGAATCATACTTACATTACAGTACTTGAAATACTTTATTTATGTTATTGTTCAAATCTTCTGTAATCTATACAAGCTTGAAGAACGTGTCAGCCTTTTCTAGGAAATTCAGTGCCAATCTGTTCTATGTTTGTTTCACGCAATTGTATCAGCTCTTTGGAAATGCTGACATCACTGCAAATTAATTGATCAGAGATACTGGAATAAGCAGAGGCACTGAAGGAACTGAAAGAGGAATATCCTGCATTTGCTTTTGAGGCCACAAAAACAGCAACGGGAAGGAAGAATGTCATGTGAAAGCACGTCTCCCCCAGACAGCATCTCCCCAGATGACAAAAGAAATTTAAAATAAATGTTTATGCCACAGGAAACAACAGGAAAACAGGAACTCTCCTGCATAGTGTCAGGGAAACTAATGCATGTTTCAGAAGAAGGCTCTAATTACAGCTTTTTAGCTATTTGAAGTCTCCTTAAGTTTGGAGTGTTTCAAAAGAAGAGGACAGATTATTCAGTCCAAAAGATACATTACATTTAGGTTTTTTTCCTTTCTGTGCTTTCTCTGCCTTTTCTTTATAGTCTGACAACAGCTGCCCAGGATGTCTACAAATAAAATAGTGTTTCCTGGCACTCTTATGCAAGTTAGGCCTTTTGAATGGCTTTCAGATGCATAGCTTAGATGTGCATTAAGTGCCAACAATCACAGCTGTACCCCAAACTTTTGCTGCTTCTTTAATGTTATCTTCTCACAGAAGTTTTCACTCCCACCATGTACGTGACTAGAACCATACACATACCTAATGTATGCAACTAAATTTGCTGTATATTGCTTTATCAAAGTCTCCCTAGTTTTTTTTTTAATACTGTTTTTGTCAGCACAATAGCTGAACAAACTATTTATTTTAATGGCCCCCAAAGATAACCATACCACATTTTTTATGGCATTTTGGCACTTAGAAAGCACCCCTGGGCATAACTCACATCAAAATTAATTCAAAGTAGGCACCTATGTCTAGACAGCTTAAATACCAACGTATTGCTTCCTATAAATCAAGCTTTTCTAAAGGCCTACAGACAGAAAATGTTCCTGAGAGATCTCTCTCCTTGCCTGTTCACTCCGGCTTTAACCATTGGTTTCCACCAACAGGTCCATCATTCCAACATGCAGCAACTGCTGCGAGTTGTGACAGCTTTGGGTGAGACAATCTTCTAAATGTGACCAATGCTACTGGCTCCAAATTACTGAAAAAACAAAAATCTTTTAGTACTAAAAAGCTAGCTGATATTTTTAGGACTAGTTGAAACTGTTTGAGTTACAACAGAAAAAAAGGAAAAGAAAAAATAATAAATTTTTAGGCATATTATGCTTCCACAGTCAAGTCAGGTTTAGATTTTTTCCTTGAAAAGGTTTTTATGTGGTCTCTCCAGAAAGAAGACCAAAAGAATGGAGACGGTTAGCAACAAATGAACAGAAATGCAAAGAAAGTGACAGAAACCATTTTGAACTACTGCTGTTAAAGTTTAGCCACTGAATCACCTCATGCAGACAAAAATGTGCTGAAGTCTGGCAGGAGACAATGCTCCTTCTCCTGCAAGCACACTGGGTGTCACTTTAATACCTTTGCCATCAAAAGTCCATGATAGCTTATGTTTTCCTCTTGTAAATCCCCTGGGATGTCAAACAGGATGCAAGAGTCTTGCTCTCTGTAGTCAGGGACATCCCGCGTGTGTACACCTGGAGTGTATACTGCTCTGAAAGTCAGACTGCTTCTGTCAGCACATATTCAAAATGAACAGATGAATTTGTGTGTGTCAGTATTTTATCCATCAAGGCAGGAAGCAGGAAATTCTGCCTCAGAACTAGATCTGTCAATATTTCCTGAAATCGTTGGCTATAATGAAGTCTTGTACATGTTCTGGTTTTTCAGAGGCTGCTGGTAATTTGTCCCTTTGAACTAGAAAGAAGGCAAGAATTATATTGTTAGACTCTAAATAGATTTTATTTTCTGTTTGGTCTTTGAAAGTTTTATTACAGAACCTCTCTCCTCTTTTTACCATCTGACTGATAGGAAATCAAAGGATTCTAAAATGGAAAACATCTGATTGCAGAAATGAAGCAATTAGCTGGCATCAATACCAACAGCTTATCATTACTGACAAAAGCATAGCTGCAACCTAGGATCTTAAAAAAAACCAAAAAACAACACAGAAGTGCAGCAGCCAGAGCTAAGGTCCATTGCAGCTTAATGGGAGAAAGCAATAAAGCAATGGCAAGCTAACTGATACTAGCTTTACTTATTACAATGGCTTAACCCATTTGCTCTTTGCCCTTGGAGTATTTTATTGCATATGATAAATACATAACAAGTAAACACTTCAAAAACGTTAATAAAAAAAAATCAGGTAAAGCAATCACCATGTCTATTAAGCTTAATGTTCCTATATTCACTTAATGGCACTGCATAGCCAAAAGGCTACCCTGTCTTGCACATAAATACACACATAAATAAAATACATAAAAATAGCAACTTCACTACTGAGCTTTAGAAGATACTAAATATATTTCAACAAATAAACTATTAGAAGACATAAAGACGGATTCTGAGAAATACTGTTAGTGACACACTCAATAGAACAGTTTGAAATTATGTCAGGGAGGTTATCAGAATTAAGGCTGTTTTAAAGACTCCTGTGGCAGGAGTCAATGAGATGCCTCTGAGCCTCATTTCTCCTCTCTGCATAAGGCTTGCCAAACTCCTGTTTCAGAGTCAATGATACAAAACCAAAAGTTAAGTCTTGTCATACTGACTCTGAATAAGTCTTATGGGATCTTTGACACAGGAATTAGGCTACAAAGCTCTCACACGAGAGCCAATAGGTCAAAATCATCTTTTGCTCGGAAGTGTTTTCCAGTTCCCAGGAATTTATAACGGTTTGTACACAACAGTAACAAAACAGCAATAAGAGCTCTGCAACTAAATCACTTTCCTTAGCAAACCAGGAAGAAATAACAGAATGGCCTTGGTCTTTGATGTTTGACTAAAAACACCAAGAGTGATCCCTGTGGCCATATAAAGTGGCCTTGGTATAATCAAGGCCCAAGTATATCTGTTTGCTTCGCCCACATTATGCAAAATCTCCATGTGACAGGCAAAAATGTGCCAGTCTGCTCGGCTGAATTCATTACTGGGAATAAGTGGCAGCAGATTCAAGGGGGAATTTTTGAAACATACAGGGAAAGAGTAGGAAAAAAAGAGGAGACAATTTTATTCTTTGCCTTGATACAGCATCACTTACTACATTACTTTTTTCTCTTCTAAGTAACATCTCTGTTTTCCTAATGGAATAACTTAAGGCTTTCTCCTGCCCCAAAATAGGTGGTTATGAGTTCCTGCTCTATCACCCTAAAATATAAAATAATAACCCTAAAATATATAATAATATAATACATACATGTAATTACACATAATAATACAGAGTAGAAAATATCACTCATACAATTGAAGTTTTAAGTCCTGTCTCATTATGACTTCATGCAAATTACTTAAATTAGACCATTTCCCTGGGCACCATGGAAATCCCATCCTCTCCCCTGCCTAATAATTCCCTCTCAACCTTGGTCTGTCTCTTCAAACTTGGCAGAAGCTGGCTGTCTCTATCCTTCAGACCAGCTTTCACCCTAGGCTCTCCTGCCCTTGGGAAGAGGAAGGGCTGGGAAGATGACAGACAAAACCAGGCCAGACCCCTCCCATTGCCCCCGATAGCTGTAAGAGTGGCAACTGCTGGAGGAGAGGAAAAGGAAGAGAAAAGTGCTGAGGAAAGGGAGAGATAAGGAGAAGCTGCAATGGATCACAATGCATAAACATGCAGGTGTGTAAACTACTAAGACAAAATGCTCAAAGGCAAGAGGATTAATAGGAGGCATCGAGGTAAAATTGGGCCAAGTGGAATGACGTCTCTACACAACCAGACCTAACTGAACAGCTCTGTATAAAAATAACAACTTGCCTTGCCAGCCACATTCTGCCTTTGGCCCCCAGCTGTTTCCACTTCCTTAACATATGTTGAACCAAATAATTTCCCATACAGCTTTTTCAAAAAAACACAAGGCCGGAAGAAGGTGAAAAAGACCAGGCAAGAAGAACAGTAGAAGATAAAACTGAAGTGTTTAATCAGTGCATTTCTCTGGGGTTTTCTACAGGTCTCACTTAACTACTTCATTACCAGAGCTGGCCCCAAGATGAACAGCCACAGGTAGCAGTTTTATGGAAGCCAAGTGGACGTCCAGGGCAAGAGATACCAGAATGGGATCTGTTCTTTCCCTGACTGGCTAGTAATGATCACAACAAAAAAATAATAACTACAACACATCTGTAATTCACATTCTAGAGGAGGTGCCTGAATTGCAGCCCCCTGCATAGTCCAGACACAGACAGGAAAAGCAGTTTTTTCCAGTTTTCTCCTTTTAGCAATTCTAAGAATAATAAAACAATCAAAAGCTCGTAGTATATTTGCTGGTTCTCTATCACTCTTCCATCAGCATAGCTCAAGGATAATTAATGCATGATTCCCTGGCAGCAGTCATTCTGTTTATTCATGAACCCAAGTTAATAACCCAAACCAGTAATTCCAAACTGCTAATTCTCACCCACTTGTATCACATAAACAGGAACAAAGCAGATTTATTCACTCAACAGGGAGAGAAGGAAAGAACTGAGACCAAAATGAGAGTCTTGTTCATATTCAAACACTCTGCTGCTGAATGTGGTGCAGTTGTGCACAGCTGCTGTGCCTCTCTGCCCTCTTCATATTGATGCAGCTAGCTGCAAGAACATACTGTACCTGTAACAGAACCTCCCTATCTTCATAAAGATGTTCACAGCCTAATCTATTCAGATATAACTGTTTCAGTCTCAGTCATGCTTTCACAAGATACTTAAAAGCCAGTGAGAGAGCTCCAGGCAGCGACTGACCACAGAAACAAATTTCCCTTGGTTCCTTTTCTCATCCTTTTCCTTGTGAGCGCAACTTTGATGGAGCAACAGGTAGCACAACACATGAGATGAAAACTGCAATTAAAAAGTAATCCTGGGATTAGCAGGTTTAATGAGTCAAAATCCCTGGAGATTAATGGAGTAAAAACCTGGAATAGTTTTTACTATTAGTAATACTAATAGTAAAATGCACCTAATAGTAGCATGCACCTCCAGTCTACAGAGAGGTGTGTGCTGAGTTTGAAGCTTCAGCATTTATTGTAAGTGCTTTGTTTCCTACTATCTCCTGCACCTGATGTGATTCAGTCAATGAGGGAGAAGAGCCTTATATTGTAAAACTTTTTGTCAGCAGGTTTCCAATCAGCATGCAGCAACTACAATAAGAATTCTTTTCTGTTGTAAAAGTGAGGATCTTTGTTGCTCCCACATCTGCTGAGCAAGAGGGGTAAACACCCTCATTTGAAATCTCAACTGATAGCTCTTCACTATAAATCTGCCGCATCTGTGTAAGTAAATCCATCAACCGAAGTACAAGAAATACAATCACATTTCTTTTCTGTCAATTAGGGTGAATGCTGCTTATGAAGAGCCCTGCCTCCCCGCCTTGGCATGCTGCTTAAGGTCAGATTCTCTGGAATCCGAGAAAACACCAAGAAAATGCAGAGGTACTGGACTTTTTCCTTCCTCTTTCCAATTACTGATCATTCACTTGTCAGTGACTTCAGCACTACAGCCTAAGTGAGGACATGGGTTAAGGAAGTTTTCAGTGGCCTTATCCTTCTGTTTCCTGGTATCATTGAGAGCCAGCTTGACTTCTAGTGTCTTGCACAGCAGTTTCATGGCTGCTCTGATCCATTCTCATGCACCATCATCCAGAACATGATACATTCCAGCTATGACCCTTCCATCCTCCTCTTGGCACTGTGGCTCTACAGGCACAGCAGAGATTCATTAAGGAGAGGATATCCCCTTGGGCTTTCTTCAGTACCTCTTGTTCTTTCTCAAGGGTGGTAAAAAGAGTCTGGATAATGAGCCCCAAAGAACTAATTCACAGTAGCTTGCTACAGGAGGCAGAGTGATTAAAAAGGACTGAAAAGCTTACACAGCAGCTGCCAGCCTAGCAAATAGAAGTGTTCTCCATACTGAAAAATGTGGAACACAGGTTTTGAGCTCCTTGACAACACAGCCCTCTATGGAATAGAATTAAATAGGAAAAATACAAATACAAGCTAGTTCACTGCTGTAGTTAAGACACTTCCTGCACCAGATGCAAAGGAGGAAAAAAAAAAAAAAAGAACGTATGCTATAAAAGAGTGAACTACATTGTATCAGCCACTAGACATCCCATACATGTCCTCATTTAGCCCAGATAAATCCAGTCTTCATCTTTCATCTGAGGACCACAGACTATTGTACTGCACTTTCTTCCATTCTGAATCTGGTCAGAAAAATCTCTCCAAGAAGTGGTGTTAAGGAATACCATATTCCCTACTTTATTTGACTCTGAATGATTAAGGCTCTTACCAGTTGCACTTCTGATGTGGTTTATTCTTAATCAGTCTGACATCGCTTTGATTTTACTTCCACAACTGCTTGATCTTGCACTGACTTGTCCTCCTGTGGCATTGGTGTTAAAGCTCCAGCCTTCAATCCCTTTTTAATTTGTATGCTGTTAACACATTCTTAAAACATTTTCAGCTAAGGAAAGGCAATCTCTTTAAATCACCTCAGCTTACACTGAGGAAATTCTCTTAAGGTCTGTCATGAATCTCAAGGGCTACAGTTTAGAGCCATTTTTTAACTGTCTTGTTTCTACTGTGTAAGTCAGAGAAAGAAAGCAGGATGAGTTTACAGAGGCAGGAAAATAAGCGCTGTTGCTTACTTCCTCCAGCTTGGTCACGCTGGAACAGATTTGTGTCAAGTTCAGTGTGTTATAGGAGCAGCCTAAGGCTGTAAAACAATTTTCTTATGAGCTGCATGCCAGCCATGGAGCACACAAGGGTGCCAGTAGCTGATAAACTTGAAGCCTCCTCTCTCTGACAAGGACTGGCACCATCTCTGCATTCAGATGCAACTTCACATTTGCAAGGACAGTACTGCTGGGTGGGCACACCCCTTCTATTTGTACTGCATTCCCTCATTCACTTCCAATTTCTTTTTCTCAGGCAGATGCCACTCACCCATATTTTTCTTTATACCTTGCATATTTCTCTCTTCTCCTCATCCATCTCTGCCATTATCTTCTTTCTTTGTTTCATCCAACTGCTGACACGAGCTCCATTTTCTCTTAGAGACCTCAGTGCACTCTCCAAGGAATGGAATAGATGGTAACAGAACTGTAATAATTCCCAAACAGTCATTTGTATTTCTACAGTGCCTTCTAGCTGTACATCATGAAATGCTCTGAAGAGCACTTCATAAATCAGGAACACTGCATTTCTAAAGACAGGAGTGCTAACCTCTTTCCTAACTAGGTGAAACTGGGCACAGAATGACAACCTGACATCTCCAAGATGGGTCATGCAGTCCCCAGGCTAGGCTTGCTATGCAACCTACATTTCTTACATTTACCAGCCTTGCTGTAATCGTGTGCTCTGTTCAGAACTCTCCTTTCACTTTGCTTTAAAACTCCTCTGTGATTCCGTATTTTATTTTGTTTCTAAAAATTCATATAGCTTTAAAGCTGTTGACAACTAATGTCTATGCAATTATCAGCCCAGAAGGGTTGCAGTGTTTCAGAAATAAACATAAGGTTCTATAGAAGTATCTGAAAACATGAAGTTTGTGAGAAAAGTTGACTTGAAAAAAAAATCTTGCAGGTAAAAGCTAAAAATATAAACTTACTTAGAACTCACTAAGAATATAAACCTCCCAACCTTGTAGCCACTATAGTGGCTCTTCCAAAGGGAGGAGACACGTTGAAGTTGCAGGGTTACACAGTGTCCTTGCTGCGCTCTTGCTGGGAAGACAGGTGACCTCAGTGTTTCATAGCAGTGACGTGCTAGTGCCCCAAGGGGAAGGAAATTATTCATTCCTCATTTCTCAGCTGATTTATGACTACCTTGGCTGTGACGTAAGTGAGGAAGCTTGTCAAGCAGAGGAGGGAGAAAAAAAGATAAGGGGGTGGGGGGACTAAAGGGGTAAACACATAAAGCAGAAAGTAGTATTACAAATCCAAGCTGCTATCCAGACAGCACTTGTCTTCTGCATATGCATATGGTCACTAAAGACTTTTATTTCCCCATTATACTGATCAAAGCTCCCACTGCACCATCAGATTGCTCTTATATCCCCAGAATCTCTTCTGTAGTAATGATATCCTAGTTTCCATATTCCATGCTCTAGCCCTGATTCTCACAACACTTTTGTTTCCCTGCCACACATGTTACCTGTTTGACTGGGCAAGAGGCAGCATGGGTCACAGCTGATTTAGAACATTGAGTGCTGACAGCAACACTTGCACATCATAGAAGTAAGATAAGGACTGAACTCAAACTTTTGTCTTCTTCCTCACAATGAATTTTCATGATATTTTTTAGGGACTTACCATCTTAGAAGTTTCCACTTCTGCTGAATTTAGTTGAAATTTAGAATTTATTGGTGAAATTGCAGAGCTTGACAGGCCATACATAAGCCTCACATTCACTCAAGTTTTCCCATTTCTGTATCTCTTTTGGATCCTACATTGATCCCAGGTAAGTGATTCTTTACTTGTTTTTTTCTATAACATAAAAATGAAACAGCCAAACAGAAAACGAGAGATGGCAAAAAAAGAAGGTAAAGGGAAAATAACGAGCTCACATATGAGTGTTTAGCAATTTTGTCAGCCAATTAATTGTGGTTTAGTCTCCTTTCCTGACACTTAAGGATGCTACTGATGTCAACATACAGTATGCAGTTACCTTAGGTCAGAGGTAGACACCTCCTAAATAAGAAAACTAAAGCAAATCCTGCAAAGAACCTTAAAAGCTGTTAAGTCACCAGTGGTTTTTTGTTCCACAAATTTGGCAAATTATTCAGTCTTGTAGGTAATAACATTTCATAAAGGCGAAAATATCTAGTCTTGTTAGCTTCCAAAAGTGGAAAAACTCTTAATAATAAGGGAGTCACTGTGAGACTTTATGACTTTTTAATTGTTATGGGGACAACAAAAATTGCTGTCACTTGCTTTCTTATTGACTGTCCTAAGCCCAGAAACACACCCATTGTCAAGGAGGTGATGAGTTACCACAGGAGAATTTCTAGACTGCTTCTTCAAATAAAACCAAGGCCAGTTTCATTGTAACATATGGTTTTCATTTTCATTAAGAAGTTTGAAATATTACTTCTCAGAGTGTGGAACCACCTTTTCATGTAATGAATAATGTTCTGAAAAAAATGACATCTGCCTAAAAACAGTAAGGAAAAGTAATTTCACCTCTAATTCCCTTTTGATCTATCCTGTTGTCTCACTCATTCATGTCATGAAATGCACTGTCCTGAAAGTAGCTATCAGGGCAATAGTATTAAACCTGAGGTTTAATACTTCAAAAGCAAATGCTTTTTGTACACAAAGGATATTTTTTCCTGAAATATGCTAGCATGTCCCATGTATTTTGTTTGTGGGAATATGTAAAAGATAAAGCAGGTGCATCAGTAAATATTGGCTGACATTGCTGGTAGGCAGACACAAAATGGATACTTCTGTAGAATCAGTAATGTAGTTTAAAAAAAAAAGAAAAAAATAAAAATAATGGGATATGCATTTTTTTCATCTTTCAGCCTTGTGTTAGTAATGTGTCTGGGAAGATATAAAATTGAGGAAGCTGAGATGTTTTGTCATACTGATCTTGAGGTCTGTGACAGGTTACTAAAGGAAGGTTATTATATGTCAGTGAAAAGGAAATTTTTTTTTTAAAGAGCTATTTTTATGCTTCATTGTGTGCACGTGTAAAATGATAATTTGTGATCAGCCTGCTTTGTTTGCTCAGTGCTGCCAAAGAACATCCCATGTAATAAGCTTGGCAAAATCCTCAATTAAATCAGGTCAGAGGAGGTCAGGGCCCAGCAACCTTTCCAGAAAGGCATGCCAGATTTTTTTTCCCCCTACTGAACTGGAGATAAATCACGTACTGCTTCTCAAAGGGGCAAGAAGCTCCCACCTTCCATATGCTCAAAGCTGTACATCACCTCTGTGCACAAAAGGAATTTCCATCTTTCAGGAGCAGAGTATGCCTGGAAGTCACAGCCATCCCCCTGGAAGGCACAACAGCTCCCATCTTTTGTCCCTGCCCAAACCTTGGTGGATGCCATTCAGAAGAGACATGAGGTTTCTGATTTTGGAGTAAAGAATTAGTTGGAGGGACAACTCCTCTTGCAGAAAAATACTCCGCTTCCACATCTAGCCTGTGGGGTGAGTGCTTTACTTGGCATGTTCTTTAGTTTTGATTTCACGACTGTCTGACTGCACCATGGTGAAACTCCATTCAGGCTCATGCACTTGAGCTTATTTCTAGAAGCTTGAAAGCCTGAGCATGGAGAGAAAGATGTGGAAGCTGGCTCATGAATGGAGTCAAAACAGAGCTTGAACAGAGCTCCTTACGAAAGACTTGGGAATCACTCCCCAGTCTTCCAATTGGTTTATCCCTAGCCTGTAACATCACACAACCATTACTAGAAAAATCCATTGCACCATGCACTGAGCAGAAGAGTGATGTGGGAGAAATCCACATTACAAAGACTTCTGTGGACTTTGTGACATAAGGTCCATTTTAGCCTTGGCATCTTTTTCAGATGATGCAGCCATACATA
The DNA here is from genome assembly GCA_013399945.1 of Ploceus nigricollis. NCBI lineage: Eukaryota > Metazoa > Chordata > Aves > Passeriformes > Ploceidae > Ploceus > Ploceus nigricollis. Next base: position 283,675 of record VXBC01008646.1, on the reverse strand, counting down.
GAAATCCCTCAAATGTCACCACAGGAAACAAACAAAACCCTGCTAAACCTTGGTTTAAAAAACAAGCAGAACAAGTTATTAACAAGTTTGTTAATGTGGAATATAATAGTGAAATTCATATCTAAAGAAAAACCTCTAGATATGGTCTAAACATGATAGGTTTCTGTCTCCTCATATTATTTTCTAACACTGTTTAAAGCTTGCACAAAAGCTGACTGAAGGTGGCATTCAATTTGGTGGCACTGCATAACTCTCCTCCCTTCTCTCCACTAAAAGTTGGACTTTAATCTACTCTGAAAAAGGCAAAGTAGGAAAGAAGCAGTCACTAGTCAGGAGGTAGACTTTCCTGCCTTGTGCTGGTTATTCAGCAGGGAAGCATATACATGAATCACCAGATCCAAATTGGGTGGCACTAAGAATGAATGATGCATTGGAAAAGATAGTGAAAGAGGTAAAAGGACAGCAGATGGGGCTGAAAGAAAAACCTACACAGAGAAGCAAAGAAGCAGAATCATGATTTGCATAGGCTGAAAGAGAATTTGGCCTCCGTGGTCCCATGCCAGGAAGGTAGGACTGAGTGGCAGTAATGTACCTGAAGGAAGACAAATCCATTTCTCTGCAGCAAGTTCCCAAGCAAGAGTAAAACAGGGATTCTGGCCAGCTCTCCTGCATCCTCAGCAGCATATCCTCTGCTGATTCAAAGCCCATGTTCAGGGGCCTCCTTCTGCACATTCTAGGTATGCTCAGATTCATAGAACTCTGCTATCATGTCCCCACGCTCAAGTTTAAACCTATAGTGAAGAAGGGCATAACTCCTTAAGACAAAACTGACAAAGATTAATTTGGTAGAGCTAAACAAGATGCTTTCAGGGAAGAAAACTACCCTTCAGTAAACATCTAGGTACAGAGCTTCAAGTTCCCTCAAGCAGCTTCTCTCTCAGAAGACAAAACTCTAACTCATTCATCTGCCAGGCACAGTGAAACCAGGTAAACTGAGACAGGTACATTGAACATGACAATATTAAAATATTTTTCCTGAGTGATATTACAGTATTTTTCCAGAGTAATGAAGGAAAAAAAAAGTCAGAGACATTATTCAGATGGAGAAGAAAAGAGGTGCAGCACCACTACTTATGAAAATTACACAAAGCAAAAAATGAGAATTCTTGCTTACATTATGTGTTGTATTCGATGTTTTGAAATGGAATGTACCAGCTAAAATGTCCATTTCTGGTTTCATTTACAGACTGGAATCACAGAAGAAATTGCATCCTGAATGATTTAAATTGCAGTATATTGTGCTAGAACAATACACCTTCATTTTCAAGCAAATGTTATCTCCTGACAACACCAACCTTAACCAAAATGTACTTCCTTTCACTGTATTGAAAAAGAAAATATTATCTCTACCATTGCATGCCAGAAAAGATACAGCTCAGATAGCAAAGGCGATGTCTGGTACCCCAAAATGCTCTGATGTTTGCTGAGATCTAATGGCTGCTTAAAACAAAGAACCACTTGAACTGCATCCATAGCATACTTCAGTCCCTTCACTTTAGAAGCAGCAAAACCTCAGAAGATCAAAACTGATAGCCTTTCTTAGAATGGGACAGTGCATTTGCTAGTGAGGACAGATTTCCAATAATATTATGGGCAATGCTACAGATCCTGGTTATCTCCTAGTTCCTGATGCCTATCAGCATGGCCTGATGCTGATAGCAACCATGCCACAATGCACTGAAGCCACAATCACTGGGGCAAGTGAGACTGATTCTTTAAAAAGCATTTTTCTTAAAACTACTGCTCAGAATTTCAGAAATGACATCTAGTGGTTCCAACTAATGAAAATGCCTGTAAGTTGCTGCAGTGATTGGATTCAGTAACACAACTGGACAAATACCACAAGGACTATTTCCACCAACAGACAGGGCAAATTTGGAGAAGAGTGTACTTTCCAGTTTCTACTTCACTGAAAGTCCAGTCAAATGCTGCCAGAATGATTGCTTGCCAAAGCTTGTTTTGAAGCTACACACGTTATTTGCTGATACCACATTTAAAGTGTACATTAGAAAGCTTATATATACCACCAAATAGGGCTACAACAGCATGGTTTACCTGGTCACTGCCACTGAACAAGAGCTAAGCATTATGGTCACAAAATATTGCTTTAATTTCAAAGGAATTGTTTACCCTCAAACACAACTTTTATTTTTTAAAAATATATTCCTCTATCAATGAGATTCATGAAAATTAAACTGATTTTCCAGAGTAGATTCGTATTCATTATAGGGTTCCTTAAGAGGTATTTATCCTGTCCTGATCAGACAGACAGGATCAATTTTAAATACAAAAAAAAAGAAAAAAAGTTTTATAGAGAATATACCAGAAAGTTGTGAGACATTGAAAAAGCACTTAGATTGGTCACAACATAATTCTGTGACAAATTCCTGCAAGTAACACACCATTACCTGGGTTTCACTACAGGGTGTTTTTATGCTTATCAAAAATAAAAATAACAGAGACATGGTTTAAACTGACTAAAGCTTTTAATGTAATTGTATCCCATGGGATTTGAATTTATTCAGCAGCACCATGTGGATAACCTTAACCCATTCAATTTGAAGCAGGTTTTTGGCTCAATGGTAACCAGTGGCCTTATAAATTACATAACACAGAAAGTCTTCTCATCACTTTGTCAGAGACCTAATACGTTCTCCCCCTCTCCAAGATGGCCAACCATTCAAACATAATCCCAGGAAATCCCATTGTTTACAAAAGATGCTGTCATCCCAACTTGCACTTTACAGCTCCCTCCAGGTGTGGCTGGACACTTCTAAATGAAGTCACTGGAAGCCCAGGCATGTGTGCAGTGTTGCAAAGTGCTTTTCTGATCACAAACACCCTAAAATAAAAACAATACATGGTCTTTGTGCTCTCACTTCATAGCAAGCAGCCAGCTGCCAGTATTACTGAACCCTAAATTTGCCTGCCCTGCTGGAATGCCCTTGTCTTGCACCCAACAGAGCATAAAGCATGCAAGGTTGAGAGCTGTGGCAGCTACATTCACAGACTTGCCAAGTTCTGTGCCCTGAGCATGAGCTTCCCATAATGTGCTGCTTTATGCTGCCGAGGAGGGGTTCAGGTGGACCCACTGCTGGTTTCAGCTCTGCGACCCTCTGTGCCAAAGCAGTGCATCTTTAAATCCAGAGGTTGCCACTATCTTGTGCTGGTGGGTGGAAAGGGGTGGAGGCTGTAGCTCTGCAGCCCATCCCAGAGTACTACCCTAGATCTGTGATAAAGCCTGGGATTTAGGGGACTTGGTTTGCATGAAGACCTGGGAGGGAACTCCTACTGAAACTGCAAATCTTTCCCACACAGCGTCCCAGCTCCTGCCCACACACGGCGTTGGTCTCTTGAAGCCTAAGACCTGGAGGGATTTGCCTTTCTCTATCTCTTCAGGCCTCCAGAAGTTTTCCTCCCCCACTTTTGGCACTGAGCCCAAAGTGCAGCTGTTCCACAGTAAGGCAACAGCTCCTCTTTTCCTGCTCCTCCCTTAGCTCAGACTGCTATCAGACATCAGTGTGTGGATCCCTTCCCAGGAGAAACAGCCAGAGTAATTAAGTTCTAGTTCTGCTTGCAGGGATCCCAGCTCCAAAGGGAGACGGTTCAGCTGTGCAGACACCAGGAGCCTACATGGCTGAAGACATGTACTCCACCAGTGTGTGCTGAGTGATAATTAGAGTCCCCTTTCGCACTCGATGTATCCAAGCCAGACTACACGGTCTAAGTCTGGCTCAGACTGATAATTCCCATATTTCTGAAAGCATCTAGCCTCTCCCCTTTCATCTCTCATCTTCTTCCTGTTTCTTCCATCTTTAAAAGCCAAAGCTTTCCCTTGAGCATACAAAACCCCAAGGACATCTGTGACGGATTTGAAGATGCCTGAAATTGTATATATAATCTTTTAAATGTTTGTTTGATTACTGGAAGGCAATTTACTGTAAAAAAACATGGAGTTAAATTGAAAAACAAGCTGCCTACATCGGGCAGGGAAGAACATAGTTCAGTTTCATACAACTCTGCCATTTACCTACCATTTCTGGAGAGGGTTGTCACACAGGATCGCTGGGCCCTTCAGAGGTTATGGAGGGGGTCTCATCCCTCCTTTCAGGTTATAAAGTGGGGTGAGGGAATACTCTAGGACAAGGCTTAAAAATGTTTTCTTGTGATGGTACAAGAGCTTCCTAAAGCCAGATTAACCTGCTATGTGAGAAGTTAGAACTGTGGGGGAGGGATCATCTGACTAGGTTTAGAGGCACATTTCCTGACGTATTCAGGAAGACTATTAAGAAAGTAGACAGCCTTCGGTCCCACCTTCTCTCCACTCAAAGATGGGAGTCCCAGTAGATTCCACTTTTTGGTTGATAGGCTTCTAAAGAGAACAGGTCTGTTTATCTGTTTGTATATTTTTTTGATTCCTCTCCCCCAAAGTTTAGTTATTAGGAAATACATGGTGCTGTTTTATGTACAAGCCTCCTCTTCTAGATTCCAAGACCCTAATACAAAACTAGAGAATAGTATCAGGACTAAAGAGTCACAGAAGTCTTCTGTGATGGACTGCCACCTAAAGTTGTTCTTCATTAGAAGGCTGACCTAAACAATTGAATAGGAAGGTAGAAGAGAAGACAGACTCAGATAGGGTTATACCCTAATTTCCAGTCTCGGAATGCACGTCACATATTCACATTCTTGTCACAACACCTGTCTGAACCTCCAACTGTCCTCCCAAATTCTCCCTATCTTCTTTCTCTGGGGCAAACACACTCTCCCAACCTTTTATTCCCTCTGTCTGGGAGATAAGCCATGCAGCAGAACCAGGAAAATAGTAAAACCTAGCTGGCAAAGGGCAGCATTGAATAATATCCCACCCTGCCCAGTGCACCCCTGCCATCCCCCTGTGACCAGACTGCTCTGAAGAGTGTTCAAACACATGTTCCCAAAGGGAAGGTTACACAGCACCTGGCCCAGCACGGATGAATGCCCAGCAGCTGTGCAGCACCTTGTTTGCTGCAGCATGACAACACTGCTCCTCACAGCCTGGGCGTCTGGGAGAAGCAGGGGGAACTAGAACAGTGCTGAGCAAAAGTCATGGGCCCAGAGAGATTACAAAAATGAGAAAATATCCTCCAACTCTATCCTCAGGCTCTTCTGGATACTTAGACAAATCAGCAACACTGCATGCGGGAAAAGAGTGCTGAGAGCAGGCTGGAACCATTTTGCCCTGGGATGATAAACAACTCTCAGAGGCTATCCAGGGGATTAGCAGAAAGAAATCAGCATAAGAGAAGCTAATAGGGTAAAAGCAGTGACAGGAAATAACAATTCCATCACTAACTGCTACCATTTCAGCTCTCCCAAGTGCAGCTTTTACCTCCTCCACATTCCCCCCCCCCACCATGCACACACTTTTTATTTCACATCAGGATGCAGGTGTGATGGAAAATGCTGCAGGAGAATCCTGCTCTGCTCCTTACAATGGTTTCATCTCTTTGACAAGCCCTCCCCTTAGGCTCACCTCCACTAAGAATAGTCAACCCTTCAGTCCTGCATAGGAGTTTATCTTTAAAGACTGTGGGATCAGTGCTTTATTTCCTCCTTCAGCCACACACTTTTCTTTCTTCACGTGGGAGAACTTGTTCCTTCTGCCTTGCACCACCACAGGCTTTGATGGATGCCCAATATCCAGCACATGCAAGCTCAGCAGGAGCCATGGGCTAGTCTGGGTGAGGTGGTGGTGAGCCCTGCAGTCCTCAGCATCGCTCTGATTTCTGCTTCTTAATTTTAACCACATCAGGCATAACCACACTACCCAAGGCAGGCTTGCTTCTCAGCTCCAGGTGCAGCCAGTAAGGGGATATATGCAGGGAGGCTGCCAAGGGCATGTACAGCTAATAATTTCCTATTGCTGTAATTCATGAAAACACCAAAGACTAGTTGGTAAAATTGCTGTGGAACTGTATCTCTCAAGTAATGCAGTTTTGCAAAACAGTAACCACTCTCTACCACATATGCTATGAATTCATAAGACCCTCTCATTGCTTAGTTCTCAGTGATCCCTCTGCTTCAATTTTTCTCTTTAGCAATTCTTTCAAGGTAAAAATTAAAGGTGCTTCATCAAAGTCAGTTTCTTCATCAACTACTCTGCATTGCCTCTAGTGAAAAAGTGCAAAGCACAGTGCATTAGGTTACGCAGCAAGGAAGCACAAAATAATCACATTAATTGGAGAAATTTTACTCATATCTATATAACCATTATACAAACAACATAGTAAGGAGGCTTTCATTAAACTTGTATGAATCTATCTTTAAAAAATCCAACACTATATATTCCATCTAGTATCTTGTCTTTGTAAGAAATTTTCTTTTTCTTTGTAAGTATAGAAGCACAGAATATAGACAGAAGCCCCTGCCTGGGAACACTTTCTATTTTCAAGTAGACGCCTGGAATCCTCCTCAGAAATAACTGAAATGCTGAAAGCACCATCCAAGACAAATTTTATATTCAAGCATGAAATCTTTTCTTCCTCAAGTACAAAAGCTCATTGCTGCCAGCCTGTCCAGTGTTAAAATATTTCTGCAGCATTTATCTATCCTTTCTTGGTCTTCTACTTTCCTGGTACCCTTTTAGCAACCACAACTATTACAGGAAGAATACATTCGTGATTAATGATCAAGTACAGATAAGGCTTAGTCACAATTAAGCTGAATATGAAATCTGGAGAACTGATGTAAGCAGCAAATTTGAGACTATCAGACCAAGATTATCACGGGCTGCTCTAGTGATTTTTCCCCTTCATTTCCTTTGTAGATTAGCATCACAAATCCCACCATTCATGCACTGACAGAAAAAATATAGAAAGTGATTTATCCCGTGTCACATGGACAGGAGTTCCAGCCTTGTGTCTTAGCTACCTGACTGTATCTTCCATAAGGAGAATGTTCCTTCACTTGATGTTGGCATCTGACTGATTCACTGCTTAGGCATCAAAGTAACTCTTCCACACCTGCAGGCAAGTCCAAGCCTACCTTCCCCCAGTACACAATTTTTGTTCTAACACAACAGATCTAGCCTGAACACAGCCTTACAGAGATGCCTTCAAACCTGTGTTCCATTCCCAGACCTTTTTGCCCTTCTATGCTCTCTTTATGCCCTTCTATGCTCCTTCTGCTAAGCACCTTAGGCTTCTAAGGTCACCACACATTCTTGTGTTACATAGTTCCCTCATGACTTGTCCATATCTGAAGGGAAAGAAAGGAACTGTCTCCTTTTTCTCTCAGTCAAACAGCAGAAACTAAAAAAGTCTACACTCTTTACTCAGAGGATGACCATGCCTTGTGTTTCTCATGAGCAAGCAAGAGTCTTGGAGCAGACTGGAGTTGGATTTGCTTCTCAAGAGACAAGTGTCCGCGTGTCACACCTTAGCTGCTGGTCATCCAGGATTGCAGAGGTCTGGAGAAGAGTACGAAGACCAACAGGGAAGGAAGGGAAACACATGGGGAATTAAATAAATGAAAGGAAATGGCTGAAAATTAGTGACCGTATGCTTCTTTGAAGACACCTGTGAACTTGACAGTCTGCTGTATGACTAATGGGAAGCTTTGCATCTGTATCACTCAAAGCATATGGCAATATGTGGCTAGGTAACTAGATAAAACTGGGTCCCTTCTACAGCAAAGAAAAGCCCCACCTATATAAGCCTGTCAGAGCTTGGATGAAGTGAGTTTCAGGCTTTGCATTTACAGTCAACTCTTTAGCTATTGAAGTGCACGACAAATTCAGTGTTTGTGTGCTTTTTTTGATCACAGATAAAACTCCAGCTTTTATCTCTCAGATGCAGATTCCTAGATCTGTGATTTGGGTAACAGAGTGTGGTTAAAGGTAACTGGAGTAACAGGACTTAAGGAGTCAATTTATTTCCAGGCAAAGGTCCTCTCTTCCTAAATGGTATTCTCGTGCCACCTAGTGGTACAAAGGCAATGGTAGCAAATGTAATGGAGCACTTCACGTACTTTCTTGCTAATTAGGAGCAGCTAGGGATAAGAAAAAGATTGTATCTACAAAAGGTCAGGGGGAAGCTCCTTCCATATGAATAGACTTTCTCCGAGAAGCTAAACAATAGAATTATATTTATTTATCCAGCCCTTAGAGAGCAGAACAGGGGACCCAGGTTAGTTATGCAGTTCATAAACTGAAAAAAAAAATTATTTAAAACATCATTTACTTTTTTCCTGCAAAAGGCATTTTAATTCTGGACAGGGATGCTGGCCTGCAGGCAACACTGTCTCCTATTACATCAGTTGACTCTGAATAATCCATGCAGAAAATAGTATTTCCCCATTTAGCTGCTCACAGAAGGACTCTGCTCTCCTGAATCTAAGGGACAGAAAGGAAACACATTCCTCCCACAGTACAGGTGTGCTGCATGATTGTGCAGGTGAAAATACACAGCCTCCAGTCAAGAGGGACTCATGCTCTGAGGGAACACCCCACAGATAGGAGATATTTATGCAGAGGATCCATCACCATCCATAGCTACTCTCCATGCAGATTTTCAGAAATCAGTCACCTTTATCTGCCCTGAACCACCAGTGAGATGCAAAAACCACAAAGTGGGAACCCAAAGACAGCTGACATCAGCACAGAGTTAAAGGCAAGTGAGGCAATTTTTGATTCAGACCTGGTTGCAAATCTTCTGTATTCAATTCCTGCAGGTTAAAGTGTAGTCTCCTACAAAACAGTGTGAATTAGTTAGCAGTCAAGCTGCACTGCTCTGTATTCTGGGTCTACCCTAATTTATAACACTGCAGTCTCATATAGAGGGAGCACTGTGCTGGCTAATTACAGCATCAATTACAAACTGTTTTCAGCTGCTAATCAAATGATCCACAGAATATCAATTACGTGCTAAAGAAATTCTCTACTAATCCCAAATAATTACATTCTTGAACTTTACAATTTGTTCATCAACAATTTACTAAATTAAATAGGAAGGTAATATTCACAGAGAGTGTTTATTCACTTTGATTTGCAGGAAAAGAGGTGCCTGCCAGATTTCTCCTGCCAGTTAAAATAGATAACAATTGACAGGACTTTGCTCTAACCTTTGTTTATTACCTCATTCATGCTTGTGTTTTGTCATCTAATTATAAACAGATAGTACAACAAATCCAGCTAAAAGGAAGACAAACTTTGGAGTCAGAACCACTTTTTGCTACACATCTAATGGAGTTCAGGTACTATGCCCACATAGATAAAAAAAATCACAGTAAAAATAAGCACAGAAAGATGGATATCTTGCTATTATCTTGTGCTTGCTGTTTTCCTGACCCTTCTGCCAGCTCAACACACTTTGCATAGTACTCGTGCTTGCTCTATTACAGAATAGGAACACCATGCTTAAAGCTCAAAAAGTACCTATAGCAAAAATATACTGTGAGGTGACAGATGTGAAATGAAGGACAGAAAATAAATTGAGGTCAAAACCATAAGAAAATAGATAAACAAGAAACAGATATTATTTTGCTGCTGTTCATTCATCATGAATGCACTCATCATGAATGTACCAGGTATCAGGGAGAAGCAATAGTTAGAGGTTACCCTGTATAAAACAGTCCTATCTTCTGCTAAGAACCAATTTTAAAGAATCCTTCTGACCTTAGTGCTTTTTTCTAAGATTTAATTCTGTACCTTCCAAAACCAGCGATGTTTGGTGTTTGCCTAAGATTTTCTTCTTGGGAGAGTGGCAAAACTGCAGCCAGTTAGGAAGCACCAATCTGTATCGCATGAGGCAAGAGCAGTTCTGCTGTGCCACAGTCCTTATCTATGCTTTATATGCATACATACACCTCTTATACACAGACATTCACACGTACTTGCACAGCCAGAGCTAGAGGTCACAACAAGAAATCTCCCTGTCAGGTACCATCCATCGACCACCTCTGATTTATGATGCTACTGTAGCAAACAGAGACATTTGAGGTGCAATGTATTTAAGGTTTGTGCATCATGTTTATCTCTCAGATCTCACTGAGCCACTGAAATGAGCCACCATGCCCTGTTCAGTGCATAACATATCCTTACTGAAACACAATCTGGAATCCTACACAGACATGATCGGTTGTTGCCTTGACATCCTGGCTAGTAGACAGTTTGGAAATACAATTTCTCATTTCAAGGGCAGTCTAAAATGCAGTTCAGCATGAAACAGATCCTAAATCTCTTTCAAGTGATTATACTTGCATATGCTGCTTTGGTCTCCAAAGCAGTGAAAGAAAATAATCACAATTCTTTTCACGGATCTTGAAAGTTAATCAAAATGAGTCAGTATTTTCAGCAGCTTTTGATTTCTAAATAGATAACTTATTTATAAATATTTCAAGTATTCATTTTGAAGTTTTTTCCCTTTTCAAGGCCAGCTACTACTAAAGTTAATTGATAATTCACCCTAGTTAAAAGTTGAGGATGCTCTTACTTCATACCATTTTGCAAAACTGTAAAATATATGATTACTTAATATTTAAATTTATAAAGCTAATATCCATCACTTTGTTTATTGATTATGCCACCTTTTTGCTTTGACCAATATTTAAATTTCACTGAATTTAAAATTATTCTTCTCCTATTATGTGCCTCATCTTCATTTTCCAACAAAAAGAGAAATGGAGACCAGTATTAAATAATGAGCTGCTCTATTTACTCTAATAAGTATCCTGAGAAATAGAAGGCCCTGTACCAAAGAGGAGTGGTGTCACAACTGTCCTTCTTGACAGCAGTTAAGTCATTGCTCATTAGTAGCTTTTAACACAAAATTCCAAGAGTGACACAGATTTTTCAAGGGTCACTTAGTCTCCTGAAATTTAGTCAGACCTAAATTTAATGCATACCAGTTCACAAGCAGGAACAAACTGATTGGCCATTGTAGGAAAGCTCTTTTTCTCCTCAGCTCTTTGACTCCTTTGTGTGGACACTTAGCATTGCCTGGTAGTTGTGGCTTGTCTTGCTGTTTCTTTTTTCTTCATTCATAAACCACAAAGAACAAGTTTACTGGTACACTAGTACTGAAAGCAAACTAAGATCTTCAGACTTAAAAAGGGGTGACTTATATCACATCTCATATTTATTTGCCCCAGGAAGGCAAAGCCAGCAGGTTGTTGTAAACCCTTCCACTTGGTAATGCTACTTGCATAGAAAGATCTTTCACAGCAAGCTGCTAAGGAACATATTTCTCTTTACCCAAGAGTGGTACCTTGGCATTAGTCCCACAGAGAATTGGCTGCAAGCTGAATGAATAATTGCTATCCTATGAGTGTGCTAAAGGAATAGTTTGAAGATGCTAAAAGCCTTCTGACATTTGGACCATTTGCACTACAAAAACAATGACACAAAAGCTTCATTAAAATCCAGTGCAAAATCTACAGACCCATGTCCCTCCTGCATATACAACTGAAAAATGAAAGGCAGCCTGTTAAAGCAGATCCTCTCTTTGAAGCATATCTGTGCCTGTTGTGGGTCTCCACAGCTGTGCTTTTGTCTATCTGACTCCCAATATTCACACTTTGAAGTTGGTATTTGCAGGAGGTGCTCCTCAGGATTACTTTACCAATGCTGTCACACTGTAGGGCAAAACTGTTGGACTCTGGTCTCACCCTTTCAAGCTGAGTCACTTGTGGTCTCAGCTACAAGATCCTGCCCTCAAGTAACAGACAAGAACTTACCCTCAGGCACAGGGCAGCTCCTCATAAAAAAATCCCAAGAGTTCTCTTAAAAATCCTTCAAACACCTCATCTCTCAAATGTATGTCTCAAAAAACTTGGCAACTGATGCCTTGGGGTCATGGTTATTATCCATCTTGCTGATCAGCACTGTTTTCCCATGTCTTACACTGTGTTACCAGGGTCTTGGAATGCCTTTGTTGTTTCTATCAGAACTAGTTCAACTCAGTTCCAAACTTGTAGCTAAGTTAATACACATACACAACCTGTAACAGGGTGTGTGTTTAACTGGTAACTTGCTGCTGCACTGATTCAAGCTTCAATGACTCTTCCATCTTAAATTTGAATGGAACTGTTGCCCAGCTCTCATGCGATTAAGTGTTCTCATTATTTACACTCCACAAGCACAGGAGAGTTCTGTCTATATGGGCAAAGGCTTGGCTCTCGTAGATGAGAGCCAAGCCATATAGGTAATGCTAGCCCAAAAAATAATTAAATTCCTTGAGAGTTCTAAGTCATGAGTACAGTGGCTGTTCTGCTTTGACTAAGCTCAGGTGGGTGGAAATCTTCAAAAACAATACAGTAGCCCAACCTCTTCCTAATGATCTTCATGGAGGTCTCATCAGTGACACAACATGATGCCAAGGCCGAGCCCTTCTGGAAACAAAAACTTCTTAGGACTTGTATGTGCTGGCAGAATTAGCATTAGCATTTTTATTTCTTTCAAGTCTTTTGCTGGGAGCAGTTTATTAGTGCTGTGGATTCATGTTTTGTCAGTACCTGGCATTCAAGTATAGCTGATCCTGCCTTGGAGTGCAAGCTGTATTATTTCTCAAGATTGATTTTTCATGGGCCCATGACACCTATGTAGCAATTAAAGAAATAAATCAGTCAGATGCTGACTGCACATCAACTTGCTTAAATGTCTTTGAAATGCTGCAGCTTAATCAGAGCAAAACTGCAACCTGAGGTAGGGGCTTCTGTGCTTTTGTATATCTGAGGTTCACAGTACCAAGCTGTTACTTCCTCACACTCAGAAGTTGCTTTACTTTTATTGTACTAGTGTGAATTTGTATGGTAAGAAATGCTCAAACACACCGCTAATACATTATAGCCTGTTACATCCCTGTGGACCAGCTCAGACCCAGTAACTGTGCCTGGGAACTGTTATTTCTTTCAAATTCAAAATAACAGCACTTAGCTTTAAACTACTTGCAAAGAAGCTAAATACTGACAACTTGCTATTTCCATCAAGCAGAGAGCACTTAGGTGGTTACTACAGCCCAGCTAACTTATGGGAATCTTGAACTTGATGACAGAGCTGTGGAGGAGATGGGCACACAGACCAGCGGAACAGAGTCCTCAGTTCAAAAAATTTCTAGCAGCATCATTTGGGCTCTGGCTCACCTGTCTTAAAAGGAAGACGGTGGAGTGGGTAAGGTGGTGCTGCTCCAGGAGCAATGGTTCCCTGCCTCATGGCATGGCCAGCTGGATTGCTGATGAACACCAGCTTCAATATCTTCCAGCTCCCTGTTCAAGGGCAGACTGAAACCAACGCCAGTTCAGCCAGCCTTGCAGTGGGAGGAGATGAGCAGCTGGCCGTGGTTCCAACAAATGTGATACTTATTCCTTTAATTCTCTGGATTGTCATGCAACCCACCATGTTCCACCTGATTTTGGGCAAATTTCAGTCAATTAGAGTCCTTAAACACACACAAATTTGTCCACACAGTTCAAGGAAGAAAGATCCCAGAAATGGAGAGAGGCAGTTGCTGTCTGCAGCTACCTGATGGAAAGATACAGGGAAGATGAAGTCAGACTTCTCTTGGAGATGGGTGGCACCAGGCCAACAGGCAAGGGACACTAGTGAAAGCATGGGAAAGTCCATTTAGATAGCAGAAAAAACATTTTTTACCTTGAAATTGAACAAATGCCAATCAGGTATACCTAGTTAAATGTAAAACAATTTAAATGCTAACCTTTGTTTTATTCAACAATGTGCTGCATGGAAAGGCAAATTTTTTTATTATTTAATTGTGTTTTAAGTAAAGACAGTGCACTTATTAGAGAACAGTAGCAATTCCAAGTCGCCTTGTCACAACAGGAGTACTAACATGATTTACAAAGGACTCTGCCGTATCATCAGCTGTAGTAATGCTACTGAAGTACTTCCATTTGAATAAGCATTTTTAAGGGAGGAAAAAAAAAAAGAAGAAAAAAGAAGCTTATTTTACTTACATTTCATGATTCCAGAAATGCTTTTTGGATAGAATCTTTCCCATCTAGTAGGTGTGAGGGCTTGAGTTTTTAAACTACTATGTGTATCTTAGTGTCCAGAATGAACATATAGAGGGAAAAAACCCAACCATTAAGCTTCTTTGGTGTGAAGACGTATATTGGTATATACCAATGCTTGTTATTGTGAAAATTTTTAATGCAGGTTTTAGACTGCTTTAGTTCTTTGTTTTTTAGTTATGAAACCACACTAGAAATAGCCTTATATATGCAAACTCCTGCTGTTTGAAATTGAATTAATTTAGTAAATTTTCTCTGAATGTCATATATTTTGCAGACTGAGACCAGGCAGAAGCAATTTATTTCTGTAGCTGAGAGTTTATTTCTATAGGAAAGATTGCAACTTGACAGGGATTCGGTCCTCCCTTTGTTGATGTGAACTCTGAATTAAAACATAGTAGTACCAGCAGGTACAAACTGCTTGTGAAGGGACATGATGGGGCAGAGCAGCATCTGCACAGAAGGAAAACTTGCAACAGTGACTTTAATATGTATTCCTGATAACTGCAGCTGCACATGGTAACTGCACCTGCAGCTGATCAGCCTTAGCTTCTTGGCTTGGTTCAGCTCATCCCTATCTCCCTTACTAGATATTAGCCCTTGACAGTATGTAGATCCAGGAATTTTTTTTTTTCTTTTTTTTNNNNTTTTTTTTTTTTTTTTTTTTTTTTCCTTTTTAGATTTTGTTTGACTGTAGTTACAAGAGCTGATCTCAGACTAGGCCTGCATAAGAAACTTCCTGCCGTAGCTGTACCATTGAGAACGTGAAACAGGCTAGTACAGCAGATGAAGACATCGCCATATCTGCTAAATACAAGCAAAATGGTCTGTCAAAGAGGAAAACAGTTTTACCCACTAGGTGACAGAGGCATAGATGTGGCCAAAACATGTACCTCTGCAAAACTTTATCCCCTCCACTTGCTCAGCTGACAAGTGATGATGGTAAATGGGATTTGGCTTGTAGAATCATAGAATGGTTTGAATTGGAAGGAACCTTAAAGATCCTGTATTTTCAGTCCGCCTGCTGAGCCTTCCACTAGTTAGACTAGTGAACCTTCCACAGGTTAGACTTCAGATAAGGAGTGAGTTAACTCAGAAGACAGAAATATCCTGAGTTAGAAGGGACCCCCAAGCATCATCAAGTCCAGCTTCTGGCCCTGCACAGCACCACACCCAAGAGTCACACTGAGTGTCCAAGAGCACTGTCCAAATGCTTCTTGAACTCCTTCAGGCTTGATGCTGTGACGACTTCCCTGGGGAGCCTGTTCCAGTGCCCAGCCATCCTCTGGATGAAGAACCCCTTTCTAATACCAACCTAAACCTCCCTGACACAACTTCAGGCCATTCCCTCAGGTCCTTCCTTAACCGTCTTTGTTGCTCCTCCTTTGGATGCTCTCTAACAACTTTTTGTCTTATACTGGGATACCCAAAACTGCCCCCAGCACTCGAGGCGAGCCCTCCCCAGTGCAGAGCAGGGCAGAGCAGGACACTCCATTCCCTTGCCCGGCTGGCCATGCCTGGCCGTGCCTGATGTCCCCCAGGACAGGGTTGGCCCTCCTGGCTGCTAGGGCACTGCTAACTCATGTTCAGCTTGCCACAGACCAGGACCCCCAGCTCCCTTTCCGCGGCACTGCTCTCCAGCATCTCATCACTCAAGGACGGCTGAAGCCAATTTGGCTGAATGTGCCTGACGTTGGATGCAGCAGAGGTAAGGGTGGGGAAGTGTTTCCCAGAACAGAGAGCCCTGCAGGAAGGACGCGTCTCTTTCAGCGTTTCCCTTCTCGCTGCTGGCGGAGCCGGCGGGACCCGCGGCCCCACGAGGGGGCTCTGCCCGCCCGGGCATCGGCAGCGCCAGCCCTCCCAGCGCGCCGCTCCCAAATCCCGGGTTGGGGCTGACGTGAAAGCACCTCTCACGTGTCAGGGTCTCTGAAAGAATTTCACTTTGAGGGTGTTAAACTGGTGTAGTTGTAGGTATGAACGCGATAACCAGAACAGCAGTTCCCTCTGCGCTGCCTCCAGTGGAAGCAGCAAAGTACCGGGGACACGACTGATAGTTACCACATGATCTGACTGTGCCTGGAACACGTACAAATAAATGGTAACAAGCAAATTATTTGTATGCCTTGTTCCCACTAAATTTCCCCCAACCTGAGACACTCGCAGGTGCAATAGTTTAAGAAAGCTTGGTACAGATAGAGTTCTTGAGATCAATCAAGTAGAGAAATCCTACCACATAGTAGGAAAATAGCATCTTTCTACACACAGCTGAACACAGTAAAGGGGAAGGGGCACACTGACCAAGATAGGAGCTCAGTTTAACTTCTTTGCATCTTTTAATACAACCTTCATTAAAATTTTTAAGTTAAAATAACTGTGTAATGGCAATCACAAAAGTATAAGGAAAATATATATTCCAGTTCAAGAAGAGATTTGTCCCCACAATGCATGAGAAAAATCAAGTGATGAGATCATTTAAATGCCATTGTACATATTCCCTGGAACAATGCCCTGGTCAGATAGGTAACAGCAGCTGTCCAAGGCACAGTGCTTGACTGCTCACTGCTGTTAGTAGCTTACTAGCACTAAAAGAAATAGAGGTGTAAACAGCCAGAGCAACGGCGACTTAGGGGGACAATGCACAGAAACAGCAGTGACAACTTCAGCTGTCAGCAGGATTGTCTCCTTCTCCTGGCACTGGGCTCACATGACCACCATGATGTCTTCCAGCGGCTTCCGGCTCAGCGCAGGCACAGTGGCATCTTTCTTGGGATAGCCAACGGGGAGCAGCAGCAGGAGCTTCTCGTTTGCTGGCCGCTGGAGCAGCACCCGGAGCTGGGGGCCGCAGTTCAGGGGTGTGGAGGTCACTGTGTACAGACCCGCGTTCTGCAGCAAGACAGCAACAGTGAGACAGAGGTCTGTGCTCTTTATTTGTAGCGCTTTTTCCCACCACACCTGTACATATCCTTCTGTCAACTAGTCCAGAAATGCTGCTTCGTTAGACCTGCTGCAGCCTTTAGAACACCTGATTTACTAGCAGCCTCAGTGGCACCATAAAAGATGCCTGCTCTGCTTACAGGGAAGTAGAGTGTTTCTCCACGGCAGCAACAGCACAGTCTGGGTCTGCCTGCCATGTCTGTGTGCTGTAGAGCCAGAGCCTGCCTGCTGTGTCAGTGTGATGGGGAATCCACGGCCACAGGGAAGTTGAGAGGCAGTTGTGGGGATATGATTGGAATGTCATCCCATGGTGTTGGTGGTTGGACTAGATGATCTTGAAACATCCATTCCAAACCAAATTATTCCCTGATTCTACGATCTGGCTCATACAGAAAACTTTTTCACTTCTTGCCTCCATACAGCTGGCAGGAAGATGCCCTACAGCCTTGTGAACACTTGAGCTCCTCTTCATGACCTGTACCTTGCAGAGACAGGGGGCACAGGCTCTGCCTCAGAAGTTGTCACAGGAGTCTGTTGGCATCTCTCACAGTGGCCATTGTTATAGATTACATCAGCGTCCCAAAATAAGTCTATGTATCACTCTTCCTCTCATTCAAAATCTCACAAAAACCCTAAAAAATCTGGGCAAACAATAAAGAGCTGACATCATCCAAGGTGGGATCACACAGCTGAGTCACTTCCTGAGAGCTGCACATGTGGATTTCAGTCTCTCTGTCTACGCAATGCAAGCATTTTGGGAGGCTTTGAGATACAAGTCAGCCAGGGGGACGTGCCCAGGAAATGCACCCCGTCGCATTAAGTAATCTCTACGGTCTTCGAGCTAATAGTGATGGTGCTGAATGGTGCCTGAGGAGCAGCAATGCACAAAAGAAAGTGTCATTCAAAACAGAATGCAGGAGAAATGGCAGTGCATGGTAGGAAATTGGCCTAATATAAGAGCAGGCACCTTGCTGTTATCTTGCTGACAGGCCAGGTTAACTATCAGAATAGCTTCTCTATTTAACACTTGTGTGAGTACATCAGGTACAAGAAGCAGAACTAAGCACTGAGAAACCACTGAGAAAATCTAACTGGCTGGTGTCAAACATGCTGGGCTTTACAGATCAGTTCACTTTCAGAAATGCCTCAGAAAGACTGATTGAAATAGTACAGCGTGTTCTGTGGAATATGTCCCTGATTTTTTTTTTTCAGCATTGTATTCTAAAAGTGGTTTGGTGTCAAGCTGTTTTATAGGGATTACTGAAAAGAAGGGGCCAGTGTGGCAGCACACAGTCGTGCTTGGGTAGTCTGAAGAGCCTGTCAGCCCTGTTAGCATAAGGCAGAAACCACAGGGGCTGAAGACTGTGCAGAGAAAAGAGTGACAACTCTGAAAGCTACATTATATTTTTCTTCCTGTTAACCAGTACTGAGGATAGGAATCACCTTCTCAGATGTGGACCTGTGTAGAATAACATTAAAACTCAAAACTAAGACATATTGCCAGGAATTGGAATAATCCAGGAGACTGAAAATGTTAAAATTTAAACTGGGTTCCATCCTCATTTGGGCAGAACAGTCTTGGTAGATAATCCAAACTAATACATTGACTCACAGTATGTTGGTTCTGTCAACGTACCTGCAGTGCAGCAAGCAGGATACCACAGGCAATGGAAACACTGATTTCATTGTAGTAGTGAGTCTTCTTTTTGCCATTTGGAAGCCGCCCATATACCTGCTTGAAAATGAGGATCAAATACGGAGCAGTGTCCAAGTACTCTTTGATCCAATTTGTTCTGCAAAAGAATGTTTAAGACATTTATTTTGCAATCTTTTCACTTTCCTGTAAGTTACATATACTGTCTGCAAAGGGGCACTAAAGGTACATGGCAATTATAGCAGTAGAATAAACCTTAGAACATTTACTGCAAAGGATTATCAACTTAAATAGAAACATTTCAGAAAGAAAAAAAGCTTGAATAGAGTTCTCAGTTTTAACAGATTTGGCTGAGGAGTTGATGTGCTCACTCTGAAGAGTGGAGTTGCATACAAATAAGAGATAGTTCTTGACCTCTTATCTATGAACTGGCCTCATGATCTTTTGCCTTTGTGATTATTTAATTCCTGGAATTTTGCAGATTTGCCTGTTACCAGCAGTGCCAACTTTTTTGTCATTGCAGGGAAGACTGCTGTCAGAAAAGTTCAAAATTACTTTGTCTAAGGTCTAAACCTAAATATATTCCAATGGCAAAGATTGTTATTCTGTTCAGGTATTTCATCCCTGTTACAATTCATTTGGTCCCCAATTTCTTAAATGACAATCATGATATAGGATTTAGACAAGAAAATGAGTATTTCTACTGTTGTCACTCAAAACATAAGCACCTCTGGCATTTAGTTGTTTGCATAGCACATACACTTCCATAGCACCTAAGCACCTGAAAAATAGTAACATAATCAGACAAGTAGGGCAAGTCAACCCTACCAAGCTTTGTGCACATGCTCCATTTGACAAGCCAAGACTCAGTAGACATCTTCCCATTGTGTGAAGTTAAGCAAGTCAGTCAGACTTCGAAGGGCATTTGGAACAATTAAATATTGCATAATTCAGCACTTGGATAGGGACAGGCCTGGGGCTTCCTCAGTTGGTAGCAAAGCTTCCAGTGACTTTTGGAGCTTGACTGTTTGGCAAACAACAGAAAAAATCTGGGACAAGAATTTCAGCCGCAGAGGTTACATAGGAAAAAATTATGGAGCCAAGTGCTTGGAAAACTTTCAAAATAGAGAGCAAGTAATCCCTTTTACTGGAAGCAATTTTATGAACCAGCCACCAAGGCACAGTTCTACATATATTTAGAACTTTTGTTTCCAAACACAGATTTTAGAAAAACATTAAAAGTGAGAGGGAGGAAGAAATAGAAAATTATAGAAGTCTTTCCTACACTGAAACAACAGCTATCTTCACACCCCTTAGATAATTGACTTTTCATACCTCAATCTTTTCAGGTCATTAACCCATCTGTCTCCCATCCTTTTTTTGTAGTTGATTTCCTCTTCTTCTTCTACAATTTCACGAATCTTATGTTTTAAATACGGATCTTGCACTACCACAAAGGTCCAGGGCTCAGTATGTGCTCCACTAGGTGAGGTACCTTCATACAAAAACAGGGAAAAGTAAAAACCCAGGAATGAGGGTGGGCAGTGAGAGGTATCAGCTCTTTCTTGTGAGCTTTTAGGCTGACCAGATGAGCAATGGGAAAGCAAGTGGATGAGATGGGATGAAAAGGACTAAGTTCTGGCAGACAATCCTGTTCATTACTTTCTCAAAGAATCTGAAATCCCATTGAAGAACAGAGGTTAGTCCTTTCATACTGCCATCTTACAGGAAGCCAGTGTTAAGGATTTGTAAAAAATTCCTTTTTTGGTGGTTCTTATGATGAGGCAGTAATATGGTGCAGTACATATGAATGCAGCAATGTTATGACAAAGTGTTGTACCAAAAGCAGAGCTCTGTCTGAATACACAGCCAACTCTGACACGTGGTTTTAGCTAAAGGGTGAAAATAATGGCTTTCAGGAAAACAAGGCTAAGTGA
The DNA here is from genome assembly GCA_013399945.1 of Ploceus nigricollis. Lineage (NCBI taxonomy): Eukaryota > Metazoa > Chordata > Aves > Passeriformes > Ploceidae > Ploceus > Ploceus nigricollis. Next base: position 263,083 of record VXBC01008646.1, on the reverse strand, counting down.
CAACTGGCAGGAACCTGTCAGTGACTGACAAAGATAAGGAGCTGTACAACACAGACATCTGCCATAGAGCGTACAGGTTTGAGTTTGTTGTCCCAAAAACAGCTGGTGTTCATAGGTGTGCACATATATATTATATATATATTTAATATATATTATATATATATATTAATTTTGTACTTGCTCACCCACCAACACCACTGGAGAAATATTTTAACTGCCTAGAGGTTAAAAGCTAGAAGCTGAAGAATATGTGTCTGCACAGGTTCATAGATATATAGATTAATAAGACTGTTTAGATCTCTCTGGTCCCTCATACACATTTAAAAATATTTTAAGAACTTGGATGCATACAATACTAAGGACTGGTTTTAGTTCAAGAAACATTGAATAAGCAGCTTGAATTCTCTTGATACATGAAAATGTTTTTTTATTGTGAACCTTGCCTTTCCTCAGGTTTGGGTAAAAACTGATGGCATTCATGCTTCCTTTAATTTTCTTTTTCTCTACACAGCCCAAAGCTTTCAGGGTTACTAAGTACTTCATTTGCACGCCAGGCTTGTTTGCTTTGCTGCATTTGCCAAAACATGCTCAGTGTTTTAATGATGCCTAGTTAATTAGAGGGAGATGGAGACTCTTTACAGTGCAGTAACAAAGCTGCTTAAGTTCTTAAAAGGAAAATAATGCACCTCAAATGTGGAGATTCTTTAGATTATTAACCCTGCTAAAGGCTACAGAACTTTTCTCTAAGGCAGCTTGGGAATATTTTCTATAGTAGCAGCAGCTGGCTCATGGAATAAGAGAAATTATGAGGGTCAAAACCACTCCTGGCTGGAGTCAATGTTACGAAGGCAGAGATGAGATAGGCCAGGACATGACAGTAATGATTTGAAACACATAAATTCTCAATAACAACAACAAAAAAATAATAGCTTTCTGGCATTCAGTCAAATAACCTCTATAAGGGTCCTCAGAATAACACTCCAGCCATATACACTACTGTTGGAAGGGGTCTGGCACTACTGTTGGAAGGACTGGAAAAGGTTTTTTGTTCTAGACTGAAATTATTTCCCTTTATAAAGCACCAACGATTTATGTCAACATATATTCGATATGTATGAAATATTTTGAATGGCTGAGACAATTTAATCTATTTGTTTGCGGGGGGACCCCAAAAAACAAAACCCACACATTAATGCATTAAATTTTAAAGCATGTGAAGTACACATGGCTTGACATTTTTGAGAAAACACTTCAATATTTCTATTTGAAAGATGTCTCAATAAACCACACATAAATTTAATTTTAAATAACATCTTTTAAAAGTTGAAAATTAAGTTGAAAATTAAGTTATTTGTTTCATGCTGTTGAAATGCTCTTCTTCCCTTATGGGTGAACTGCAAATACAGAGAAATTGGGAGTACTCCAAATCAGTCATACAACATACAGTTGTTCAAGCTGAGTAATTTCCAATCAATCAATGGCTGCTAATTCATTCCAGCTACAGGTGAATCTAGGAAAACCATAAGCAAAATTCCAGTTCCCTTGGCTTTTCCACGCCACCTTTTCACAGTTACACAGTTGAACAGCAATGCTGATCCTTTTTTTTTCCCCAGACCTTGAACCACTCAGTACCTACCGGCTGTTCTGATGACATTATCGATAACCTCCCTGGGGACTGGCTCATCACTGAGGAACCTGACAGATCGCCTCTTATTTAGAAGCTCATAGAACGTCTGTGACCTCTTAATCATTTCAGCCTCAGAGTAGCGCTCGCCACTGAAGGGGACATGGGCAACATTTTCTTCAAGTCCTTGCCACTCTTCCTCACCCTCTGCAAGAAAATACAAGTGGTTAGGGATTTTTTTGCTGAAGAATGCTGTTGATATCCTTGGCATTCACACTTAAGGCACCTTGTCCTGCACTGGCATACACTGCACTTCAACACCACTGGTAAGGCAAAGTCTGAGGTTCCAGTTGACACAACTCATTGATCCCCAGCTCCAGCTACTGAATAAACACCTTGTTTAAATACCAAGAGGCAGGAGGGTCCTGGCGGGCTCTAGCAAGTGTGATCCACAAAGAAGTCATTGTCTTCTCCACTTCAGCCTGCAAGCCTGCCTGCAAAAATGGGTTATAAGCTGAAACAGCACTGGAAAAGTGGACAGGCTTCCAGCCCAATTTTCTCAGCAAGTAAACGTGAACATGTGTGTTCCTTCTTGAGCTGTTCAATAAGGAAAAAAATCAATTAAATTACTGAAGTTAAGGAGAGAGCTTAACTTCCAATATATGTAAAATCTCCTCTGAAGAGCTGAATGTCAACTTCTTCCATATTCATTTTTCATAGCAGAAACATTGCGAGCTTTGGCTCTGCAGAAATGTGACTTTGTGGTCAAGCTCTTTGGTTTCCCGATACTTTCAGCATAAGAGGAAATGGGTGTCAGGCATCTATATTTAGGATAACAACATATCAAATGTAGGGTATTGTGTTTCTTGGCTTTAATTTAAGAACTCAAAATGATTCTCCATTTCACTGAAATCTGTCTGTTTATATCACAAAATGAATCTTCTGTTGTCTCTGAGGCGTCTCTGAGGCCTCTTTCTCCCCCATGTTCCTAGAATCAGCATGGATAGCATTTTTTTGCAGCTATGATGTGGAAGTTAAAGTCATTTATATGCTACATTTTGACTAGTCAATAGTATTGAGCAATCTGCTACAGAGAGCTGAGTCAGGAAAAAATATTCCAGTTCTTTTTCTGTCACTGTTAAGCTATTATTCCCAAATCATAGCAATCTCCAGCACAAATTCAAACAGCAATTACTCCTGTGTTTTAGTAGTATGCAGTTGCCTTAGAGACCAGGCTGGGGTTTTGTTCATTTTAAAAGCAGGGAAATATTCACAAGTGTGGCTCAGCCTGTGCAAAGAGGTGAAATAAATCCAGTTTCATAAATTGAATCTAAATGGAACAGTTCTGGTCCCCAAACCACACACATTTCATTTTGTGTACAAAGAATTCACCCTGAGAATTTGTTTTGTTTAGCATTTCATGCCTGTGTTAAGCACTCTTGGTCATAGTCTGCAAGGACCTGGCTCCAGGTTAATAGAAAGCAGTGAGCCCTTGTAAAAATTATTTTAGTGATCATCTTGTGCACATTCAAAAAGTAAAAGGGTGCCTCTTGATAATGTTCCCTTTGTGGTTTTCACTCAGTAAAATAGTGAGTGCTTGCTTGTTTTGGGTTGTGGGGGGGTTTTTCTGTGTACGTAGAAGAGGAGTGAAACTGCTGTTTGGTCAAGATAGTTCAACTTAATAATAAGGTGAAAAAAGAAATGTACTTCCAAAGATTTTGAACATAGGACAAAGGTGAGATGGCTAAAGAGAATGGAAAACCTCAATACACTCAACATGAGAATACTGTCTGAAGCAGAAAAACCTAGCAGTGCAGGAACTGACACACAAAACCAAAACTCTCCTGGCAAATGTATTTTTTTAAAATAAATTAATCTATTATATATTCTCTTCCACCATGTGTCTACCATTCTTTCTTAGCAGTTAACATTATCCATATGCTAACTTTAAATCATTATCAGCACCATCTGTTTAGTGCATGCTCTCTATATCTCCAATTGCTGTGTTTAGACACACTCCGGTTTGTACAGTCACGTTATACAATACCACAAGTGTCTTGTTTATATCTCTTTGTATTCCACCACTTGATGGACAACAGACATCCTACTAGCAAGTCTGTTACCTTGTTAGCCACATTCTCAAGATTGCCATCAATTCTGTTGCCCATTTACAGTAGTCATCAAGCTTCCTGCTTTTTAAGTAAGTTTGGAATGGTTTTGGCTCAGACATCCCAAACTGAATCTCATTTTAAAAGTACATTTTTATATCTCTATCAGAAATTCCTCTCTGGATACATTTTAGCATGATAACTGTGTTCTTCCCAGCAGTCCATATGGGAGGTTATAATCAGCCTGCAAATCATGTAATAAATTTTACCTCAGTTTGAAGCATGAGTTCTTAATTAAAAACTCATACTGAGAACAGTAAGTTGTCATTTCACTTCTGTTGGCCACTTATTTTACCTACACTGACACTTCTCTCTGTTGCTGACTTCCAGTTGTATGTCATTAAGATATTTCACTTTTACTCTCCTTGGTTTATGCAAAGACCATCAGATAATGTTAACAATTGATCCTGAGACTGATCCTTGAGAAACCCTAGTCAAGACTACTGCATTTGCTTTCCAAACAAGTTTCTTCTCTAGAGAATTGCTTCCTGAGCATACAATTCCTCTCTATCTCTCTTTTCCAGTGTAAAGACACGATGCATAGGAAAAAAATTCAATGCATGCAAAGAAAGTTTTCGCATCTTTAGTCTTAAATGCTGGGTAATTGACCCTGTGGGTTCTTCATCTGATTAATGGCAGACTGCTGCAAGAACGGGCCACTGCAGGAATCCCAGTAGTGAATCCAGCCCTGAACTGAGTGTGACTAATAGGGAACTAAAAGAGATGGATTACCCTACTAGTGGGTTATAAATAGTGGTTAGCAGGCTGATCCTGGAAACCTCAAGAGTGGGTCAGGGATCTTAAGCAAAAGAAGTAGCAAGTTGGAGAGGCACAGACCCTGGAAGAAAGAACCCAGTATCAAAATATTGTGAAAATAACCTCAACTGGAATAGAGTTGCCAAAGGTTTCTTACGATCTTAAGAGAAATAGAGTGGCTGTTATATAAGGAGAAAGCCTAGTATAAGCAAAGCTGAGAGGTAATCTGGTTGCTATCCATAAACCACAGGAGGGTATACACCAGGGCTGGAAGAGAATCCTTTGAAATCAAGAGAATGGAACAGATTAAATACGTATACAGTAGCATTAAATAAGTTTGGGCAGGCAGGAAGGTAGAGAAGGGTTTTTAACCCATAGTAAGAAATTCTGGACCAGCCTTTCAGCAAGGTTAAAGAAAAAGTATCATAAAAGTCCAGTTTTCATGTTCATTCAGATGATGACAAAGGCTGGATGTATTTGCAGCAGCAGGAAGATACATACAGTAATGCATTGTGTCCATCTAAGTCCTGTGTTCCTAAATTATACAAAGCATGAACTGCCATTGAAAAGGAGGTTTGAATTGCTACTGCCTCATCCATGTCAGTAGTAGTATTATTAAGATATGGGAAGTCTTTGAAAATGGGGAGAGGAGAAATGCTTTTAAGTGGGACAGGTCTGTTATAGGAGTATCACAAGCAACTAGCAGCGCATTTTCAGGAGAAATGGATCATTTGGGACTTTGTGTGTTGTTTTGTAGTCCTTAAGTAGAGTGTATCATCAAGTGTCCTTGCCAATCCACAGCAAAACAATCTCTCATTCTGAATCTTATAAATGAAGAAAAAAGTTACAGGGCATGCAAACAAATCTGAAGTACTGCCAGTTAATGCATTAAACAAATGGACTGAGTGCTTTGCACTTAACAAAAGAACTGGGTTTCTGGCTGCTACGAGAAACATCCATCTCTTCAGCTGTGGAAAGCACAACACAGACAAGCTCAGGAGCACTTGGCCCTCACCATTCTACCCTTCATTGCCCATAAGTGACCCTACTGAGTCTGCCCAAGCAGTTCAGCTACTTACACTGAATGCTCTGCTGCTCAAAGGTATGCCCTTCTCATGGGAAACATCCCTGAGGGTTCCACTTCAGGGAAGGCTCGTGGGGCTACAAGTGAGGTGGGTGCTGTTCTGTTTTTCTAGCTGAGTGCTTCACTCTCTCAGCAAATAGACCTTGCTGTGGTCAGGGACATGAATCAAGAGACTCGGTCTTCAGCTGCCCCTTCCTATTCAGGGGTCTGCTGAAAATTCAGCTTGTTCACGCGCGGCAGCCCTAGATTCTAGCTTTAGAATGGCCTTAAGAATGTAACCTTCATGTTACCTAACTCAAATTCTCTTCAGAGGAACTTAATCTTTAAACACAAGCCAGCCAAAGACATTTAAGTAAAACTGAGCTTGTCTGATAAAGTAAGATGCATTTATAAAATAACAGAATTTACACAGCAGGTATTCTTTAGTATTAAAAAAATTTCTTTATACATCCATGTTTCCATTTCAGCACCTAGTGTAGTCAGTGAAAATTTTTATACTGACAACAAGGTTAACATATTTTGATCTTTAATTAAGGCTCTAGCAAAGTAGCAGATCCTTACTAACTCATTCTTCTTCTTGCTACTCTTCTCATTTAGGCTGGGGTGAAGAAAAATTTCCTGGTGAAGAAAAATTTCCCTATGAATAATGAAATTATTTTAATATTTCTAGACATAAAAGACATGACCGTTTTAGAAAGAAATTTGTTTGAATCACACACCATTAAGGGAAAGATCATTATTTGTTACTAAAAGAAAAATAGCAAGAAAATTTAATATTGGATGGCATGGTATATTGAGAAAAGTTTTATTTAAAAGTAAATAAAAGTTAGTAAGTAAATAAAACTTAGCAACAGTACCAACATGTCGACCTATCAAAAATTTTTTGCAAGCAATTTTTTTTGTAACAAAAACTAGTACAGTTTTGAATTTAGTACCTGAATAACAGGGAAAGCAACTAACACATAAAAGACTAAAATTTTATATATGGAGCTATGGCAGTGAGGCTCCTTGATAAAAGCTAGTAGGTTTGTTTATGCTAAGGATCTAAATTTTTTAACTGATAGAAATAGCTATAGTCCAAGATGGTAATTCATAGATTATCATTTGAACTACCCACAGGAATTCTAAATTGCAACAATTTAACTGAAGTAGTAAGTCATTCGCGACAAAGAAATTATGGAATAATTTTATACAGAATCTATTTTGCATTGAACAAAGGAGGATACAACAGGTGAACTGATTTGTAAAGAAATTTTATATATTTGGAAAATAGTCAACGGGGTTTAAACCCTTCTTGGTATCAACTATTTTCAGAAACTGATAACACTAGCTCAAAGTACTCTGAGCACTGAGAAAAGAGCTATAATAGTTCTTAGAAACAGGTCTATATGCAGAACAACACTGTAAGTTTTAAGATTCCTAGAAGCAGACTGAGGGAAGTATTATTATGGGGAAAAAAATAACCCAAACAGACCCCTCAAAAAGTCTTTGAAACCAGCATGAGGGAGGGAAAAAAAAAAAAAAGAGCTGCATTAACTACACCTTTAAAAAATTTATAGGAACAGAACTCTGTAAATTTCTGTTTTACAAAGAAATAAAGTGAGTTTATGGAGGATAGTTAGGAAGTAAGAAGAAGGAAGGGTACATTTTGAGCTTAGACTTTTTTGTCCAAGCTGTGAATCAGAAAAAGCTAATGAAAATAAAGGGCATTCTGCACAGGTTCAAATATACAGCTGATTATCACCACCACCACCATTTGTTCTTAAATACTTGATCAACACAGCTCCCAACAAAGCTGCCATTGACATTCTCAGAAGCCTCAAATGGAGGACCTATGTAAAAACAGTAATAAACCCATTTCCAACTTTTTAGCTGTGCTGAGAACAAATAAGTAGCACTGAGTGATAAAGTGGGATGACTTGCAGATAGAAACACTCTGCTCACGTCTTCCCTTTGCTCACACTAATAAGGCCTGGGAAGAGACTGCGGGGAATTCAGCAGGATCTCCTCTCTTTCCTTACACTGTCCAGAGAGTCCCTCATAGATCTCCTGTACNATATATATATATGTATATGTTTTTTGCAGTCTGATCTGTGGGGTCTGGAGGGAATAAAGATTTACACCAAGAGTGACACTACATGAGGACTGGCTCCTTCCTGGGAGCTGACAAGCTCCGGGCACAGCAGCTGTGTTGCGCTGAGCATTGCTGTCACTGCGGAGAAGCCCAGAAGATTGCACCTCCTTTATTCGTATCAGCAGATAAAATTCAAACAACAAAAGTGTTTGGGATAAGATTTTTCTTACCTTCTTCTTCCAAAGGATGGTCAGTACTATCTTTTAAATCTTCGTCCACCCATGGGCGAGATGGATGCTTGCTTTTAGTGTCACGTTTTTCCTTCTCTCCATTCGTCTTCTTCATTATTACCCCAATCAAAACACATATAATGGCTATAAATACTGGTGTGAGGGAAGAAAAGAGTGCCATGACTATGGAAATGTGGAGTCTTTCTTCCACGTTCAGTAGTTTCTCATGAAAAGGAGAGGCTGAAGAGGGAAGAGCAGCAAAGCAGTAAGCAAAAAGGGGTGGACTCAAGGTTCAGTCCTCCACCCTCTCTTGCTTCTACTTTTCAGACACCGCCCCCGCAATCTCATCTGTGATGGGCTCCTGCTGTTAATGAACAGCTCTTGCAGTTAAAAAAACTCCAGACCCAGGTTTATATATTTTCTAAGAAGAAATATCTTATAAACAGCAAGCAGAGGCACTGACCATACATAAATGCTGTCCAGTGCAAAATAAATTTAAAAACCCCAAGGTCTTTTCAAACTCCAGACTAAGGCAAAAGACTTCTCCCCTCTTATTTTTATTGTTATGGTCATCCAAGTAATCTTCCTTGTAACAGTGATTCTGAGAAGAGCCAAGTGGGAATACAACTTTTAAAAACTAATGGCACCTCTTCAATGTTTAACTCATAAAATTAGCATTTTACATGTATCTCAGGAATTCAGAATATCACCAATCGCAAATCAGTTTGCAGCACCACCCTCGGCCATGCCAACGGGTCAATAGAACAGATAAGCAAAGGGGCAGCATTGCCTCTCTATAAAGCGTGATGAGACGATTCACAGAGCCCTGTATTCATCCTGGCTGTTCTGCAGGAACTGACAGGAAGAATTCAAGGAGTCAAAGTAAAAATGTGTGAGGGCTGCAGTGCATTTAAAAGGCACGTTCCAGCATCTTATCGAAGATTAAAAACCGATAGGATCCTGGTATAATCCAATAATGGTCAATGTCTAAATGCTTAACCCATTTTTACCTCAGCCAGCTGCTTGGGAACTGAACCAACGCAGCAACACTGATTTCCTGTCTTTATCTGGGGCTATTGGGACATACTGGATAATGAAATGTCAGATAGCAATGGGTGCTGAGGGCTGTGCTGGAGAGCAGGGTGCAGGAGTGCTCTCTGTATGCAGTCACCAGTGTCCATCAGCTCTTCTTAGCACCTGCTAAGCACCATCCTTGCCAAGCCTTATCTCATGCCGTACAGGGCCATTTCTGATGTCCCAGCATCCATGGCAAGATAATCACATTTTGAATAAGCTCCCCCAAGATAAGTGGAAGCAGTTGTGAATGTAGCTATAGAAGGAGATGGTGAGTCCCAGGGCACGTCAGCGCTGCAGCTGGCACCTGCAGGGGGTCATTGCAGTCCCCTTTCCTCAACATGAAAACCAGGACACAAAGGGGAGAGCGAATTTGGGGTGTGCACAAGTGGCACTGACCATGGTTCTCAGTCCATACCCTTCCACTCATGCCTCTCACCCCACCAGTAATGCAGCACTGGGCACACCCTCACTGGTCCCATTTGACACTGTCACTCCAAGGGCTCCCTACCTCCCAGTGCTCCAGCAGATACTGCCAGCTGCCTTGAGGATTGGTCTGTGTGTTGGGAAGCGCAGATTAATGACCAGGTTGCTGCACAAGAAGAGGAATGTGTTCCACCACTGGTTGGCCACACACCAGTCTGGTCTGATAGTCTGGCTGACAGTCCAGATCTGTATCTCCTTTAATACAAGCTCCTTGTGTTAAAAGGGCAAGGTCAAGTGAATTGCACAGCTGTGCACATATTGTCCAGACGTGCTTAGAGGCAAAACGAAACTGCCTCAAAGCTTGTACCCAGGCTGGGCTTTCTCAGCTGCCCAGCTCAGATACAGAATCAATACTTTACTGCTGTTGCACTGCATCCTACTCCAACACACAAGCCCCCAGTTCTTGTAGATACCGGTCCTTATAGGCAGTATTTGGGATCTCTGTAAGAAGGGTGGCCCCAGAACCAGCCAAGGTACTGCACAAATCCATCAGAGATGGAATAAAGAGGACATAAGAAAGTTGTGTTTACGTTACTAATTTAATCTAATACAGTAAAGTTGGCAATAAACTTCCATCTATCTACCTCTGGCTAAGAGGACAATTTTCTTGAAAACCCAAGCCATGAATCTTGTCTTTCCTACTCTCCAGTCAATTTGTGACCTGGGACATGTGCTTGGGTCATTGATTTGGGCTGCACATATAAAGAGCCCCAAAACCAGTACACTCTATAGAAATAGAAACAATTATCTGTGGGGAGAAAAGAAAATATGTAAATTTATCCTCTCTCTCCTTGATTTAGAGTAGATATTTAAACTCATTTGTCCTACCTGCTGACTGTCCAGTCATGGGGAGAGGTACTTTACCTAATCCCAATTAGAAACATTAAATTAATTCATGAGAATAGAGAAGGAACCTGCAATTTCATCAGACGCATTTTCAACAGCCTACTCTGTGGCAAGAGAGGAAAACAGAATGTGGTCTGAGTGGCACTGACTGTTTCTCCCACAGGGAATGTATTAACCTTGATTATTCACGTACACATAAATTAGGGTCTGGATGCTTTGCAGCTGAGAATCCATCCTATGAAGAGACAGGTCTGTGCTCAAAGAGAGAAGCAATATGGAAGGGTGAAAGATGTTGTTTAAAATAACTACCTCTATTTGCAATGCTGGAAACTTTGTAATAGCTCACTGTTCCAGAATAACTTTGACTTCCTTAGAGGTGATATTAATTTTTCTTTTGTAGAACAAGGGAAGAAAGAAAGTTAAATAAAAGTCCCTTTGGTATTAACATAAGCAAAATCTATTTGGTGTTACATATTGAAAATTGTTAGGTTGCACTTGAAACCCACAGAAACCCCAGCCTACCTTGTTTAATTAAAATCTGAATTGGTTTAAATAACTCCATATTGTAGACACTTAAAACAGAAATATGGTGATGTCTTGAGGAACTGTGGGAAAGGGTGGGTGGAAGCAATTAATTTTTGTACAGTAGCTTTCAATCAGTTTTTCTGTTAGATTTTTTCAATCCAAGCTTTATAGAAATGTGATTAATATTATCATGGCAAATTCAAGAAAATTTATTACAATTATTTCTTCTGTTCTACAGTAAACCCTAAAAACTAGCAGCTGAATTTTTGGGGTTTTTTTGAGTCTCAAAAAAGTCAGGAGAACCTTCACAAACAACCCTACTCCTAGAAATTAATGGAGCTTTTCTGAAAAACATGGAAAGAAGTTAGAAAATGTTGATAGAAATACAACAACTGTGAACATCAAAGTACTCTGCTATTACTGCAGGAAAAACATGTAAGCACTCCTAAAAGGTACAGACCATCATACTAAAAGCTTCTGGTCCCAAAATACTTTCTTTAATATTTCCCATTAAATTCTGTGGATAGCTGTTGTTCTTCAGAAGGAAAAAGAAAAAGTACTCTAGTATCAAATATAGCCTGCATTTTTTTTACTCAAAGTGAAAAATTATGATGAGCAAATGCTGGTAGAGGACGGACCCATGGTGGGACAGTCACACAACGATCACCCATGGGCATGAGACTGCCACATGGTGGGCACTTGCACCATTGTAGGCTGCAAGGACACTTGAAGGCAACAAATGACACCTGCTCATCACACATTTTTACTTTGAGAAGTCTCTTTATTGGAGAACGCTTAGGGCTCCTTATTTGGTGCTACAGAAAATTGGTAAGATCTAGATATTCAAAAAGGGATCCAACACATCTACTCAGGATTGATTAACTACCAAAGGCAAAGTATGGTAGTTAAAACACCTAATTTAGGAAGTCTCTAAAGGCTTAGGAAGGGACATGGAAGGAGGGACCATTTCATGCAGTCCTTAGCCTTCTTGGTTTTCCTACCATCGGCCATATACACCCAGGCTATAACTCCTGATATCCTCACATGGCTAGGATTTGGTATGAGAAGTTGTTGTGCTGTAGGAATGGGATTACATAATTTAGTGCTCCCACTAAAATGAAAACCACAACCCACTCCCCTCCTCCTCCTGCCTCCAGGGGTAGGTATCCTTAGTTGAGATATGAAAATTTACTGGAAACAGCAATGAGATAGAAAACTATGTTTCCTTCTTGCCTGTTGGTGGGAACACAGTTGGTATTTTGCTGGTTTTTGACCTTGTCCATGAGAATGTGACAACGTTCATCTTGCCATTTTACTCCAAAGACTTGAATTCTCTGGGCAGGTCCTTCGATCTTACTTTGTTTTATGGCAGAACTGGCCTTCAGGAGGATCTGGGTTATTTTCTCCCTTTCTCAAAAACTTCCTCTGACATGTTGCTCCATACGATGATGTCATCAAAGAACTGCAGGTGTTCTGAAGCCTCACTGTTTTCCAGTGCAGCCTGGATCAGTCCATGGCAGATGGTGGGGCTGTGCTTCCACCCCTGGGGGAGTCAATTCCAGGTGTACTGCACACCCCTCCAGGTGAAAGCAAACTGGGGCCTGCATTCTGCTGCCAGAGGAGTGGAGAAAAACACATTGGTAACATCAACAAGCCACATAATCCTCCTTGGAAGGGAGAATCCCTTATTTCTGCCTCCCCCGATTAAGTGCATGGCATAGAGTAACAACCTAGACACACACACACCGCTGCAGGCTCTGCCACCTTGTGGCTACAGCTTAAAATTAATCTGTCCTTGGCTGAAACTAGGACAGAAATCTTACTGTAGTCAAAAGTAGATCTGTGTTAGACAGTAGTAGAAATAGAAGAATGCTCACAGTGAACATACAGAAAGCAGAGTAAGATGAAGGAGATACTTGGAATAAATCTGTGAGTCTGTGAGAGAAAACATGGGTTTGGGTGCTGGTTATAATTCCCATTGCAAGTGTCCTTTGCTGAACATTATCAGTTTCATACCTACAAGGAACACAAAGTCCCTGTTTGGACCCTCAAGTGATATACCAGTATGTGGTGATGAAAGGGTCCACAAAAAAACCCTGTGTTTATAGCTAGAAGCAAGAAAAATTCACCACTGGGTATTGTCTAGAGATGCAATAAAATACTGCATTTGCTTCAGATGTGAGTTTCACACTAGAGCTTGTGTTTTCAAAAAAAACAAAACAAAAAAATTCCAAAGGCTATTTCAATGCCATCCTTGGTCAGCTCCCAAGTATATGCCTGCTGTGGACAAGGCAGAACCATGCATGGACTACTTAATCCAATTTCCCAATCAACACATTGAGACAAATGTCTGGGATCAGCTGAAACTTACCTATTAGGTATCAGCATTACTAAAAATATCATTAGCTTAATAAGCGTCTCCATCTCTGTGACATATCTAGCAATCCCCTCCTGCCTCAGCCAGTGACCAGCACACAGTGCTTCTGAGAAAGATGACCCTCACTTTTCTGCTTCGTCTTGCCTCTTCTTGCACTCACACATACAATCACCCCTTGCCCCGAGACAGCTGTATGATCTCTTTATGACCCCTGGAGATATCACATATCTTGCCCTGGAGCATTAGATTTGATTATCTTTTTCATTAACTTAGCTCAGATTGCCACAAACGTTATTAGTGCTTATGAACTACCCTTTTGAAATCTAACAGTACAGTGGGTAATAGAATTACATCCCATAGCAACGAAAGCACAAGACAACAGAGCACCATACAACAGAGCAGTTCTTCCCATTTGTGCTCAGTATAGCGCCCTTCACTTGCAAACTCTCTGTGTTTATGTATCACAGGCAGAAGAAATAACCTAACTCTAGACATGATTCACTAGTATCTTTCTAAATAGAATAATCCACTTATTAGGATCTGTCTTATCAGATACACCATTGGTTGTTCTCAACAGGACAAACAAGTGCTCCCAAAAATATTTCTGATTTCAGAAAATAAATTTAACCCAGAGACTAATTTGCCCCCAGATTCATAGCAGAGCAAGAAATTTGCTGTTGCTGTACCAATGTTACCACCTTGAAGCTGTAGGAGTGAGTTTCCACGTGGCAGGAATCTGGTGGACATTAGTAGTGTTTCTCACTGAACTAAAGCTGCATGGCTGGGTTTTCAGAAACTCACTAAAACTCTAAACAAAGATCCGGAAAACATCACTGAACTTAAATGGAAACCACCAAGGGTCTGCAGATAACACAGACCTTGAAAGATATCTGCCCCAAACTGGGGCAAAATAAAGACAAAATATTGTTTTGCCACAATCACTTTTAGGCACAGACTCATAATAGGCTATGTTCAAATTTGTTTTATTATGTGAGTTACCTTTGATACCAGCTGATGGGGAAAAGTAAAGACCATTTCTGAATAGCCCCATGGGAGCACACAGCCTGATAGAGACTGGTAAAAGCTCTTCAGAACAGGGGTGTTTAGGGAAGAAGAAGGAGGGGTAGCAATGGTCTCCTCCCAATGGCCAGCAGGCTGAGGATAACCTCTTTCAGATAAAATATGACAGGAAACATTCTCTGCATATTGGGCCAAAGAGGGGAAGGCAGGGGCAGAATGCAGAGACAGAAATCCAAAAGGCAGATTCTGTATGACTGTACTGTCCAAGGTGTGGGGCTGAAGCATATGTACAGGTTGACCTAAACCTGCTCCATTATCAGAGCCAACACAGTTATCACCTTGCCAAAGGCTTACCAAAGACCTGGCAAAGACTCTGACAGCTCCTCATGCTGGCACCCCTGCAGCCCCCCAGCCTTCATCCCCAGGGTCACAGAGCCCATACCTGCTCTGCCCGGGCTTCTGTCTGCAGCACAGGCATCATCCCAGACCTCTCTTCCCTGTCAGCTCGCGATGCAGGAGAATGAGTGTTTATAGCAAATTTCCAGTCGTGCCCCACATGATCAGACTTTTCAGATCATGATGTCAAGTGAGGTAACAGCAGTAGAGAAATGATAACTGCATGTCCTTTGTTAGAAGCATTGCTATTGTCTTTTTGATGCTAAGAAGAAATACAGGGATAAAAAAATAGAATAAAAATAAAAAGTAAAAGGTAAAAGAGGACAAAAATTATCTCCCCTGTTTTTTTAGAGCTGGATTTTTATTTCCAATTGCTAATATATCCTTCTTTCTCTATGTTCACAGAGAGGAAAACTGTCTTTTGTTCCATACTGCTATGACAGGACAGCTGAATGGCAGCATGGAGCATTTTAAATCAGCATTTCAAAGCTTCAGCTGTTCCAGGAATAGCTATTCCTATTACTTCACTTCTTATTTGCACCAAATCAAAACACGGCTTTGCTTATTTGAAGAGTTCCTTAGCTGATTACATCTAAGCTCTAAAACTTAGTATCTAGGAAAACAGTTTCTAGCTATGAACATGAAGGAAGCCTTGAACTCCTAAGTAATCATAAATAGCAATGTTCAAAGGGTTCGGGTTTTTTATGGGTTGCTTGTTTAAATTTTTTTTTTTATTCTCCTTTACATGTTTTGAATGAGTTTCATCTTCTAGCCCCCTGAAGAAATCTATCACAAGTCTGAAGCCCTGTCCTTACTGCCAAGGGCATCCACAGCCTCCTCTCATCGTTAAGACGGGTCTGTCCATCATTAGCTCTACCCTGTCCAACTGCTCTTGTTCACAGGAGTCACACTTTGCTGTCTACAGGGTTGGCTTGGATGCTGGAGTTGCCACGTAGGCTCCTCACCCAGCCTAACAGAGAGCATCTCCCTAAGGGGACTTGGCAGCCCCCTGGAATTACCTCCAAGTGAAACCCTTCCTCCTTTCCCACAGTAGAATCAGTGGCCAAGGATCAGCTGTCACTGGGACTCTGGTTCACCTGCATCAAGGATGATGCTGTTCAGTATTTCACTCTCCCTTGCTCCAGCACTTGTTGCTTACGAAGGGAAGCTGGGAAGTAAATGCCTGTGCAATGCACGAAATCCAGAACAGCACATATGCTGACCCAACTCTCAGGTAAACCACAGAGACATCAGGCACAGTGGGAGACATTTTTAGAGTGTCTGATAATGTCAAACATTTTGTTACCCAGGGAGAGTGGGATAGATGGATGGTCAGGTCAGCATGTGCCACAGCAGTCCTGAGGCTGGAAAGTCAGCCAAGGAACCCAGAATTGCCAATCTTGTTCTTTTCTTGAATGATCTCAAAGAGAAATCCCAAGCACACAGAGAATTTAAACGATATTTCTTGACAAAGATATTTCCACCCTTTTCCCCAAGGCCAGAAAGGAAAACATTTTTCCCACACAAATCACTGACCTAAGAGTTCAGGAGATGCAGATCTCTTGCCCAAGTCTACTGTTACTTTTACCCTATGTGTAAATATTTGTTTATTAACCTGTTACATCAGATAATCAGCAAATCACTTCTCTTGGGTTGCAATCCGCCACCTGACAGGTTGCCAAGGGTTGATTAATATTCATCATCTTCCCTCCTATAGAAAGAAGCTGCAGCTTTCCCTGGCTGGTCCAGAAAAAAAAAAAAAAGCAGCCTTTCTCACAACGACAGTTCAAAATCCCAGCACTGTTCCAACAATTCACTTTACTCAGCTAACACTTCTTTACAGACAATTGCTCTCTGAAATTGAAACTGGATATTATTGGACTGTTTGAAAAATACAACTGTGTGGGACAATTAAACTTCTTGAAGTTTGCTATTCTACCAGTCAGTGAACTTGGCATGTGGTTTCTTCCGGTGGGGTCAGATCTGATTTATGCATACAGAGCTTGGAAATGGGCTTATCTGAAATTTTCCTCTGGATCTTTGGGATCTAAGTT
The DNA here is from genome assembly GCA_013399945.1 of Ploceus nigricollis. Lineage (NCBI taxonomy): Eukaryota > Metazoa > Chordata > Aves > Passeriformes > Ploceidae > Ploceus > Ploceus nigricollis. The sequence goes on along the minus strand of VXBC01008646.1, from coordinate 246,369 downwards.
CATTGAAAAGATCAGACTAACTACACAGGCAAAACCCACTGTAAAATTCTTCACATCACAGATATATTATGACTGTAGTCATTGGTATGAGGAGGAAGAAACTCAGGCTCCACAGAGGTCACTTTACTTAAAAACATATGAATGGGTATTTCTAGAAATGTGCACCATAAATGAGTGAACTCGGAGATCCAGGCATTCTGCCAGCATCCTTACCCTCACCTTGCCTTGTCACCAATACAGTGACAGAACAGACTTCTGCCCTGCCTGATGCTCCCACATTATCTTGCAGCAACAGCACAGTCCCTGTTCACTGCACGTGGAGTTCAGCTTGTGACAGCTCTGCACGTGTGGCTGATGCTCTTTTAAAGGTGCTGCCCCAATACCAAGTGTCTTCCCACCAGCGATCAATCATATCTTACCTTGCAATCAGTGCCCTGCAGTCCATTACAGTTAATCAATGCTGGAGCATCTTCTGCGTCCAAAGAGATAAATAAGCTCATTTTTCAGTATTGACTGCAACTGTTTGCTTTTCAGTGTGATTTCACTCCAAAATAAAAAATAATTAGGATCTATATACTGCTTTCTCTGTGCTACAGATTCATCCTGCCCCTGCTAACTGTGAGGGAGTCTGTCATCCTGTGCTTTGCCAGCAGGTACACACATACACCTTGGATCCTACTTTAGAGCTTTGTCAGCGGCTTTTTGCAGCATGAGAACCCAATTGCTCATTTTAGTCAGGTTCATCTCAGTAAATGAAAAAGAAGCAAAGCTTTATCTTTGAAACCAGGCGAGGCCCCTGTCCAAGCCCTGATGTTAATTGAGGTGACCTCTGAGAAGCCTTACCTCCCACCCAGAATCAGCTGCCTTTGAGGTTGTGCTGATAGCAAAAATAGACGTGGTATGTGACCAGCACTTGGTTATTTCCCCTTCCTCAGCTAATGCCTTATTATACAAGGCTCTGAGGGCTGTGGCTGTACAGCTAACAATCTGTGAAAGCATATTTCCCCAGCGGTTCCTTCCAAGCAGCATGAAAGTGTCAGATGAGGACAGAAGCTGGCATTATGCTACTGGCATGACTGAATCACAACAGGAGCTCTGTTGTTAACCATTTAACTGTCTAAACATATTGTGCAGCACTGTCCTGTCTGGTTTCTGCTCAGCATTATTCTTATTAGAGAAGGTTCAGGGAGCTAATTGTCCAGCAAAACTGTGTGATGAGCCTCTGAACAGACACCAAACTGACAGATCCAAGCAACTGTTCAGCTGTTCCAGCATCCTGGCAATGGTGACAAAAAATGCCTCAGATGACGCGAAATCCTCATCTCCTTCAAAACCAGGTGCTTTCATGGCAATGGTTATGGCAGATCACTGTGATCACTGAAAGTATGTCAGCCTTCTCTTCAGAAGGCAAAGGCTTGAATTACCATGACCCTCTGGTTGATGGGCTTCTGGTGCTAGTAGGTGGCTTAAGAAAAGGATTCTTTGCTGCACTCTTCATCACCCTTGTATCAAACCCTCCCGAAGATACTCTGAAAACATGCTGACACAAGCTGACAAGCTCAGCCATAGCCCAGGGGGAGGCAGTAAGTTCAGGCCTCACAGAGACAAGTCCCTCTTCCCCAGTGTTGCCTTCTGGGAGCTGCTTGGCAGCAAACAGCTCTGCTCATTTACCATCAGCCTGCTCACCTGCTCCATCCACCCATGCTGTCCTGCTTCATCCTCCTCTCACTTCCCCTACCTCTTCCCTCTCCTTATATTTTCCAATGTCCAACTTCATAGCACTCTTCCATTTTCAGCCTCCATCACAGGTCCAAACACTCTTTAACAGCACAAATATGGCCTTTCCTTACAATTTGGACAGGAGAGTCAGTGAAACCCTAACTCAAGTTGTCTGGGTGATGGCAGAGGAACTCACCTTCAGCAATCACCTCCCATACTATGATTGCTTTCCAGGATGCACTGCAGGTTCCCCAGAGCAGAGCCATCTGGCTTGAGCAAAAGAAAGAAGGCAGCACCAATGACATGCCTTTTGTGTCATCACTCCTCCTTAAACCCATGCTCTAACTTGACAGGGTAAATTAAAGGTGACATTTGGGGTGAGATGAAACAATTTTGGGGCAAATTCTCTTTTTGCTGTTAATTTGGGGACCTCTATTGGTTTAGAAGGGATTATTCTATGATTACACTAACAGTCTGCCAATAAATCTGATAAGAAATGAGTCAAGCTCTCCTTTTTCCATGCCCATTTACAATTGGTCTCTTTATTTCTGTAGTGTTATTGCTTAGTGCACTGCAGTACTTCCAGCCTCAGCAAGATTAAAGGTAGTAAGAATCTTAATGTTACATTTCATTGCTCTTGTCAGTTCAAGTTAGCTACACAATGTCATTATGCTTTTATATATAACACAGAAAAAACAAGTTCTACTTCTAGTATTCCTTTTAACTAAATCCATTCCTTTTCTAGGAAGCAGATAGCAAAAATTAATGTCTGCTCTCATAATATTTTATGATCTTGAACATCAAATATTCCCTGGTTGCTGAATCAATTAGGATTCATTGACTCCTATTAACGGTTAACAGGGTACTGTGTTCTTCAAGCAAACATTAATAATAAGGCTTTGACTCTGTGAAACCACACTAGACAGCCAGGAAGTCATTTAAGTTACATGCAAGACTTGGTTTGCTGGAATCAAGAAACATTAATACATTTATTTTCTTCAACACATTGATGCCAGCCAAAGTTCCCATAGCGCAACTTTAAAATATGATGTCCTAGCTTCATTATTTTTTACATAATTTCTTTTATTATTTAGTTGTCTTTCAGGAAAACAGAAAGACAATTTTTCTGATCACTGTCAGACACAAGACATGAGGAAATTCAGGGTCTGTAAATTTTCGAAGAATATTTTTAGGAAATACTGTTCTCTAATATTAGCGCAACATTCCCATTGGCAATTTAAACTGATACTCTAAGTGATAATAGGGACATCTTCATTTAGAATTATGTATACATCTGCTCATACAGCTATATAGCCTGTCATGAAAAGGTTCTGAACAATTTTGCTTGTATACTTTAAAAACAAAAACCAACTTTGTGCTGAAGCCCATACAACCATCCTTGAAACATTATGCTAATAAAGGAAATTTTATGTTTTTCTACTCATAAAGTTTAAGAAGCAAATTAATTTGTCTCACTTGTGAGAACAGCATCACCGGCTCCAGTGGTTGTTAGCAGTGTAAAGCAAATAAGGCTGGGATCCCTGGACACACTGTGCTTCTCAGAAATAATTGCACTCTTGAAAGAGTTAAGAGCCTCTGCCCTTTCTAAATGTGGCACAGTAAAAACACTGCTCTCACTAACAAGTGTGGTTCAGTAATTGGAAACTAATTTTAAATTCTAATTCCCAGTAATTTGATTTGCAGGAAATGGCAGTTAATTACTCATACAAATGCCTCTGTTAGGTGTGGCTGGACTAATGCACAATGCATGGAGTAGGGAGAGCACACAGTTCAATGTGCCTCAGACAGCCTGAGATATCTCTCGTAATACCAAGTAGAACAATATTTTTTCCTGCAAATCACTACTTGCTGAAAGTAATTTCCACAGAGAAGTTTAAATTAGAGGTGTAGTGCAACATAAAGAATAACTGTACTCTAGCCAGTTTTAACTACTCTTTGCAGACTCCTGGCCAACATGCCCCTCTGTGACAGTCCCTTTCTGTTGTTCTGTGTTTCACAAGGCCTGGCCCTTTCTGCCATCACAGTTTCATCTCCAGGCCATTAAGAACTTCCAGCATGTCTGAAGGTATGGATTTGCAACCCTAAGCAGGCCCTAAAGCTCACACACAAAGGGTCAAGTCAGACAAAAAATGCCCTGTTTGGAAAGTCCTGCCTAAAGCAATGTTTTGACAAGGGGAACCAGCAGCTTTTCCATGAGGAGAGGTTGATCCTATTGTGCTCAGCCAGGGCTTTTCCACTCCCTCTTCACAACACATTTGTAGCATGCTAGCCCTCACTCTGTCACACAAGGTTAGCAACACTCCACTGGTACTGTAAGTACACTCACCCACCTATTTTTGGCTCTACTATGGCACAGATTCCAGTAGTAAATAAGGTTCTTGCTATCTGCAGTCTGCTTATCCAACCCTAACCCTGTGAGCTGGGAAAATACCACTACACCCACAGCACATGCAGGGAGAGAGGGAGAGCGAGACTGAGCTGTGGCACAGCAGGGACTGAACACCCCCCTCCCATGTGAGCACCCAGCCTATCCTACCTATCTATGCTTTAATACTTTTTCTTTCTCTGAGCACACAGGTTTTCACTTGAGAACAGTGTGATGTGTCCTGTGTACTGGCCAAGGATGGGGCCAGGACACCACACTGAGCTCCTGGAGACCATCTCTCCAGCTCCAGGATGCATTGCAACATTCAGTCACAGCTGTGGGTCAAAGTGGCACCAATTCCTAAAAAATCAGCAGAAGCGACATAGGAAAAGCACCCTGACCTTTGAACCAAGACAATTAGGAGGAATTGTAGTAGTGAAAAAAAAGAGTGATCAACTAGAGAAGCACAAGCTACTTGGGATGATCAGAGTATGAAAAATTAGTAGGGCTTTTATAATGAGAAGATCTTTCTTGCTCTCCCTGGAGAACTGCAAAGCGATCCACAAATCTGAAGATAAGAGTAATTTGGTTGACACTGACTGCCTTGATTTTCAAAAACATCTTCTAAAACATTAGAAGAAACCAAGCATCTATGGAAGGTCTTTGCCTGGTTAGGAAACAGAGTAGCAACATTTTCTCAATGAAGAGTAAGCAACAGCTCAAGAGGGGTCTGTGCTGTTCAGTGTATGTATGGAAAATTTAGAAAAGGGTGAAGTGAGAAAACTTATGAAGAATACCAAGTTATTCAGGATAGTAAGGACTAGCACCAGCTGTGAAAAATTGCAGAGGAATCTCATACAACTGAGCAAGAAAATCCCTCAAAACCTTTAGAGCAGAACTGGCAAATGTTCAGAGGAAGGCAGAAGAGAAGATCAAAGGTAGAGAAAGCTGCTGTACAAGGAACAAATGAGTGAGGTAGGACACATCAGTCTGTGAAAGAGGTGACTTCTGGGTATACAGAAAAAAGTCTGCAAAAAGACTGATTGTCTGCTTCTCTAACAGTACCAGCAACAGGGGGTCATCAGTTGAAGCTTGAAGGAGCCAAAATAACAGCAAAAAGAGCAGCAGGAGCTCCTTGACAAAGGGCACTGCAGATGGTACAAGTTTTTGTAGCTTCAAGGGAAGGCTGGACATATTTTCATAGAGGGCAACTACCTGGGACCACATCTAGCCATGAAGTCTCTGAGTTCAAATACGTGAAGGCTGGGAGAACATCAAGTACCACACACACCTGTCTTGCTCAGACTCTTCCATAGGTCTTCACCTATTGGTACTGTCAGAAAAAGCACTCTGGGCTGGGCAAACCTGGGTCAGGGTCTGCATCACCAATGTTATATTCTAAAATAACTAAATTTTCTCTCTTACAAGGAAATTTCAACATCTTTCTTTATGGATTGACTTACCTCTGGGGTTCTGTGTCAAATCTACCATTTTCCTTGGCTCCTTCCCCAAATAACTTTTTAATTCTGTCTGAATTGTATATTTTTTTAAATTTCATACCAGAGGCAAACTTGGCTACATCTCCCGGGCTCACAAATAAGAGCACCAACACAAAAGAGCACAAACATAATTACAACTTCTAGGCTACTCTCCTGATGATTTCAAGGCTTGCATAAAGCTTTACTGCTAGTGCTAAAGTTCAGTTTAAATGAAGAAAGGCCTTGCAACCAGAATAGCTTGGCATTGCAAAATGCTGTCATAGTATGCAAAAATGCTTGAGAAAGAGCTGTGTGACACATATGAGGACAAGGAAGACATCCATGAGATGATTTGTGAAATATATTTCAATTGTTCTCTTTGTTTAAAGCTTGAAAAAAGAAAGAAATTGTTGAAATGGGACATTATTTTACACATTAAGTACTTTGAGATCTGGGAGCAAAAACTATTAGATTCTAGTAGGAGTCCAGTCATGATATAGTGCTGAGCAAAGCCTGTGTGTGCTTAATAATTTTCTCCTCCACCAGATTGCTGCCTGGATTCTCAAGCAAATCAGTATGCCAGGCAGGGGAGAAAGCATACTGCAGCAAGAAAAGAGGGAAAGGAAAATAATGCTGTCATTTTCTATTTGCACATCTCTGATGCAAAAGGAGAGATATCATAGGGGTTATCCCTTAAAGCAGAGCTCGCCTGGTATTTTTGGTTCCCTTCTCACAATACTCACAAGGAAGATAAACAAAGCATCACCACACAGAGCTTCTGCAGGAGCAGCTGTAACTGGAAGACATCTTGTTCTTGCTCAGCAGCAGCATCCTACCTTCTTGCCCTGAAAAAGCCAAACAAACCTCCACAAAAAAATCCCACAACCCCCAAACAAACAAAACAAAAAACCTCCAACAACCACAAAAAAGAGATCTTAAAAAAAAAAAATCCTGAGGTAGTCACAGGTTCTGATTGTGGCAGCAGGTGATTACTGTAGCCAGCTGACCAGTGGCCACCACAGGGCCAGCACAGCGCAGGCGGTGTCCGAGGAGCACCACAGTGAGCTGCAGTGCCCAGGCCTTCCTGGGTGCCTCCTGCATAGTCCCAGCTGGGCCTTCCCCAACCCACCTGCTCTGCTCTAACAGCCCAGTTTCTTCCTGACATCTTACTTTATTAGCAGAATCAGGAAAGGGGCTGAGGAGGGCTGAAGTAATGTTTTGTATTCTTGAGCGTTGAGCTACACATGAAAATTGTTGATACAAATGCACAGAGATTCATTCCCTCTCTCCCTTCCTGCACACAGCACCGACAAGTTGTTCCATTCCCAACAAGTTTAATGAAGCCGGTTTCCTGATGATTAATGTTCTACATCCCATGAACCCTCCTGGTGCACTCCTCAGCACACCACCTCCAGCCTGTGGTCCCCCACCACAGTGGTCCCCTGGAACCACCCCAAACACCTCTGGCTCTCTCCACATCCCCCCACCTTGTCCTGCTCCCTGCTGGCTGCTGAACTGAGGGCAGCACCTGCTGCAAGGGGTTTGAGCCCTATGTAGAAGCTGCATGGAGAAGCTTCTATCCTCCTGCAGAGCCTCTTTGTTCCTCCCTTCCAACTAACCACCCTGACAGAACTTGGAACAACTCCATGCCTTTTGAAACCCCAAGCTTCCATCAGATCTGCTCAAGTGACTGGTGGGTTCAAAAATTACACCTGGGGGAGGAGGGATAGGCAGCTTAGAAAGACAGTGTAGCTGCTCAAGCTACATTTCCTTTGGGAAGTTTGACTAATCTTTCCCCATTCTAGGTCTGGAATTTTCATTCAGCTATTCATCCAATATTTAACACTCTGTGAATTTTTAAAGGCTATTATTCCACAAACTTGAACATTTTCTGCTTCCATGATATTTGAATACACTCTGACTGCTGAGTTCAAACAAGGTGAGGTTTTGGTGAGCAAGATGAAACACTGTAATTCTCCCTGTTTTCCCATTTACTTCCCTTTTTAAAATCCCAGTAAAAATAGAATTCCCTCAAGGAGGCTTTAAAAAGTACTTGACTTTTACTTTATTATGAATTGAAAGGATCCACAGGATCCACAGGAAAAAAAAAACCAAAAAAAAAGAAAGAAGACATTTTTCATTTAGAAAATGGCACTTACAGAAACATACATGCAAGGCTGTAAGCAATCAAGCCACATGCCCCGAGGGCCATGATTGCCCTGCACCTAACTTCAGCTGAAGCCACTTTACTGGGGCATTTGATTTACTCTAATGACTACTACTTAGCTCAATTTCTATTAGTAGAAGTCCCATGTATTTGGGGACACATTTATCTGGAGCCGATGGACTGTGTAATGTTTAACCAAGTATTAAACAAGTGAGTAAATTTAATCTCTTTTTGATTGACAGAGGAAGCAAAGATTCACAAAATAAGCACAGGCAGGATGCATTGAATTTCACTTTTACTCTTAGAATTTTCTTAACTCATTTGTTTCACTTTTACTCTCATATTTTTTTAAACCCATTTATATTATTTTCATGACCTTCAGGCTTACTCTACAGGAGTAAGCCTGAAGTATAGGAGGTCAGATTAGCTGTTCACATCAAACCCATAGAAACTGAAGTATGCATAATCTCAGAAGACATGATTCTCCCAGCACCCAGGCAGTGATGGGAAGGATCTGCATGCATTTGCAACTCAGAGATTAGGCTGGAATGGCTACACTTCAACATGAAATGGAGAGCACCTGCCATCTTCACTGGAATCCAAGGGCTGGTTTTGAAAAATCCAGAGTCCAGGTCAGTGCTTATGTCCCATAAAACCTCAATTGTGACTAAGGAGACAACTTTCTCTTAAACCTTGAAAGTTCTGTCTATGTCCTAAGGAAACTAGTTTGTAAACTAGGCTAGCTCAAGGACAGAAGCAGGGACAGAGCCTTGAAGGTAGGGGGTAACAAGAGTCAAACCAGGCTGAGGTATAAACACATTATCTAATCACTGTAACAGTATGTGCAACCAGTAACCAAGGGGGGGAAAAAAAAAAAAAACAACAAAAATGGGACCTTTTTCCAGATTCACCACAAGTACTCAGAACATCATTGTGCTTTAAAGGCACAGCTTGCTTCAACCCAGTTCAATCCCTCTCTGCTGGAATTGCTCCCTTCTTGTGCTGCAGGCATCTCCAGCAGAGCAGGGCTCACGGCCATTCCTGCTGGCTGCAGGCAGGCAGCGGAGCCTGGCAGCCTGTGCCAACCTCCACAGCACAGCCTGCAGCAGGAAGATAGGCAGCACCACTGACTTGATGTGGAAAGAGAGAACACAACCTGTGGTATCCAAGAAATCCAGAAAATTTACTGTGACCTAGAGAAGATTTGATGCATCATTTTCAGGGAGCACTTGTCTTTGCTATTGCAGTAAATGTGAATGGGACAGGAATGCCCCAAGAGCTACAGGCATAGAAAAGAAAGGTGTTCAAAAGGCAGAATACCCCTGTTTCTAGACATTTAAGAGTTACCTTAAATTAATGACAGTCCTGCAGGTGTCTTCAGCTAGGGAGAAAGAAAAAAAAAAGAGAGAAAAAAGTCTTAACAAAATAACCATTAATATGCTGCACATTGCCTCTGGAAAAGGCAATTGTAAATGCAGTGTTTGTAATGAGCCAGTCTGGATTGAGACCCAAGAGAGCTTCATACAGGCATGTAGGATGGGTTTGCTCCTGCCAAGAGATCTGTACAGGTCTCTCCCATAAGTTACAATTTACATGCTCCTGAGTAATCACACTCATATAGGGGTTTTGTTGGAATGAGCAAGGAGATGAAGTGATATATTGATGCTGTGGAAAGATCATATGGACACTGAGGGAATATGTCATTTTATGTTTCTCTACAGCCAGAAGATGTGAAATATAATCTACAGGAGAGGTTTACATTGCACTAGAAGTTCTTGAGATGCAAGGCTTGATTTATCAGCTGATAAGCTGATAAACAAAATATGTGTTAAGGTAAGAAGGTAAGGTGGGCAAAGCTGGAGTAGTTGCCAACATCAGAGTCCAGCCAGGACACAAAAAATGAAGGAAACATCGGACTGATTCAAAATGTATTTCCTTCTGTGTCTGCAATAATTATGAGCACTGAGGCAAATCTCTACAAGATGATTATAGTCAAGGCCTTTGGGGCTCAACCAGATACCTGCAGAACTCAACATCAATATTAAATTCAACATTGAGAGGTACCAGCTGAACTGATGAGAAGGGAAGTGAGCAAAAAGATTTTTTTTATCTTTTCTAATGATTTTTCGTCCTGGCTTCAGCTCTTCCTTATTCCTCTACCAAGTGTGCATACATGGATGTGTATATATCAACCTTATTTTCCTCCAGCATTTCTCTTCAGCTTCTCTTCTGCTTACAGACCATTTTTGTTTCTATTTCTGCTTTCCAGCTTCTTTCCTTCTTTGTTCCAGTTTTCTCCCTTGACTGATTATTCTTCCCTTCACTCACTGTGCTTTTCTCTCATAGCCTAAAACTCTAATTTGCTCTCCTTTTAATTTCCTAACCTTTCCTGCCTTAGTGTTTCCACCTCCCACACACAGTGTCACAAACAGAGCACCACAGGAACAGCTTTCACCCCGATGGGCTCCCTCTTGATAAAAGCTTGTAAGGTTTGGAGTGACTCTATTTACAATGTGTCTTTCAGATGGGAGAGGGACTTTTTCCTTAAAAATAAAAAAATCCCTTGTTCCTTCATTTTCTTTAGCCTTATCATCCATCAAAGAAGTCAGCCCTTTATAAGATGAGCTGCCATGAGGGGACTCTGTTGGCAGGGAACCTGCTCTGGCTGGGAAGCTGCCAAAGGCTGTAAAAGCACTGACAAACATGAGAGAGAGAAAAGGAAGCCATAGCCAGTGTCTTAGAGACGGGTTAGTATTATAAATGGGAAAAAAGGCACCGAGATGTTTCAGAGTTAGTGTCCCTAGTGCAAAGCCACCACATTTTAGAAAAAGAGTGATTTAGAAATTATTCCTTTTCTCAGCAGTTACCAGTCCAGAGCTAGCACTGCTCCTCTCCCTCACTTCTAGATTCAAATACAGCCAGCAGCTATTCTTCAAATCCTGTGATGTTGACAGAGCAATATCTTGTCATCAACGGAATTCTCCCCACTTGGAAAACCTTCTGTTAATGAGTGTTTGCAAAAACAGATGTAAAGAGTCTCCCAGATGTAACAAATAGAATATTTCTTTTCCTCAAATTCCTTTTATACAATATTCTACTTGAGTGTCCATCTGATGTGCCACATCAGATGAGATCTAGGGAGAAAGTGAGAACAGCAAGTTAAAGAGGTGATGTTTGTATGCAAGTACTACAAATCATTCAAAGCCTCTTAATTACATTTGCTTCTGGCCTGCAAATGTACATCTGTTCCCACAGCTACTTTTTCCATTCACGTTTCTCCTTTCTTTTCAACAGTTTGCTCTGTCCATTCATAGTGTCTTGGCTTCACTAGGCTCTAAACGATTTGGCATTCCCTGCCCAGCACCTGGCAAACTGGGACCCCAGCACTCACAAAAGCCTGGTGTGCTCTAACTGCATAGATAACTGCTTAAACAGAGTGATATTTGTTCATGAAAAGGATGGATCTAAAAGCCAAAACCTGAAAGTAGAACAGTATTTAACCTCACACCCATTTTTTCCCCTTCCCTTTATCTATGTGAAGAAAGAGGTTTGAGAGAAGCACATTTTTAGGCTGCACTCTGGGAATTTTCTGTGCTCTTTACCCCAGCATCACAGAATCAGTGTGAAGTGCTCATCAGTCAAAATGGTCTGCTCATTACCACTAGCAGTATTGAGTCACTTTGCCCCAAAGGAAGGGATTACAGAGGAAGAGAAGCTAGAGACACTTACTGCAAGGAAAACTCATAGTATATTTGGGATTTTCACTTCTCAGGAAGCTGGTTTGAACAGCCCAGCACCTGCAGAGGCTACCCACAGAGGCTAAAGGGCTGTAAAACTGGTCTGTCTTTAAATTGGAGAAACCTAAAAGGTGATTTGGAAAGCATCAGGGTTTGAGCCCACTTTTATCTCTACAAATAAACTCAGGAATCTTTCACACACATGCAAAAGAGACCAGGAGAAAGGTCCAGGCCTTTTGCCTCCTCCAAGAGTTCACAGAGATAGTATCACCATGTCACTCATGTGCAGAGCCCTGAAAGAGAGCCCTAACCAGAGGGGAGCACCTCAGGTAGGGACTTCTGGATTTGCCTCATGTCTAATTAACAGGATGTTCCTGCTAAATACAAACATAAAGATGGTCTGTCAGTAGATCAACATTCATGTGTCCCACTCTTGTAGTGCTAAATATTTTCCCTTTCAGATCTGAAGGATAGAAGTCAGGACTCAGTAAGTCACCTCTGTCAGATCTTCCCGTGCTTCTGGAACCTCTGGCCAAAGAGAGCAATGTGAAGAGCTGCAGAAGCTGAGTACTGAGTAGATGTCCTCAGGGCACTTGAATCCCAAACCTGGCAATTTCATTCAGCTAGTTGTGCTGGAATAGGCTTTCTGTCCTTTTATAAAATATGCTGAGCCTTTTTAAACATCTTCTAATGCAAGTTTCTGAACAAATAATTCATGTCACCCTCTAACAACCTTTCCTTTCTACAAAGACTAACATCCACATTGATTTGTATAATATTTAGACTATTTTTTTCTTTCAAAGTTATTCTGTATTTAAAACAGATCATTGTGTTTCTACATATTTAATGAATATGACTCATAAAACCTATTTCATCTGGGATTTTTTTTTGTTATTCTTATGTTATTTGATGCTGTTATTTTTGGCTACCAAACAAGACTATTTTGGTGAGGAAAGAGACTCTGAATCTTATGGACCTCACAAACGTTATAAGAAAAGATAGTGCTCATTCAGGTATCCATTAATAATTCATAATGCAGCCTCATTTTTAGCACCATAAATTCAACCTATTAATTTGCAAATCCATTTTTGCATTATTCATTTTCTTCTAATTGCAGAAAACCTTAAATAAAGTTGGGAAACTGCAGTGCTAGGAATTGTTAGACGTTAGAAACAAATAATATTTTTACTTTAGAAGTAAACCAAGAACAGAGGCACATTTTCCAATGTGTGATATTTGACTTCGGGGCTAAACACAGCTTGACCTTCTTAGCCTAATTTTTTTGTGGAAATACAGCCAGTGCAATCCCAGTGTGTGTGTGTGCGTGTTACAGGTTTCTTAAACCCACAGGCCAAATTCCATGAAATTTCACAAAAGAGCAAAATGCCTTTATGCAGTCTCAGTAATTTTCATCTATTTCAAGTTGTTTGAAAAGAGATAATCACAATAAATAGCCACAAAGAAATATTACTTTCTTCTTGGTCTGGCTTAACACGCGTTTAATTAGAAACCAGGGAAGCCCCGTGGAAGGGAGGTAGAAATGCCCCATTTACAAGAAAAGCTCATTCAGCTCTCTTTTTAATTTCAAAGGCTGATGTCTAGATCAGAAAGAACCATCTATATTGGCAAATGTCAACTTCGAAACATACTCAAACACATCTGGTTTTGTGCTACAGTTCATCTGTACTGTATTCTCTGGACCAAGGGCAGCTACTACATGTAAAGGTCATGCCTATGGCAGAGACTTATCCCAGTGATCTTCATCCTCTGATTTTAGTTGTAAGTAATTCTGTCTAAAGAGCACACAGATCAGCCAGGCAGTTCATATAATTCCCCCAATGTCCTGACTCACCAAACCTGGATGTCTCAGGCCACTGCTGCTGAAGGAAAGGCCAGGTAAGCCAGCGGCTTCTGGTAGGTCTCTCTTGCTGGCCATCTACCTTAATACCAGATAGCATAAATTTATTAAGGCAATAAAAAAAACCAAAAACAAACACACAAAAAAATTATGTGCAGCTTTGCAACCAATGCAGTGCTCCTGCTCTAAAACATTAGTAAAGTTACTTATCTCTCACAGCACCACCTCAGAATTACTGTGTGGAGATCTTCTGCCCCCTGCAAGAAGCCCTACAAGAAACCCACAAGCAGAGCGCTGGGAAGTTTTGAAGAACTCCAATACAAGAGAATGGATAAATACTAGTTTGACTCTTGCAACAACTCATGACTTATTTAGCATCTCAGAAGCTGCAAGATGTGTGTCCAGATTCAAACAGGGCTGTGACTGCATTCAGCTACTTTGGCAGCCAGCCAGTTACCAGGAAGGATTGATATATGTGTATTTACATGCCAGCTGTGAAAGCATGTTGAAGGCATCGAGGTAGGTATCAACTGCACTTGATATCTGACAGAAGAAATAACAATAATTTTAACAGACACTGAAAGATATGCCTCAGCCTTGAGACTTTGTCATCACTGATATAAATGGCAATTGCTATGAACCTAAACAGGACCTTACTTTGGGCCAGTCATGCATAGCTTTCTACACACACTGCACAGTGGGGTCCAAATCAGAATAGCCCCTGCCTAGGACATGAGAACAGATTTCTCATAGGACCAAAACATTCATTATTTGTACAGATTTTGGATGTCATGCTCATAATTAATATTTTGGATTTTCTATCAGTTACTTAGTAAAGAATAATGTATAATGAGAGTGCCTGAAATGTAAATTATCCATATGGATGTATACCCAATGAGAAGAGGTACACTACCTGGAATCTGGCCCTGTAGGTATCTGTAGGTATATACCCTGTAGGTATATTTTTAAAGAAATATTTAAGCTGGGAGAACTCCAGGAGGTTATGAGGCTGTCACTGGCACTGTGTTGCTGCAATAGTACAAGGACAAAGCAAATAAGTTGCCTTTCATTCCCTTCAGGGAGGCTGGAGCCAAGAAGCAGCACTAAATGCTCGTGGTCCTGGGCTAAACGCCCCTTCCCTGCAGCCTGGTCTCTTCCAGTTAAAAATATCTCTGGTTTCCCTCCAAGCGAATATTAAGCTTATGGTTTGAGAAAGCATTTGGAAGAAGATAAATGCAATTTCAGCACTGGGATTTTGAGGGTTAGCCACCACATTGATTTTAAAGAATACTGTTAATACTAATTCTCTCCCTCACTCTGCACAGCTGACACCAAAGGGCATTAAGCCTCAAGAGGCACATCTGAGGACATCCCTAAGGCAGCCCTAAAACCCCAGTTTCACCTTCTACAAGGTAGTATGAGGGCCACAACCCTGGATATTTAAAAAAAAAATTTACACTATATGCTGCAAAGACAGAGCATAACATCCACTCTGTCCCACTTCTTTTTTCCTCAAGAACATCAGCAGGAGTAACAAACTGTGAGACTGACCCGGCACAAAGAAAACCGTCCACCAACAATGACTTGTAGGGCATCCAGGATATTCCATGTGCACACACGTGTGAAAAACTGGGTCACCACTACTCCTTCCTCCCTTTTTCCTTCCGCAGGCACTCTGCAGCATGAGGTAAAATCCTGCAACTAGATCAGCAGGATAGCAGCATTACAAAACCCATCAATAGATCAAGTGCTCAGGGACACAGAGGTCTAAAACACATTGTGAGAGCCTTTTCTTAGCCAGCAGCTCCCCATTCATCTTATCTGCAGTTCAGTGAAGCAAAGTATTCAATCAGAATTAATTCTTACTATATAAAAAGTGAAACGCCATACATTTAAAAAACCTTAGCAGAGCTTTATATCAATAACAGAGGCAGGCAACAGGAAGGTTCTCTACAGCAGATGCAATTAGAAAAAAAAAAAAAAACACACCAAAACAGAAAAACCCCATAAACATTTCTCATCGTTCTTTGGAAACAGCCATTCAAACCAACTACACTGGGCAGAGCTGGGGTTGTAAAAATGCTCTTGGCTCAGGATATGTTCCATCGCCACCCACACTGGAAAAACCCCACACAAGGGCATACTTTCTCTTCCTGCTATAAAAAGGGGCAAACGAAAAATTTTAGAGCTTGGGATGACTTTCTTTGGTGGTGAAGGTTCTCCGGGCTGAACTATAGTTGGAAACATTCACTGAAGGATTGGGCAAGGGGATGTGAGAAGCTTTAGGTGGAATCCCACAGAATAGCTGAGGAATGCACCTCATCCTGCATCAGTGAACGCATCCACAGCAGTAACGCTGCAGCCCCAGCTGCAAGCCCCTGAAAAAGCAGGCAGATCAAGAAGAGGCGTTTCCACCTGGAAATCCTGTCCTTCATCGCTCAGTCATTGTTTCCCACACACTCTGGCATGTGAGGCCTTGTCTTCACTAATTTTAATCTGGGTAACAGCATTTTGCACAGCTTCCAACTTTTACTTTTGCAGTGGTCTGAGGGGGAAAAAGCTCTCCATGCTGACTTAGCCAACTCACTGTGATGTTAGTGACAGAAGGAGGCAGGATAAGGGTGAGGCATTCAAGGACAATCTCTTAAAACATAAATGCCAACTTGGGAAAGGTCAGCTGGAAGAGATTCTATACAGAACTGAAAGAGGGCTGAGCAGGTAAAGCACACATACATTTTCTGCTTTGCTGGAAAAGAACAGAACTCTAAACCACATATTTAGATATAGGTATTTAATAGGCATTTTAAAAAAGAAGCTTTTCATAAAAATTCCTCCACTACACCCTTTTTTCTGGGTGTGTGTATATATGTGTGTGTGTATTTTTTTGAGGGGGGTGGGTGGGAAGATCAATATGGGGATTTTTTAACTGTGTAAGTACTGTTTGCTGAATTTAGACCAGAAACCCACACCTAACTCATCACAAGGGCAAGCTGAAGGTTGAACCAGAGTACTTCAACACGTGCCCTTTTCCTCGTCAACTCCCTCAGCACGCGCCAAACCTGTATTGTACCCAAAATCAGTGCCTGAACAAGCTTGGCACCAAAGACCAAAGTGAGGGTGGAGCTCACCTTGCCTCATGGCAGTGTGGCACAGGTCTGCAGAGGCAAGCTACAAAGCTGCATCCCTTCCTCTTCATCACATCACACAGGATGACCCAGCCAGTGGCTACCTGGAAGCCACATTCTTTAGCAGAGTTACCAGCAGCCCTAGCCAAATACCAAATTCTTTAGCAGAATTACCAGCAGCCCTAGCCAAATACCAATCTTTGGTGCTGGGCTGTTTTGAAATTTTTCCTAGCAGTTTCTTCTCTCTGTTTAATTTGTCCTCTATAGGAAAACCACCAGCAAGGAGGAAAATCTAACGCAATAATGAAAAGTGGAAATTTCACTCTTGAAATCTCTTTCAGTCATCTACAACTTCTACTTAAAAGAAAAAAAAAAAAAAAAGTAGTTACAGATTTCTGAACAGTTGCCTGGTGCCATTCAGCAAGCAGCATACACATAAAAGCATACACATACTTGTCACCACATTCAAGGGACTCATTGGGAATCTGCCTTTTGCCTCACCTCAGGTCAAATCAATTCATTGGTTAAGATCTGAATATTCTTTCTCTTTGAAACTTTGTAGAATTTATTTGTTATCCTAAAAATGCCAGTCACAGCTGACTGATATACGTGCATTTTATGACTATTTTGAAATGAGGAAAAATATGATTTCATAGAGAAATCCCTGTACTTTGTGGCACAGAGTACATAGAAACAAAAGTACCAGAACACTCTTTTATGATTCCAGATATATTGAAGGCAAGAGCAACACTCCCCTTACTTAGCATTTACAGGCCATTCAGACAACAATCCTCACTCATATATCCATCCTTCAGGAACCTAGATATTCAATGCATAACATGAACATAACATGGAAGTGTTTTCATCTTTTACTTCAGTAAATCACTGATTTTTCTCCTATTAGCAGTCACCATGGTAACTAACATTAGTGAAGGAGGGAGAAATCCAAACCCAGAGTAGCCTGATATTTTCACATAAATGGGCAAATGAGATGAAGAGGAGACAGAGAGGTTTCATTCAGCACTGTTTGGGAGAGACAGCAGAGCTCACTGCCATTGAATATAAGTTTGTCAGGAGAATTTAGCAGGGGAAGAGGCCTGGTCACATAGCTGCATAGCCAGTCAAGAAGCTGGCACAAGGTCACTTCCTGAAGACACTCGGTGAAACTTTGCCTGAAGGAGCCTTCAGTTTCATTCCCACCCCCCAGGGTGCAGCACCCTGTTACAGTCAGGTTTTGTGGCTCTTGGATATTGCCTTAGCCCTAGTCTTGACATGCAACAGATGACATTATGCAAGTATCATTTAAAAGCAAACTATAATAATTGCTTTAGAATATAAGACACTTGTGTAATACATTTCTACTACGAGACCTATTTGTTGCAAAACCCAGTGCTGGTGATGGCCCTCACTGCAGAGTCTAGTTATTCCTACCAGAAAGCTAATCTCCATCTTAGGTCCTTGAAGCAAGCAAGGAAAAAGACTGCAGAAGCAGACAGGTTTTGACTGAGTTGCAATTTAATGTAGGAGCAAGTGAATCCCAGGGCACAGGTCCATGAAAAAAAAGCCCCATGCTCACTTTTGAAAGAATGTATTTTTCAAGCATCAACAGAGAACATAAGACATTTCCAGGATGCTTCGTGCACACCTTGCTTCCTGACCATTTCAGCCTCCTGCTAACACACGAGGCATCTGGTATGAATTAGCTGATAAAAGGAAAACAAAAATCTAACAGCCAAGCCAACTGAATAGCAGAGAACCTACAAGTGCCCTGTTAGAGAGCTGTGGCTCAGTAGCTGTGGAGGTCATCCTGTGATTCAGTCAATGGTTGTTTCATGTGTCATAACAGAAAATGCTAATAGGGACCTATAAATAAGGCATCTGAGCAGGGCTTTGCCACAGGCATTTTCCTGCCTTGCTGTACCAACTTCAAGATCTGCAAGAAGTTGAAGAAGGTTATCACACAGGCACTTCCCTCCCAAACAACTCGCTGGTTTTTTAGGAGCAGCCAGCTACCATAATTAAGCTGACAGCCAATTGCTAACACTTAATTTATCTAATAACACTATTGTCTATCAAACATATTCTGCACTAAATTCAGCTAGAAGTCTGGAATACAGATGGTCTTGCAAAATCTGGAATAACTCACACTTACTGTGGAGAGAACTACAGCCTCATTTATTTAGCAGTCATTGACTCAATATATAGCTCACATTACTTCAGTGCAGATATTTAAGTCTGAAACAGTGTTCTTGTAATGAAATAAAAAGCACTGAACAGCACACTGAACATTTTCCAACATGGTTAGATAATGCAGCACCACATTTAACACAGAAACAAGTGAGACACAGGAACTTAAATAGGAAAAGGTAAAAGCTCCTAACAAGGTGATACAAGCAGCGTATAATTTCTTGTGGACTAAGCTGGCAGAAGTTGCTGCAGAGGTTTGAGTACACCTCACCCATTCACGTGTCTGAATGTGATGAAATAGGTACAGAATGTATAACTTGTTCCTGTGTTTGGCTGTGCTCTCTCTTCTAAGTGAAGCCTTCAGTGCATCCCAAGGTCAACATATAGCAAGCTCTGGATGTGCAGCAGTACTCCTGCAAAATCACTGTCTGTCCTTGTTTCCTACATATCCACCTGCATACACACACACACCACCCCTCTCCCCATCCCTCTTGGATCCCAGCAGTAGCTTGGTGCTCTCCACTCTTACAGAATGGGCTGAGCCCCATATCCTGCACCAACCCCTTGCTCTCTCTATATTGAAATCTGAACACTTTTGCCTGGTTCCCTTCTCACATAGGCAGAAGTAAACCTTGCATGGGAGCAGGTCTGGTTAAATCACACAGAATGGCATTCTTAGCAGGAGGGATTATTGCCTGGAATTGTAATGGGTCACCCAGAAGAGAGCATCACAAAGTGCCAGTCCAGTGGTTTTGTGAATGCAATTCACAGAGTCCCCCGACTTCTTGCTTTTTCTAAGGCATGCTGTAAAACACTGCTATATACTTCAGTGCACACACTGAAAGAAGACGTCCATTTCTTTCCTACAGCACAGTCTGAACAGCATGAGATTCTTGAGGACTAAAAGAATTCATTCACAGAAGCATTGTAATGGGTGCTAATCAAAGCAAAACCCTAGAATGGAGCCACTTGCTTGTCTGAAATCATTGAATGAGCATCTTGTTATAACACACGAATGACTTGGGGTATTTTTAAGCTGACAAGACTGTTTCTCAAGTCAATTAAAATCATATTTAATAAAGAATTTTAGAGAGGGAAATGCTTTGACCTGTCTCTTGTACAATAGATTTAAAATAGCATCTACAGAAGAAGACCCTTCCATTGAGAAATAAGGTTGTGTAGAGGGAAATATTTTATGTTGAAATGATGCTGTTCAAAGTGAGGGGAGGTCTTGCATATTTTTAAACTCCCTGTCACAAAGAACTAAGAAACACAAATAATTTTCATTTCCCCAAGCTCAGACGTTTTGATGCCAGCTGTGATCTTTATAAGAATCTCAGCCTCAGAATTCACATCAAATGCCACTTTGCTATCCCAAGTTGCTGTAATTTAATTTCTGGTGCTTCTGACTGCCATCTTCCCCCCTCACCCCCCAAGACAGAAACAGTCAGAAGAGCTGATTCATGGAAAACAAGTTATCAAAACTCTCTCACTCTTCACAGGAGTTCACACCAATTTGGCTTCTGTACTCCCATCTTGCTGGTAATCAACATACTCACTCCATCTTGGCCCCACCAGGAGCAACCTGTCTGCTTGTGCTCTCTGTACAACCTGTTTTCGGGACACTTTGGGGTGCAAGGATACGAGTGCTTTCCTTTGGCAGATGTTTAATTTGCCTTTGGATAAGGAATACGATTGATTTGCATTTATTAAGGAAACGAAAGGTCACTACCCATCAAGGTCTATTATCTGTCTGTCATACTTTGATTTACTGAGGAATCTTAACAGATAAGCACTGATTCCTCCCTGATTGCTGAAATCATTGAACCTAGCAATAGGTTCAATCATTGATTGAACCTAGCAATAAGTAAGGCATCAATATTAATGCTTACTCCAAAACAACAGCATCTGCCGAGCAGGTCACACCCCATGAATGAACATTACCACTGCAGCGTGGAGACCAAACAGATGCACCCATACATCTACAGCAGAGCCCTTGCTCCAGTCAAAACCACTCTGCTGAATCTTATGTGGGCCTGCCTTTGTGCAACAAATGGATTGAGCAGAGAATAAAACCCCTTCCCAGCCCCTTCATGAAATGCTGCCTTACCAGGACAACAGTGGCCAGTCTGAGCAGCCACTCCAAACCCAAGGGCAAAGGCTGCCTGCAATGGCCCCAGAGGGTTTTACTGATGAATTTAACATTCAGGACAGAGAAAAGAATTTTCACAGCCTTCAGCAGTTTGAAAATTTTTTCTGGTTATTCTATGCCCAGCTGTCTTCTCGTCCTCCCCTAAGCAGCTGCCCTTGTGCAGGATGCTGCAGAGAGCATGACACTCACTTCCTCCTGCAAACAAGCCAAATCTCATAGGGATATCCCATTCACTTCCAGAAGTGAGAAACCCTGACAGAAGGGAAAAGCAAATATTTTAAGACTCTTATCTTTTCATTTGCCTTTCTGCAAGCTTGTTTTATCTTCTATAGCCTTCATCAGCACAGAGGTGCTGCTGCAGCCGGCCATTCCCAAGGCTGCTGAGGTGACCAGCACCTCAGATCTTCTCATCCACTCTCTGCAACACACATCACAACTCATGCAGGCACATATCTGAGGTGGCTGAGGCACAGATGTGGTTTTCTGTCTGCTGCAGGATACAGATTGCCTGTGCTTCCTGCTCATGGGAAGTCCCATAGGAATGGGACTTTCATCCTTTATTTGGAATCACTCCATCTGAGTTGTGAGACACCCTCCTTTACTCAGCCCAGGCAACACCAAGGGAAGCAGTGTGCTTAAAGAGGGAACAGGACTATGCAAGTACAGGGAACAAGAAATGCTTTCCTAATAAGCTTACTGGCTTTGGAGAACAGACTACAACAGGTGGAGGGAGAAGAGACAAAGAATAAAATATTTAAAGAGTTGAATCAAAAAATAAAGCCAAACACTGGAAGGTATTTCTAATTCCTTAACTATTTGCCGAGATTTTCATCAAGCACTGAAGCAATCGTGCTCTTCAGTGATTATTGTGTCAGGTATCAGGTTGCTACTGCAGACTAGGAATAAAAGTGTCATGCAAACAATTTCTATGATTTTGAATCGGGTAAAACAGATGAGCAGAAAAGTATCAGCGGCACTTTTCAAAGAACATATCACATCAAAGAGAGCACAAAATAGAGCAGAGGGGAAGGGAATGCAGTTCAGAAAAGGTTTTTCATTTAAAATTAAGAAGTCAGAACAGCATAGGATGGGAAGAAAATGAAGTCTCAGAGTAATTTTTTCCCACAGCAGGATCACCTTGTACCTCTATTTTTTCCAGGACAGATTTGGCTAATCTGCTTTAATAATTTGTAGTGATGAGGCATCACCAACACTGCCACTCTGGAATCTATTCTAGTGCTCTGTTTTTGGAAAGATTTTCCTGTGTCTTATTTGAATCTTCAGACTGCCTCAGGGCAAATATTGACTGCTTCCATTTATTAACTACCAACGAGTAGTACCTTGAACTTGTTCCTATTGAACTGTCTCACTGTATTTCCCAGCAATTCCTTCAAGTTATCAAAAAGCTTTGGGATCCTAAAAGGAGGAAAAACACAATATATACTACCCAAATCTCCACTTGATCCATCCTATCATTTTGACTACAAACCTTTAACGTCACCTGAGAAAATGGATACTGTATAAATTTTGATTCTACACCTCAACAATTCCATTTTTATCATTTTTCTGTAGTTTACTTATAAGGACATGTGAAAGAGTGTCAAATGCCAACTCCTGTTGATTCTTTCTTACCTGCCAATGGGTTGCTATTTTAGAAAATAATAATTAAAAAAAGACTGGTTTAACACTTTGTTCTTGACAAATTCATAAAGGTAATCTTTATTTTGTTATCTCAAGGGTGCCTACAAAATATTCCATAATTATTTGTTTCAGAATTTATCAGAGAACTGATGTGACAGATTAAAAACAACTCACCTGCTTCCCCTTTTTTAATTATCAGTATCACACTTGTACTTTTCTCGTTGTCCAGGACCCTGACTGTTCTGTCACCTCTTCTTCTCATCCAGAGGATCAGAGACTGTATAATATCATGGTCACCATCATATTAATTGCTCTCTAGCACAAACTTTTCAACTCTTCCTTCTAGTAAGAAATAAGTCTTTAAGTACTTTTCTTCCCTGTTGCTTTTACCCCCTGGTATCACAACTCTCCACCAGTACACTAAAAATTGGATGAACCATCTGTGTTCTGTCACGTTTGTTTTCAGCAAATGCCTGGTTAATTAAACCCCCATTAACAACACATGCTGCTCTGAAGGATTCTGTAAGTTCATTTTTGCTGGGACATGTCTGCCAATTCTTAACAGCAAGCAAATTACATTTGGTGATTTGTCAGTCTGGGGAAACTAGATATAAGTTCTCAGGGATCAGATATAGTTTTTCCTCTGTCCAGTGTTCAGACAAAATTGGAGAAAGGAAGAATAAACATTTATCTGTATAATGAGCAGGTAGACTCCAAGAGGAGAAAGACTGCCATGCCATAGAAGCAGCCCACAGCAGCTTTTCACTTTGCACAGTGCCCTGCATCATAGATTCATTCTGTTTGCAAAGATTTACAAGGGTTTAAATCTTGTGTCTGAGAGCACAAGAGACAGCCTGTTGGGTTAGAGCAATGGTCCACCTACGTTGGCATTCTGAACGTGAAAGATCCAAGCTACAGTGTGCCAACTAGAACCTCTTTATCCATGTTCTTTGATGCATGTACAAAACCCGAGCAGAGCAGCAAGACAGGATCTCACTGCAGTGACAGACTTTCCAAGCCAGTTTTGTTCATCCACATTTTCAGTGACCTTCTTTTTTTCCAACACTAACTGGCCAAGGGTGGAAATCAGACTCACTGTACATCCCTTGATCCTCTCCAGCCCCATGTCATAGGTAGGAATTACCAGGGAGACCCACCAGTCTGCTGCCACAGCAGGTACAATGTGTCACATAGGCTGAAGAGCAGTAGCTTCACCTTGGAGATCCTTCAGTAGTCCAGGCTAGATGCCATCTAGTTCTAGGAACTTCTTCCTTTACCTGCTTAGTCAAACCTCATCTGGGTCCTGTGACCTTCCTGCTGTGAAAAAAAAACATTGGGTATAGGAATCTCCCCAGCAGCAAAGACACGTGCAAATACAGTGAGGTTCTTGGATATGAAGCACTGAGAGCACCTTTGGCCAGCAAGTGGTCCCATTGATCCCGTGGCTGGCTTCCCGATTCTTATGCACTTGAAGAACTTGTCACTAACAGCTCAAGCATCATTAGCAAGGCTCTCTTCAAGTTTTATCTTTTCTCCTAATTGCCTATTTACTTGTCATAATTTATGGACTCTCTTCCTTTGGGCAATTTTCCCATTTTTTAAATATCAATCCACTCTTTTTGATAGCCTCAACTCTTTTATTAAGTCTTGAAGGGATTTTACTGGATTTATGTTTTCTCTCTAATTGTAATGCAAAGTTTACCTCAACTTCTAATACTGTAATTTTTAGAAGCCTCAATTTTCTCACTTCCTAGACTAGTGTTTTCAAGGTTGTTTTATTTTCTTTTTTGACAAATTGCCTCATTTCCACAGAGCGCCCTGTCTTGAAATTGAATATTCATGTTCTGAATTCACTTGGCTTGCTTTTGCTGAAATCTAATCATGTTGAGACAGCTACCTCCTGAAGTAGGTCTCGTGAGCCACTTGGGTCCAAACAGAGATCAGTATCTTCTGCAGGTTGTTCTACACAGCAGGAAATATTGCATGTCAAACTTTTTTACCTCCACACCTTGCCCTGACAAGGCATCAATCCAGTCTATAGAGGAACAGCACAACTACCCCCTTTTGCTCTCTGTTTTGCAAGTGCAGCTCCTCTCACCTCACATTGCCCAGCCCCTGTCCTTAATCAGGGGCTTGGCAGTACAGTCCCACCATGCCACCCTTAACTAGGGGTTCCACTGCGTGCCTCTTTTCCTTGGAACATTTTTATGCCATTACACTTCATATTATCCTTCAAATACAACATCACTCCCCCACAAATATGTCCTGCTTTCTTTTCCTGTGAGATTGGTAGCCTGGCAACACCATATCCCACTGATCCTACTCCTCCCACCATGTCCCTGGGATGACTGCTCTGCCAGTGTTCCCATTTGAGTCCAGGAATGCTCATTCTCCCATCCTAATTTTTAAACACTAAGTGCTGCTGTAAAAGCATGGGTTTGCTTTTCCCTAGCTCTGTCACTGAGCACTGCTGGCCAAGAGGGACCACAGGCAGCCTCATTTCCTTGTTCATTCCAATCTGTTTATTTCCCTCCCAGCCTTTTCAGAGGCACAGCCTGACCTCATTTAACCATGGCATAGCCTGCACAGGTTCCTCTTGTCCCAGAATTGTCCTGATTTCCTAAAACGTTTTAATCCTACCTTTCTGCCCCATCACCTCCTCTGTGAAGGCTCTTTGCCAATGGGAATTGCAAGGCAAGCATCCTGCTAGGAGGCCAAGGTTCATCCATCCATGGTCCTCATTCTGACTCTGGCACAGATGAATACTACCAGGAGAGGGTGGGACCAGTTCTCCTGTTTAAATATCATAAATTCATAGAATGGTTTGAGTTGGAAGGGACTTTAAAAATCATGTATTTCCATGTCCCCTACCATGGGCAGGGACATCTGCCACTAGACCAGGTGTCTCAGAGGCCCATCCAACCTGGCTTTGGATACTTTCAGGGCATCCACAACTTCTCCCCAGTCCCCCTAAGATGCCAGATTTACCGCACCCTGTTCCTCCTGCTCCTCTGTAGGGAATGGACTATGCACAGGCTCTGTGTCACATCTGCTGATGCTGCAAGGCACGTAAACAGCACTAGATGGCTGTTGTTTAGGCAACTGAACTGAGCTGCTTCGGAGTGTGAGATTTGCCCTGGAACAGCAGGGAAGGGATCCCAGACTGGAAACAGAGAGATGCTTTGGTGCAGCTAGTTACAGTAGACAATAGATGGTACTTCCTCTGAGGAAAGTAAGGAAGAATAAGGAAGAATTAAAGCCACTTTTTCCAGAGCAGAAATAGTCAATCAATTTGATTCTAGACACAGCTCCTATTAAAAAAAAAAAAAAGAGTTCTAGCAGTGAAAATGGAAGTTGCAGTGCAAAATCAATCAGAGGTTTTGGGCTTGATGCTTTCTTCTGGGTTGCCCCCAGTGCACACATCATGGCAGAATCAGCTTTTCTAAGCAGGGCAGCAGCAAAGGGCAGGCAAAAAGTTCCCAAAAATCTAGGTGAATCCTAGAATGATCTGGGGTTTTACATCACAGATGTATCTGGGGGTTTACATCACTTTCCAGAAGTTTTTGTATCCTTGAGATCAAGGATGTTATCTGCTACATTTTGTTATTAGTCACAAGTTCTCTGAAGTTAGTTTTGTAGCACTTTTGCATTGTATGTTATTTTAAGCACAAAATAAGGGATCTCAAACAAATTATCAGAAATAACTATCTCTAACATTATAATTAGGTGTTCTTCAAACCTGTAACTTTCAACTGATTAAGGATTTTGTAGGATAACTTCTCTGCTTTTGAGGGCATTCAACATCTACACAAAGCAACAGAAGAAGGCGAACTTGCTGCTGAACATGTAATCAAATTTGCTTTGCCTTTTCACACAGCTACCATGTCTGCAGGTCCCTTTCAAATACAATATGAATTTGAAAATGCAACACTTTTCCCCTGTACAAAAATGCTCTTCTGCATGACCAAGGACACTGTCTGGTGCCACAGTACATTGTGCCATGCCCTCATATATTGTGTAATTCCTTTTCCTTTAAACTATTGCACATGTGTTTTTCTTTGGACCCTGGGTCCAAGGCCAGAAAGAGCAATGGACAGGTCATGCTGTGATTTCCCCCAGAATTTCATGGAGTATTCACTTTAGATTTCAGTGGCTTCAAACATCATTCACTGATGTCTTTTATGCATGTCTTAACAAAAAGCATGGACTTACTGCTTGTGAAATACCCCTTTATGGGATACTTGAGGCTGCACATTGCAAAACATAGAACAACTAAAAGTTTTCCTTCAAGTGATGTAACACCACAGAGTAAAAGGGCAATCCATACTTAACCTTGGATTAATAAAAATGAACTCAAGTATGGACTAAATACATAAGTACTACTGATTTGGACATGACTGAGCTCACAGGTTGTCCAGGGGCAAAATACAAATTACACAGCCACCTCTGGCAAGTTGATGGGGCTATGAAGCAGTGAGTCACTGAACATTTTACTGACTCAAATTATATTCTTTGTTCTCAAGCATATTAATAAAGTAATGCACAAGGAGACTTTTAGTCCTTGTGCATTACTTAGTTCTCTTTGGCACTATTTGCAGCATCAGTCTTTTGCCTTCTGTGAAATTATTCCTGATCAACAGCAATTAAGTAAGAAACCAGCCAAGGGTAAGCTCAGTACTGCGTGAGAACAAATGTAGCAGAGGAGAGTTTCAACAAATGAACTCTAGTTCCTCTCTCCTCTCGAGAGGAGGCTGCAGCAGTAGTTATCCAATTTAAACAACACATATTCAGTCACAGAGCAGAACTCTAGGAAATACCATTTTTGTCATAAGCCAACGCCCTAAGAAGTAATGGTCTATTTTTCATTATTCCTTCATTTCACAGGCATGTTTTTAATTAGCAAGGACAAAGAAATCCCAGGTACTGCAAAAAACCCAACAAACTAGCACTAGTGTTCAGCAGCAACCTCCCCCCACATCTGTGCTGAACTAAAACCATGACACTTGGCCAGGAATATCTCTTGTTCATTGTCCTCCATCCTGAGAGAAGTTGATGGTGCCTTGGAAAAACTGCAGTTTGAGTCATTAACATTCAGCCTGCACAAATTCTCTCTATCCTCATGCCTGGGCATTGTGCTCACTTCACAGCATCCCAGCAGCTACTGCGCAGCGTTGCAGCTCAGTGCTCAGCACTGGCCACACCCCTTGCAAAACGTAGCTGTGTTTCAATGGCAGATGAAACAATTATTTAATGTAAAATCTTCAGCACAAAAAGGCATTTTTACTTTTCAGAGCAAAGATGCATGGGATAGAAGTAATCAAATGCAAAGCTGCCTAGCTAAAACTCAGAGGGGTTGGATGGTTTTTTTTTTTCTGTTACACAAACCAAAATAAACCTGTTTTAGCACATAGGGACACTTTCTTAACGTTTTAAAATACTGAATAGCTTTGTTTCCAATCCAAAACCTAAATAAATCATACTTCCAAGCCAAAAGGATTTTTTTTAGATTAAAACCACAAAGTAAAAAAAATGAGTGTTGTGGGTAACCAGGTACCACACAATGTGAGATTAGAAAACCATATGAAGTGATTAAATTATGTATATAAAACTTTATTTTGCACAGCTCCACCAGGGATAAAAGTGCTACTTCAGTGAAAGATATTATTAGAATTTGTAAAGCTCTTGCCATGGAAAGAGCTGTCATGTCACCCATCAGGATTATGGGTGGACAAATAAGAAAAGCAGATGATACATGAAAGCAGGAGAGATGGAAGCATTTTTCAGAATTAGACAGCAATGACAAGGGAAATGAAAATGACATGTAAGGTCTAATTGGAATTCCTTTAGTCACTTGGAAAGGATATTAAAAAGCCTTTCTCAAAGCACTCTTATCAACATTTTCTTCAGGAATTAGTGTACAGCATAATTTAGTCAGTGTATAAGCATATTAATTTTTTATTCTGTGAGCAGGTGGCAGAAAGCTTGCATATATTAAAGCCAGCCCCTGAGCCCTTGCTTGGGCCACAGCAGAGATTAGAGCTGGGCAGCAGCAGGCAGCTGGCTGCCCCCTGTGCCCAGCTCCTGGAACACTGTCCTGCCACAGCCCTCAGCCTCAGGTTATCCACAACCTTAATTTGCCACACGAGCTCACCAGCAAGAGGCTGCAGGAACACATCTGAGCTAGGGAAGCTGAGCTAGGGGACTAGGAAGGGACATGACACAACCAGGGTACTTGATTTCATTTGTGCTTCTTCATCCTGTTCAACAAACCACGCAGAAGACAGTTAAAAGAAGTATTTAAGATTCAATCACGTCTACTGTCTTTGAACACCACCCCAATCCCCACACATGCTGACCCTCACTCCCAATACAAACCTACCTTGGAAGCAGTGGTCAACACAACAGTAAGGGAGGCTGAAAATAAATGACCCACAGGGAGCATGAGCTGGCTTTTCCAACCCAGTAAAAAGTGTCACCTAAAGCCCACATACTGCTCAGCTTCTCTGGGAGACAGCAAGGCCCAGAGGTTATGTCTATTGGGGAAGGTACTCTCAGAGCACCTCCTGCCACTCAACAGCTGGGCAAGGACTAGCTTTCATGGACAGGAAAAGCTGCTGATTTTTCTCAGCCTTCCTTGTGCACTGCACTTGGGGGTCAGTCTTACCCAATCACTTCTTTCTCAGGACCAGTTCACATGCCTGAAGTGCACTTGCTTGCACTACACTGCAAATATGTGCTTGGGTAGCACATACTTGCCATTAACCCTCCCAGCCCAGGCTGGCAACTTAATTGTCTTTTTATCTCAACATCGTGCATAAACTATCAACATCACAGCCCCAGCGAAAAACAGATTATGTGAATAGATGTAAGAAAAGAACTTGGCCTTGCAAGATTCATTACTTCTTCACAAACCTGGCCAAGACACAGTGATCTACACAGGACTCATTGCAGTGGGACTAGCCCATGGCTGAGCACTGAAACTGCTCAACACAGTCACTGCATCACAAAGAGCCCCCGACCAACCTATTTTGATGTTGAGGTTAATGCTGTTTTTAGAAAGTGGTTAGATGACCTCCAAGTATTCCTTTCAGTAATGCTATTCAACTCTATTCTTCCAAGAACTCCTTACTGCATCTTACTGAAGATTCCCACTTTTTTAAGATAATCCTGAGCTATAAGCTCACCTCAATATCAGTTTTCACCTGTATTGTCCTTACTGCATTTAACAGGGATCCTCCATGCAACCTTTGGGGTGAGATGAACTACAATAAGGGCTATGGGGTTCTCCCCACAGCAGTTGTTGGAGGGCTCATGTTGTTCCTCCACACATTGCAAAATTGGCTTCTTTTGACAGAGGAAAAAGTCCTTGATATCAAAAGGAAATTTATGTAACATACTAGAAGAAACTTCTCCTTCATTAGCCCTCCCCATTCTCTCTCTGAGACAAGGGAGTGACACAAAGGCTGTGAACACTCGTCATTGGGAAACCAATCTAGTGAAGTCAGAGCAGAAAGTGCTATTTTACCAAAACTAGTATGTTCTGTTTTGTTCCCTAACATGTTAATAACTACTAACATTTTGTATGTCGGTTTTATTTAACCATCACAGAGTACTGATCACTACCAGTGTGTCAGGTGTTTGATGTAATCCCAGATCAAGTTCCTGATTTATATGTCCCTGCTCCCTCAGCTCTTATCAGGGCTATCATTTTATATATGTAGTCATAACTGTTTTGCTCTTACATGCATCCCTGAACATTCATTTATGCTGAATGTCATATGCAATTTTTTTTTTTTGCTCAGTCACCCACTATTACAACGTTCTTCTACATGTCTTCACAGCTGGTTCTGCTTCTTACTAATTTGAACAATTTCATGCCATCAGCAAATGTTGGCAGCTCACAGCTAACCCCTTTTCCAGGTCACATAGAAATCTGCTGAACTGCACAGACCCCACAAGCTCCTCTGGTGATTTTTCTCCAATCCAAGAACTGCACACTTTCTTCTGCCCTGGTTCCTGACTTTAAACCTGCGTAAGGATATTCCTTTCTGTGGGTTGGTCAAGAGTGATATTCCAGGTGGCAGCAAGTGAATATCCTCTACTCTGTGCTAAGATTCAGATCTTCAGCTTGTGTGGCTGGGCTCTGTCTCTCTGACCCACTACACTGAAACCACATCTCTGAATTCCTGTAACTACATCGGTAACTATTGCCCCGCAGACAGAAAATATACTGGTACATTTCCTGTTTGCCTACACCCATTCCTCACATGCCAAGGGCCTGCTAAGTTAGAAGGGGCTCTACAAATACATGAGTGCTGTTTTTATCAAGATGCTGTTCCCCTGGTTTCAGGGCAAGCTAAAGCCTGGTGTGCAAGACTGCTGCAGAGATCTTTCCTGCTTAAACCTGACTGCCAGGCATCAGCCACAACACGGGTAATTGAAATCTGAGAAAAAAAGACATTACTTCTGTCAGTTGTTCTTGTTTACTGTACAGGTTTTATTATGTGACATCTTTTTTTTCCACAGGGCTCTTCCATTTATTTACTACACAGAATTGTTGGGTTTTACTTTGCAGTTATTTTGGTTTCACCTTTATTTTTCTGTATGAGGTATGACTTAATTCCTGCTCCGGAGAAAAAAATTAGTTGCTTCCTCCAGTGTTTTTCAAGACTATCAGATCTCCAAGCGTGTCAGAAACATTCAGATGTCAAATGGGAAAAAAAATACATGCAAACCCTGCCAGAGTTTAGACATGCAGCTGACTGCTGCCACTTGAAGAAAAGCACAACTGAGAGCCAAGCCTGGTTTGCTTCTTTTACCATCTGCAGCACCAGGGATGATGGGATATTTGCCCATGGCACACGCTTCCTGACAGCAGAGTGAGAGTCAAAGGGGAAAACCTCAGGTTGTCATCCCAGACTTAGAAGTAAAGGCTGCTTTGGTGTTTTGGGTCCTCTACTATGACCCAAAACCTGACCTCTTTTGCCTTTCAAATCTAAAATACAGAGACACTAAATCTTCTCAAATAAAATGCTTTTACCAGCATAGTCACAGCAATGCTGTCCACAACAGCTTCAGAGGAACCAATGAGATGCTGGCTGGAAGGCAGTCCAGTCCTCATTCACAGCACGGCTATCAATAAAGCCACATCAAGTCAGTCACAGATTTGTCTATCTCAGCCCCTTCAAAACCCCTCTGGGTATCTTTACTACGCAGTACCCATCTCCTTTTACCTTGGCTCGAACCCAAGCACCCCATGGTGCAGTTTGTGGGGATCACCCCTTGATATACTGGGGAGAGATTTGGGTCCTGCATTCTTTGTCACTATTTTTCAAGTACTTGAGCACTTCACCATTTTCTGCATCGAACATGGCTGCCTCCTCTCTCTGTTAGCAGATCCATATTTACCCTGAATTTCTTTTAGCAGCTACCATACCTGCAGGATTCCTTCTTTGTTACCCTTAAAAGCCTGCCTCAAGTCTTTGCTCCTTTGTCTTCTTGATTTCATCCTTAGGCACACAGGGCATGCTTTTATACTCCCATTGTCAGTCCCCACTTCCATCATCTTCGTGATCCCAAGTCTCGTCCCAGTTGTCTTGCAATGCTGTTTTTCAGACACATTCAGCCTGGGGCAGACAGCTGGTATGAAAAATTACAGCCCAGTCACCAAAATGAGCATCTTATAATGAGCAGGGTCAAGAAATTTCAATAATTAGTAACTCTACTCCTCCCACTTGTAATTATTTACTGTCAGCTATTGCAGCCAGCACTCACTATGCTCTGACCATATAAACCTTTTAAGCAACCCTGAAGTGTATTTGTGTTACTCAAATAAATACAGCACTGATCTATCCTAGCAAATGAGTGCTAGTGCTTGCTCTATTTAATGCTATTGTATTATCTTCCACTGTTTCTGCAGCCCTGGACATTTTAAATTTATTTCTAATATTTATATCTTCTTTTCCCTCAGCCACACCTCATTTTATGCTTTCTAGTCCTTGCCAAGATTTTTATTACATTTGATGTCACTTTCCACTTTTTTTTATTTCATCTCAAGCTGTTCCCTGCCGCTCACCTGCTTCTCCCCTGCATCTCTCTCACACAATCAGTTCCTATCTTCATATTTCTTCTCAGACACAGCTCTTCGGCTTGACACAAGCTCTTGTTCATATAATTTTATTCCAGAGCAATCCAGTGTCACACATTATCTTCCCTCCTGCTGTGGGGAGAGGCAAAGCTCAAGCGCAGTGTTTCCCTAGGACACATCTGCTCTCCCCTTTGTCCTCTGTGCTAACCTCATCCCTGATCCTTATGGCTGGCAGCTGTCCTGGGCAGCCTGTGTTTCGCAGTCCAGACCCAGGTGCAGAGATGTCCTCAGTCCACCCCCAGAGCCAACAACCTTTTCTGACTCTGGTAGAGCTATTCCTGCCCCTTGGTTTCAGTGGACAGAGAGGAGATGCTCTAAACAGGGCTGTTCCTGCATCCAGGCCTCAGCTGGGTGTTGAGTTTGTTTGGTTTTTTCCTCCTTCCCTGCAGGGACCCAAGATCACTGTTTTACATTCTACAAAAGTCATTGGCCTTTCTTGGAAGATTGAGGTCAGTAAGTCATACCCACTGCTCCCACCCAGGTGCTGTAAAGCCGCACAGACAGCTGCCCCTTACTCTTTCTGGATGCCACCAGCAACAGTGGGAGGGACAGTGTGCCGAGCTCCTGTGGCAGCAGCCAGGAAGAATACCATATCCAGCAAACTTGGAGGCAAAGCCCCCTGCCCTGTACTTTCTGCATTATCTTGGGCAAGTCCAGCTGCTCCACAACCCCTCCTGAGAACAGAGCTTTCCTGAATCTACTTAGTCTCACAATGGCCTATGAGATACCCTGAGAATATACAGAGCACCATGAATATTGATAAGATAAACACAAATCTGGAATAACAAATCAAGAAAGCTGCCAGAGAATGTTTTCTATTTTCTTTGCCTGGGGGAAGCACAATCACTATCCATTCGCTTTGGCAACATCCACCCACGCAGAAGGGAAAATAGAGGGAAGCTGGCAGAGCGAGAGCTCCAGCGTAGGTCTACAAGGACATACCACAGCGAGATTTGCCCACAGCAGATGCATCTTTATAAAGGAAAGTGCCTGCTTCCCATTGTGGCTGACCAAAAGATAGACCCAGGAGCTGCCAAGCAGCTGAATCTACAGGATCATCATTCTAAGAGCACCGTCCATTTAACTGAACAGTCAGCCCCACATAAAAATCCAGATCAGCCAGATGGTCTCTTGTCACTGTGCAGACCACTTGGTATGAGGCAAATGGCCTTTGCCCACTTGTCTTCGGAAATGTTGCCTAATCTGTTTTAACTGTTTAAAAATTGAGTGCATCCTCAACACTTTAGCTACTCCTGCTTCCTTCTGTTAGTAAGTATTAAATATTTAAAAAGGTCTTACAAGGTACCTTCTAACAGCAGGGTCAGCTGTTGCTGTGCTGCACATAAATAATTTAACCCCCTGTGGAATAAAAATGAAGCCTGGAATGGTGCAGTGGTATAACCTTTATATTACACCTCTGTGTGCTGGCAGATGGGAGACTGCAGCAAGGGGCTTCAGAGGCTGCGGCAAGACTGCTCAACATGTAAGGGCTTCTGTGCTCCTACCTCCTGTCCCTGAGACCTCAAAGATTAGCTGCCTCCTTTCCCCTTCAGCTCTCCCCCTTCCCTATTTGCTCCACACACCTGGGAAGGCTGCTTGTCACTATAGGAACACGGCAGAAGTCAGCAGTCCTGCCACCTCCAGGTAAGTGATGCTTAATCACGGCACCAACAGGCTGACAGGCAAGGGATGTGCTGGAATCTCCCTGTGCATGGAAGGGATAAGAAACAGCGTTACTGCAGAGGACAAGCTCTACTTTGGCTTTCCCACTCTCGTAGAAAAAGCACTTTCTTTCAGAGGGACTCTCACAAATGTTTCAGCTTTTATTGCTAATAACAGCCTTGCCTGCTCCTCCAGCAGCTCTCCTTTCAGGGGCATCCTCACAGTTGTCGGTACATATCACCGGAGCCTTTGCAAGGGAACCAGATTTCCCAGACAGCTTTGCCAGCAGAGCAGGGGCTCCACCAAGCCCCACAGCAGCAGAGCAA
This sequence comes from Ploceus nigricollis, assembly GCA_013399945.1. NCBI lineage: Eukaryota > Metazoa > Chordata > Aves > Passeriformes > Ploceidae > Ploceus > Ploceus nigricollis. The sequence goes on along the minus strand of VXBC01008646.1, from coordinate 211,784 downwards.
GCCTCCCTGCGAGCCTCCACTGGGGACCAGGACAGGCATGCAAAAAGCAGCTTTGTACCTCTAATCATTTGACCCATCAGCTTGCCTGAATATGTTCAATGGTGTTTTCACAGACAAACTGACTAGGAAAGCATTGAGCCATCAAGGCAAAAGAATTCACGGAAGTTATTTTGTTTACCCACAACTAAGGTGAAGGGTTCTAGGACTCTGTAAATACAGCTCTGAGTATTTGAACAAGACAGCAAATTTAATTTTGTCAAATTCAAGTTTCTGGCTACAAGCTTAAAGTTTTTTTTTTATGTACTAGTACTTAAGACCATAAGGAGGGGAAGGGAAGCAAACAAAAAGCAATTAAATTAATACAGATTTAAATGCAAACACCAACTTTGCCTGAAGTAACCTGGCATTGGGAGGCACTGCTGGGTAACAGTCCTACAGACAACGCAGGCAGAACTTTAAAAATAGTAACATGGGAATTATTAGCACACCAGCTTGCTATTCCCCTTCAGCTCTGTAACTCGAGAGGGCTCTGCTTCTGTTAAGCAAAATGCAAGGCACGTCTCGTGGGTAGCATTAGCCTTGTGAGTACAGCACTTCCCACACTGTTAAAAATAACCTTTCTTGTCTCTATGCACTGGACTATGGGGTTGATTTTGCTTTCTGCTTTAGGATATCAACACAATTTCCAGGCAAGATAAGAAAATCTACTTTATCAAGGTGAAAGTGAGGTGTCCTGTGATGTGAGTTAGGTGACTTAGACATCCTGTTTATCAGAACAATCAATCAGCAATCAATCAAGATAGTGAAGTGTTTCATGCCACCACAATGCTTTGTGGCCTCAGCTGCATTTATCCTGGCGATATCCCTGTGAAAAAACCAGCCCTGGACCATTAGTGCAAGGGGAAGTTCATGCACAGAAGCAACTGTCATAAGGCCACACAGAAGACTGCTGGCACAAGAGCAAGGCTAAATTACAGTTTGAGGAGGTAATATTCCTTATCAACTGCATTTTTTTCCCTTATTGCAGCCAAAGCTCATTTGTATTGTGAGTTCCTCCCTGCCAAACAGGAAATCCCCAGAACACCATCCAGGTGCATCAGAGCAGTAGTAGCTTGGGAGATCCCTGTAATTGCTCACAGGAGGATGCTGTGCAGCTGCTTGGCTGTAAGCACCCACCCTCAGCTCGGACAGAGACCTGTGCATCTTCCTCGCAGAGTTGCACAGCACTGAGATGCTACAGCTGAACAGAGCCCTGAGGACAGGAGGGGGGGTGAGGCAGGAGGCAGTTCAATCACCCTCCCCTGTGGGCAAAGAAGAGCTGCCAAAGCAGGAGGGGTCAGTCAGGGTATGGGTGAGGGATGGCAAGGACAGCCACCAGAGCTTGAACGCTAAAGGGACAAACAGTGGGGGCAAGCACAGCAAGGAGCAATCTGGGACTTTCCCTGTAACAGGTCAGGAATATTTTATTTTACTTTTCTACTGAGCTGGGTCAAGCTGTGGTCCAGTGCATGTTACCAACATCTGAAAGCAAGTATGTCAAGGCAGTGTTACCTAACCACAGCAGCCAGTTAAACTAAACGAATGAATCTAAAATCAGACTAAGCACCAAAGAAACCTCACACGTGCTACTTCCTTCCCAAAGTATCTATAGGGTTTTAGTAGTGCATTTGAACAATCCAGTTCTTTTCAGGCTACTCACTGGGCTGGAAACCTTGCAGTCAGGCACTCAGGTCTCTTCTTACCCACCAGCTGGGTCAGAAAGAGCTCCAAAAGGTTTTCTGCCATCTCCCAGGCAAAACCAGTGAGGCTATAAAACCAAGAGATAATGGCTTCATACACAAAACCCTTTAACAACACTCAGGCTCCAACGTTTCTTATTTCATTCAAGTCCATTAAAGCCAGCTCATACAGCAACTCATCTATTGCACTTGTCAGCAAACACTGCTTGAAGCTGACCTTCACTCAGACCACAGGGTCCCGAGATCCGATAACAATTTCGGCTCCTCTAAGCCAGTCCTCAGCTCAGAAATTCACCATTTGGCTTGAGGGTTTCAAGCTCTGTTTGCTGACAGCGAACATTGCATACCTGAGCCTGACTCTTTATTCTTAGCTAGTTACCAGCAACTGCCTTTGCTTGGTTCACTGATTTATTCCCTTCCTTAGGCTGCTCCAGATGACCTTGCTCTGCTCCACATACCAGGAAGACCATCCTCTGCAGCAAAAAATATTCATATGTCCTGAATTAAAGCAGGCAACCACACCAAAACATCTCTCCCCACTTCAAATAGCGGAAAGTGCTGCACACACACCAGGGACAAAGGAGGATGCAGTGGTCAGTGTAAAAGGAGTATTTTATATAATGCTACCTTCTGAATTTTTAAAAGTTCTTGGGGTAACAGAAGATGGGTTTTTTTTAAATTAAACCCAAGATTTTTATGGAGGAAAAAGCCTTTGGCCTGCCCTAAAAATCAGATGCTAGCATTATTCTGTCAGAATATGGCAGTTTATTTCACCATAAAGCTTCTCTTCTTTTTTTTTCCCACTCTTAATGCTATAGCACCAAGCAGTCACATACATTCTTACCTAGGCATATGCTATTTGTTCATCCACCAATATTCTCAGAGTTTTCAAGAATGGCCAGCAAGCTAGGAGCCTCAAATTTATAGTGCTCCAGGTGTGAAACATTGTGAAGAGTATTATTCTAAAAATAAAGGTCCATTTAAAGTGCCCCATGTGCAACACCAATAAATCAAGGCACTTCAGTCAGTAGTTATTATGAATGCCTCAGCCTTTGGCCTTAACGAGGTTGCAGCAGAATGAGCAGTGTGTGTTACTAGTAAGAGAAAATCCTCAGTCTACATAAGCTTCAAGCTCGACTATTTAGACTACAAGAACCTTATATTTGCCCATAGAGTATTCCTCTATGGCATAAAAAACCAGCATATTTCTAATGTTCTCTAAGGATAAAGATTATTTTCCCATTAGTAATAATAAATACCTTAATCCTATTTAAACCTTTGAAATATACCCAAACAACAACAGTGCCTCAGCAGGATTCCCACTTGCTACATCTGCCAGAGCTCTTCCTTCACAAGTGATCTTATACTACACAGTTCAATTTTTTCAGAGTTATTTTTAAAACACTACATTATTTATGACTCCTGCCAGTGAGTCATAACTGAGAGGTGATGGAGGATGGAAAAAGATAGAGAAATGTGAGCAAAGCTTCTCAGCGTTAATTTAGGTGTTTACCTTAAGCAGTAAAACTTCATTAATCCTCAGAAATTAAAGAGGTCTGTGTGCTGTCTCTGATGTGCTCAGCCTAGACAGGGCCTTTGCTACCAGGAGGCAGGTCCAGCTGGAAGGGAAAGATGTTAGAAAGCCACTGAATCAGCCAAGAGATTCCCTGCAGATTTGCTTCATTTTTCCAAGTCACTCCCAGCTTCCTGCAGTTTCCTGCTGAATGCTTTTGACATATCAGCTGCTGAAAGGACCAACTCCACTCCTTTAGGGAACTAGAAATCAGGCAATAAGGAAGGAAAAATACTGATATACTATTAGATGTCTGTCCTGAGAAGCACTACTGTTGAAGTTTACAAGAGGCACCAGGATTTCCTTTCCTGTCTTCAAAGAGATTGATCACAACTTGTTTTGACAGTGTGATCTAATATTAGATACAGGAGAGTTCACATGTTTGTTTTCCTAAAGGCAGCAGACTGTCTTACACAAAGCTTTTGGCACATCGACTGTCCAGAGCTCTGGGAAGAGGAGAGGAAGCTCTGTATATTGCCCTGACACTGCTGCTGACACCCTGTCAGGCCCACCTGACATCTGTAGGTGGGAGCATCATCCGTGCCCGGGCTTGCAGCCATGGGACTTGCTGACACCACTTTAGGTGTGAGCTTGTGAGAATCTGTGTGTTTTATCTGAGTCCCAGCTGGAGCCACTAGGCAGGTTGTGCTCATTGGAGTCTTTCTCTTTCCCTAAGTGGTGATGGATAGCACACTGTCATGATCCATGTAGGGATAATGCAAGTAGTAGGAATTAACATCCAGTTTCACAGCAGTGGGTAAATGCAAAACGCTGTCTTACATCCTCTTGTGGTATACTTCTCCAAGATCTGCAACACAGAAGACAGATGACAAAATGGCAGACAGTAAGAGATTTTTAGGTTGGAACAGGATGGATGGAGCAGAACTCTCAGTCTTGACCAGGTCAGCAGGCACCAGAATAATAGATGAAGTAAAGAACTAAATTCTGTTTAATTAATGCCAACAAATAGGGATGAAAGTATTTTGTGGTCTTTAAATACAAGAGCTCAATCATTGGCTATGTCTAAGTAAATAATTTCAAGTCTTTCATGCGCTGCTGTGGCACTGACCTCTGGCTCAACTTCGAGTTGTCTGACACCAGACAAACCAGCGTGATCACCTGCTGTTCCATGCAGACCTGGTCTGTCTCTGGGAGCCCTTTTGATTCCCTGCACTACCCTAGCAGGGGGAGGGCTCCAGTTTAATTTTAATAAATCCCAACAGCACTCACACAAATCTTGTAAGATAATCCCTATCCAAAGCTCTATCCAGAAGGTAACCGCTGGTTATCTGTTTCCCCTCAGCACTACTGCATGAGGGAAAGATCTGTGGATAACTGAACCCCACACCTAATCTGTCATTTACAGAAAAAGGATATAATGAAAATGTTGTCATTTCAGTTTCCTCCCCCTATGGAGCTCCCCACAAACATGGCATAGAAAGCTGTGGATCCATCTCCCAAACGCCATCACACAGCTCTGAAACCTTCTGGCAAGTTTTGAGCATCAACTACTCTTCATTTATTAGAGTTGTTTGCTCTCAGTAAGTGACCCTTTTAAAAATGAGGAGAACTCAAAAGATTTTTTTGATTTACAGGGAGCCTAGAATTTGACAGCCTTCTTCTGTCCCCAAAGGGCAAAATTTAGACGTATAATTGCTTGGGGTGTTAGCTAGTCTCCACTGCAACTCAGTTTCAATCTAAACACATATTAAAAATGAGCTTGCTTCTCTCTGTTCTCTATTTATACCAAAAAGAGAGAGCTGGTTGTTTCTAGTACTCACTGAAGAACTGCTTTTTTTCCACCAGGATCCCTGTATACTGCAGTACAGCAGGGATGAAGTGATATATAAAAGCCCCCATCACCAATCTACTTTAAAGGAAGGTTGCTTTCCAGCTAATGAAATGAGTAGCCTGCATTGAAATGGATAAAGAGTAAACTACATCTAATGCCATCTAACACCAGCATATTTTAATTTTACCTAGCTTGTCTGCCTCGTAGAGTTTTGTGCACAAGCAGGCCTGAGCTTCTACCAGCTCAGGGAGAGAGCTCCATGGGCTACATGAGATGCATCCAAAAGGGCACGGTAGCAGATTAAGAGTAAGGTCAGCTCCAGCATCTACAGATGTTATTTCCCTGATTGTCTCTGACTTTAATGCTTTTATCACAAGCCCAGCATCTTTCTGAGGATTTCTGTTCCTGAAATTGCTGGAGCTGGGAAAGGAAATTTCAGTCCCCCATCAACAGTATGAACAAATTAAAAGTGCTCCCTGAGAAAGCAACTCAAGGAACAATCAAAGCATTATAAAGATTCAGGACTCCAGCCTCAGAGTGCCTATTTTACTTGTCTTATAATTCTTGAGCATTTGAGGTGAGCAAGGTTCAGACAGTGAGGAAACTTCGAAAGAAGTGAAAGGGCAACATATTCCATGCCTGCTGTTTGATCTGGGGTCCCCTGCCCCCCTGCATATTTGACAGTTGCTCCACAATTTCTAATTAACAAGACAGAGTGGTTGGATGCAAAGGACAGCCCCAAACTTATTTATTTTTTTAAAAAGCCAACCTCAAAAGTTAGTTCCATCTGAGATTTTTGAACCAAACCCCAGAGTTTTAAGTGCTTTATTTTGGGCACTTAACTAAAGTAAACACGCTCTCCTAGGGAAGAGTCTGCTCATGTGAGAAGGAGATGTGAAATTCAGAAGTGGGCTGGGCATGATAGCCTAACTTTCTCCAGCAAAAACAACCATAGCAATACTGTGGGTTAGTCTGATTTATTTGATCTCTCTTGAATCCCTGCCTAGTTATCTTTGCTGGTGCTGCAGATGTGGCAAAATTTTGACATACCTGAATTTCTTTTGCAAAAGGATGAGAGCAGAAGAGGAGAATTCTGAGGGAGGGTGAAAAGTTGTAAGAGCAGATACTAAATGCTACTATAAATAAAAACTGTAAGAAAGACAAGTACTAAATTCATTAGGAAGCAGTTAACAAGATTAAAACTGAAAAATCATGCTAATTACAGGAAGCACTCAGGTTTTTCAGATTTCAAAGGTAACCAAGAGAGGAAAATGTTAAACAATTATCATTTCACTCAACCCTGGTATTAAAACTTTAAATTTTGAGAAGTTGACATATTTTTAAACACATTGTCCATGTGCCAAGCACAAAAACCCCAGCCTCAGACTGATTAAATGCTGAGCTGAATGCACAACTTCATAGATGAAGAAATAATCAATACTTTAAATATCAGCTCTTGGCCAAGGCATCAGAGGATAAAAGAAAGAGGTGATACATGAGGTAAATAATTAAAATTCTAAGGATTTACCATTATAAAACAAGCACTACTGTGGTACATTGTTGATATGGAAACAGAAATACCTTTGAGACAACTCTAAGGAAGGGAATCTTACAAACAAGTTATAGCCTTTTTCCAATATCAGATCATTTTGTACCTGGTTCTAAGTCTAAACCAGCACCAGAAAAAATTCCCCAAAGGTGCTAAAGCTTTTGTTATGACTATGAAAACTATATTAAAAGGTTAACTGGAGTTTAGGAGACATAAATTAGCTTAGTTCAGAGAAAAGAACATTGAACAGCTTCATTTTCTCACAAAACCAGACACTGCCAGTTGGTAACAGCGTATTTACAGCTATACCTATTTGAAAGGCGTGCTTTTTAGGTACCTATATCAGAGGAACAAAGTTATTGATTGGTATGTGTATTGGGCTGGTAACAAACTAGTGCACCTCCTAAATGAAAACATGCTCTTTCCTAATTTAATGCCTGAAAAACTGCAGTATTCCTTAGTTGCAGTGGCAGCAGAGACTGTACACATCACAAATCACTGCAAAATGGAAAAGGGTGATGACACAGCCTACCCACGCTCTGCCTGAAACACTGGCTTCTTAACAACCCAAACACTGGATTCAGGATTAAGCAATTTAGCTGGTCTGCAGTTACAGAAATGTGCTCATATCTGCAATATTCTTCAAGAACCAGTACTCATCTCCACAGGGTCCCTGCCTGGACCCAGCACAAAGCCCAGGATAGCCTAATAGAAGTAGGTTAGTCTGACAAGCACTGAGCTCAGGAGACATGGATGTGGGTTTATTTTTTCTTTTCCTAAAGGACACAAGGAATGTGTCCATTTGGTGAGTCTGTGTGTTTAGCCCTTGTTTCATTACTTACACTACACCCTGAGGTTTCTAAACAAGAACATTTCTGTAGCACTGCAAATGCATCTTCCAGATATTTAGGGGGAAAAAATAAAAACCACGTTTATATTTCTTTCTCAGAATGTACAAGAAACTGATTACTTCTAGGAGCTTTGTTCTCTTCCTATAGTCTGTGGCTGAGTTGCATGCACACACTGATGAAAACTTACTCAAGGAAATAAAAAAATAATGCAAAAAGTGAGTAAACTCCAGCAGTATGAGGCCATAAATCAGAAGACAATAAAATTTACAGCATCCTTTCTAGTCTTTTGGATTGACTTGGTACTGACAGCGGAAACACTGTGGCAGAAATAGCACCATGACACATTTCCATTTCCATATAGTAGTAAACGATCCCTAAGAGAAATAACCGAGCTGTTAAACTTGAAGGAAAATAATGCAGACTGTTGGCAAACACACCATGAGATACAGGAGACAATGGGCAGCAAAACTGACTTAGTAACAATTGCTTTGGCTGGCTTAAAATTAAGTCTGGAAAGACACAACAGAAAACATGCAGTTTGTTGGGTTAGTGGCAGAAACTGGGTACAAAACTGTTGCAAGAGCCAAAGCCATGCTGACACTGATTGTAGGATCCTCCTTTAGGAAGGCAGGAAAGCCTCTTGTGCTCTCATCCCCTTTGCCCCTAGAAGGGGTGGTAAAAGAAGTCTCTGCCCTTGAAGAGGATCAGCTGCTACATTTTTTGCCAAGTAATTATGGGCTTCCAACCCAGTAATATACAGTTAGGCAGACTGAAACCTCTGCTAAGGGCTACCACAGGATATTTTTGATTTTGATCTTAGAAGGTAAAAACTTTAACCAAAATACTAATTCAATAAGACATCTGAGTTTACTACCAAACAAAACTGTTAGCTGCACCTCCAAAATAATTTTCAGTCTTATATACATTTTTAGGATAACTTTTTAAATAGCTCAGTTTCATTAAACAACTAATGTCAGTTTTTGTTGGAAAACAGAAAAGTCTGTAAACAGTGTAAGTTCATAGAATTTGGTCACTACTTCCACCAAAAAAACCAAAAAACAAATAAAATCGCATCAGCTCTAGGTTTGATTATTACAAATAGCAATTTCAAAACTTCAGAAACACTCTATTTGCACACTGATGACAGAATCCTCCAGTGGCAAAAATAAAAATTATTGTGCTAAGCACTTGTCACATTTTCTCTTCTTCACTTCAATTTCTCTCTAGCTTTCAACAGCAAATTTAATTACATTCACAACTACTATCTGCTTACTTCCAGAAAAAATAAAAGTAGTACCATGAAAGTCAAGTAAAAAGTAGTTGAGTTATATATAAAATGTGTAGCTAGTATTAGTAATCTGATTTGATCACTACATAAGCATGCCGTTACATTGCCATAATACATAGAAATGTTTCCTATTAGTTTTCTCTGCTTTAACAAAAATCTAGAACCAACCAAAAAACCAAACCAAAACAAAAAACCCAAAATAAAACCAAAAACAATCATAGAAAAAAAATAACACCAAACAAAACCCCATGAAGCACAAGTCTAGAATTTTAAGGCCTTTGATTATCTTGACTGAAACTGAATAACTGATCCAACGACAACTTACCTAGAAAAGCATCCAATTTCAATTTGGAGACACTAATAGATGTCAATCTCACCTATTTCCACAGTAGCAAGCTCAAAGGGCTCATCACCATCAGGATGCTCGATTTTCTTCAACACTTCAAGTTTCCTTCCTTTATCTTCCAGGTATTTCTCCTCTTCACACTTTTCTCCAATACATGAAAGCATTGACATGTCTCATTTTCTTTCCATATAGAAATATATGCAGTAACACAAGACTCTTCTGTTTTCCTAACTGGAAAATTTTCTTAGTGATGTTTTTTCCTGGACTTTCCAACATCCAATTTCTTTTCTGGCTTCCCCTCTAAATCTCAACACCTTTTGAAAAGTATTGCATGTGGTTACTCAGTACCTGTATACAATCTGTGCAGTATACAATGACAAATCTTACACAGCCAAGAAGCAATTTTTCCTTTTGTTACAGCACTTCACCAGACTTTTAAGTGCAGCTGTTTGTTCAGAATAAGACCTGCATTTTCTTCTAGCTTCCACTCAAATAGTTCTTCTGTTGATGTGGCTGGCAATATTTTTTTTTTACCCTGAAGCTGCAAGTTTACATTAAGACTGTCTTGAATCTGAAAAACCATTTAGAAATAAATTGCTGAGTAATTTCAATTTCACATATGCTATTTTACCTACTAGCATAAAGTACTAAGAATTCTAACTAAGACTCTGTGTCAAAGAGTTTCAAGTGCACAGATAGGGCCGATATTTTGCTCCTGCTTTTCTTGGCCATATTCTCTGAGAATAGAGAAACTCTCCCTTCACATTCTGCATTATGTTCCCTGCATGAATGGCAACTTCAGGAGTAAACCCTGTTGTTGGGGGGAAGGAACAAAAATAAGGCTGGCAGGCAAATGGCTCATGTCCTTTCTTCTGTGCCACAGGAATATGCCACCCTGTCACTGCAGCCTCCTGAAGCACAGTAAGTATGATTACACAAGCACTTTGCTTTTCTTTCTAAGCCAGCTGTCAGGTCCTGCTGTAAAACATGCAAAAGCTAATTATGTCATGAAGCAGACTCCAGAAACACATGCTCTTGCAGGCAATTTTTTAACACTGCAAAGGCACTTCAATTCCAAAACAAAAACCTCAGCTTCACTACGTATTTATAAGAAGGAACTTCAGTTTCTTTCATTAGCCGCTTAAAAAGCCCAGAGGAAGCTCTCATTGCAGCAACTTGGCCCTTCTCATGAAAGCTGTCCAGCCAAGACAGTGAAGAGACTGGGCTGTAAGATTTAATTTCAAGTTGTTTCAGTAACAGTGTGCTATTTATATGCTCTTTGAATATTGCCCCAGAGCCAAGAACACTCACACAGTATAGAGACATAAAGCACAATTAAATCTTTAGTGAATGGGTCAATTCCCCCCTCACTAACACCAAGGCCAAGAGTAGCTCCATTAAGTAAAAATTAGCAAGAATGAGATCCCGAAAATCCCAGGAAAATCAGGCCAGCTGCAAAAAAAAGCTATTTAGAGCTTGGTTTTGCTCACTGACACTTCTAAGACAGCAAAACCTGTGGTGCTGGAGGAAACTCTTCTCAGAAGCTACTTAGCCCATCTCCATGAGGCAACAAAACAGTAAGGACTGTCCCAGTCTTCACCATTTGTAAGTGTACCACCAAACCTATTGGTTTTAGAAGGGATACACTGCTACTTTCCACAGCTACTTCAGTGCAAGATGAACAGGATAAAAGACACAAATATGTCATGAGTACAGCTGGGTGTGGAGCTTTTAGTCAAACAACATGAAAGAAAAAATATTTGAGGATAGTATTTTTTGCTGTAGGTAATGAGAGAACTGGTGCAGTTGCCATTAATTGACATCTGATTTGGCACACCGTTATTATAAAGGAAAAAAATGTGATATTTGAAATTGTCAGTGAAGTCACAAAATGCATCTGTGAATGTAAAGTTACTAGAACCCTTATTGTTCAAACTGTGGGTTGTTTCAGACTCCATCTCAAAACTCTGAACATGAGAATTGCCAGCAAGTCCAAACCAGAGATAAAGTGCAACTTCAGCAAGATACAAGATTTAAATTTAAAATACTGCAGGTGAGTCTTTTCTCAGGGGTGCTGGAATTTCTTGAGGATCCAAAAAAGGTGCCTAAAGGAAGAAAAGTAGAGTGTCTCCTTCTGAGAGATCCCTTTCTGCCACACCTTCACTAGGAAACTGATAGCCACCCAGTGTAAGCCTTCCCCTACAGTCCATCTCTAGTGGACAAAAAGAATCTGAATTTATCAGCATTTATCTGCAAGAATTTCCATGCTTTTTTTCCCCACCCCTTTTTGAATTCCCTAGGGCACAGGGAAGGAAGGCCTCATCTGGAGGCAACTTTCAAAAGTGAAGCTGTGCACCAGGTTACAGGAGTGTGAGTGGTACTGGGCAAGGGCTGAGTGATACTGAGTACATTAAAAGCCAGTTAGGATCAATACAGCCGAGTTCCCATGTACTTACCACCTTACAGGCTTCTCTTTTGGACAAGTAATTCCATTTACAAACCTACTCAGCAACAGTAGTCTTGTAAAGTGTACATGTAACAAGTCACAAGTTGTTCCATTTATTTGAGTAAATATCTGGTAAATAAAATCATCAGTAAACATTACAAAATTAAATACATTAAAAAAGCTTGCCAGTATACATAAAATTCACAAACATGTACTTCTTTTGAAAAATAAAATATGTTCAGAGCACCCTTGATATAAAATGCCTGACTAATGTCACCTACCAGTAAATGGTAGCTTATCAAACATTCTAGTTAGGACATTTTCCAGAAGGGAGCAGGGATCTCTGCTCTTGCTCTTACAAGTAAGAGAGCCCAAGTTAAGAAGTCTCCCTCTTCTCAGGGCAGAGCCATAAACAAAGGCTGTATTACTCCTTGCCGACCTTTATAGGAGAGGAATCTGTGTTTGATTAAGACCACATCATTAAATGCAATACAGTACTTGCAATTCATTTTGGTATCACTGCCTTTCCTCCAACATGAACCAGCTTTTAAATGGTCATGGACATTTCTCTAGATATTACTCCAGGCCCATATTCAGTATAGGTTAGCACAGCTCCAAGACACCATGAGGTGGAGAGGAAGTGATCCTGGCAAAGCATCAAAGTCAATCAAATAACTTTTAAGTCTACAAATTAAGCCCTTAAAATTCCCAATTTTCATATGTTGCAGTCTAAACAAGGAGATATGATGAGATTCTTCACTGGGCTGCTTTAAGGGTATTTAGAAAATGGCAGCATTCATTTTAGTAATCTAAATTGGTACCTTTTGGTAGCAAATTTGCAATAACCACCATTTAAATAATTTACTATAACAAACTTCTCCTTCCATCCATGTGAAACAGTATTCACAACCCACTTTAAAATTTATGTACAGACAAGCACAAGAAACTTGACATCCATGAGTTAAATGTACAACCAACTTAAGAAACATTATCCAACTAGTTGCAAGGAGAAGTCTCCTAGCTCTGTAAATTTACAAGATCTTCTGGTTCACCACATAGGCTTGCTGCCCCTCATCTCTAACTCTTGGATTCTTCACTTGCTTCAGTAATCCTCAGGTGAAAGTTGAGCAGCATCCAAATTGTTGATATTTTTGATAAAAAATAATTGACACTTAAAAAAGAACCCTTAAAACACACAAAAAAAAATTTCCTTGAGTCAAAACTGAATAAAATCAAAAAAGTTGTGGAGAAAGACAATTATTTTAATAAAGGTCTTGTATTCAAAGTCCCATTTCCCTTTCCATGTCTTTTACAGAGTGCTATTACTTTGAGTTATTTATATACTCTTCTTTTGAGGGGGACTGAGTTTCCTCATTCCTCTTATCCGAGTTAGCAGCTCTTTGATAAATTCCTAGGAAAAACCAGAAAATATGAGCAATTTTAATGATCCCATAATACTATAATCAAGTTTTTTTTTTTAAGTGTGAACAATACATTTTTATTTAAGCTTTAACTGATAAGCTGGAATTTCCCTGACCTGATCACCAGGAGTCTTATACACATCCTTCCCATCCAGCAGAAGTGTGAACAATGAGCTTTTCCTTGTGACTGTGCCAGCTCAGTTATAACCCATCTTTCATGCTTTTACTGCACAGGGCCTTATACCAGCTACTGAATGAAGCAAAACCTGTGGCTGGATACAATGCAAACAGTCAAAGCAGACTTCCACAGTTTAAGCCTGCACAGAAATCAGCATTCTTGCCAAAAGAGGTGTTTCTCCTGCCACTCTCCATGCTGGAACGAGTATTTTGGTTGGCTGCATACTGAGCTGTACAAGAAAGCTGATCTGGCTAAAAAACTCAGCTTTTTTTTCTCTTGCCCTGCTACTTGCCAAGCTGGCTCAGCTCTCTGACCAGGCCCACCACTCAGCCCACACTAACACTTATGTCAGTCCAAGGCAAGGCAGGAACAAGGAGCCAGAGGTAGCACCACTGGTTTATCATGGGTTAAGCTGGTTGCAGAACTAAGTGAATTACACTACTTTGAAAACAAACAAACAAACAAAAACTAAACCCCCCCTCAAAAAAAAAACAATCAAGAAACCCAGAACACAACCAACCAATTGATGGACCAGGCCTTTATTCACAGTGATATTTTCCCCAGTTTCAGCAGATTTCCTCTTTTTAAACTGTGTGAGAGCAGAAGCTTACAGATTTGCATCTCTGAAACTCTTTTGGTATACAATGTCTTGCAGGTGCATTAAAAGCTAAATGACCTCCTTACTGTCACATTGGGAAAATAATGTTTATCCACAGTACCATGTATACACCTACAACATGATTCTTATGAAATCAGATAGCTGCAAACACTGAATGTAATTATTCAGTTAGGTTGATGTGAAAAGTCAGGTTGGACAGGGCTTTTTGAGCCTAGCGGATGTTGTCCCGGCTCTTGGCAGTCAAACTAGATCATCTTTAAGGTCCCTTCCAACCCAAAACATTCTAGGATTCTATGAAACAACTAAAAGCATGATTTCCTGGATGAATGCTTGAAGTTAAAAATTCCAGTGAACAAAATCACCACTTAAATGACAACACAATACCTTTCAAAAAAGGTCAGGCTGAAACACGTGTTGCAAGGTGCTACACTTTGCGTAAGGAAAGTCTATGCAGATGTGTATTTTAACCTGAGAAATATGTCAGGTTTTTCTGGTGGGACCATTGCCCAGTTTCCTTTCTGACAGATTATGCACCTCTATAGCGAACTGCATGTACTGTTGCACCACAGTTATTTTTGCATCCACACTACCTGTGGCTGCAATGAGCAGCAGCAAAGGCAGAGCAGCTACACAACAGTGGGGTTTCCAACCTGAACTAGGTGAAGGCCACTTCAGGAATACATCTATGCATATCAGTATTATGCTTCCCATCTGGACAGACAGCCTAATAAGATGATCAGAAAAACAGGTTTCTTAAGACCCCCAAATCCTCTCCCTCCATCCTCTTGAAGCTGTCTTACTTCACAAAGGCACAAGCCACTGCAACAATATCACTTTAAACTTGTCACAGTCCAGTACTTCTCCACTGAAAAATCAGAAGGAGGAGGAAGACATGCTTACTTTAAAAATTCACAGCTTTCAACAAACTTTGCATTAGTTCTGTGTCATCATATCATCACTGTAAAGATCTGCTAGATAATGCAAAACTATATGGCATGGTGCTGCTTGAAACACATAAACACACTTTAGGATTTTTTACTATCAAACTTATATAAAGCCCTGCTGTACAATCATTAGAGAAATAACTCAATCTTAGAAGACTTTTACTTGGGATTAGTGTCATTTCTGTTGCCTCTCAGCAAATGTTCCATTTAAAAAAAAAACCAACAAATAGTAGTCCCACCAGATTAAGACAGCTTTGGAGAAAGATGAGCTGAAGTGCAGTTCTTCCCTTAGAAAAACTTTTTAAATTGTCTGTTCAAGAAGTGTCTTCTTCAAGAAGACACTGCATCTAGAAACTCTCCAGCAGCTTCACAGAAGTAAGAGCCTTATGGGAAAGGACATCTGCAGAGTGGACAGGAACACCTATGGTACTCTGCAGTCATTAGGGATATCCCACCCTGCCATTCCTCTGCCCATTCTCCCACAGCTCAGTAGAGTCTGGAGCAAGCTTCCCTTAGATATGAAATGTAGCCAAAGGTCAGTTGCTTTTTAATATGACATTAGAGCAAAAGAGAGGAATTCCTCCCCTTAACTTTGAAGAGTTATCAAAAGCGCCTTCTTTTGCAAAACAAGTTATTTGTTCGAAGTTTTCAGGCAGTTTAACACTATCTGGAAACTTCTTAATGCTGCCAAAAAACACTGTAGGGTCAACCCCCTAAAGGAGATCTGAAGCAACTGCAACTATTCTTAAGGCAGAGAAGGCATTCATTTGAAGAAGTACACATAATAATTTTAAAGGCTTTATCCCCAAGGAACATTTTTTTTCTTGAAATAAGGGTCTGTGGTCCCAACAAGAGCATTTTGCATGTGGCAGACATTTTGCATAATGCAGTAGCACTGTTGTGCACTTCCCATAGACACCCAAACCACACCACTGGTTCAGCACATTTCTGATTTAAATATCACTTTGCATCTGACACTCACATGGAGCTGGTTGTCATCAACACAGTTGTGCTCTGGTACTTGTGCCTTTCTTGCTTGCCTTTCTTGCTTTGCTTTTCCTTCCCCATGAAGGAAAGTTAGCGTTCCAGAAAAGATGCACATTTTCCCTCATGGAGGCAGGAAAGGAGACTTCACAGCATTTCAGTAAACCTTCACTTTACAACTAACCAACTCAGGTTTATGTCACCAATACCCATTTTGTTTTCTTAAGCCATCGTTCAAAAATTGCGGTGTTGTTCCTTGTGGCCATTTGAGTCAAGACTTAACATCCACATCTATCTCTACCTTGTACACAAAAATCATTTTACACAGAGCAGTTTACTGAAATCCCCCCTAACAAGATATGCTGAAATTTAGCATCAGACGTTTGAAAGCTGATCATGTACTAATCTATGTTAAAAGCACTTCTGTAATACAGGTTGAATTATCTACCTATACATACTGATTTAATTAATGGAGTTAAAAAACAAGAATAATTAAGCTAAGGATTCAAGAACTTGTTCATTATTCCTTGAAGGGTTATAGCCAGGAATATGCACTTCTAATATAAGAAAAATCTCATACCAGCACTTTGTGCCTTGGTAAATAAAAAATAAAGTTTTTAGAAAGTGCAAAAATGTATGCAAACTTAGTTAAAACGCTTTTCTACTGATTTTCTGCAAGAAGGCACCCTTATTACAAGTATTGAGGATCTTGTTAATTTGTAATACTAAATCCTTGTTTGTAGAAGACATCTTTCTAATTCTAAAGGCAAATTTTAATGAGAGACAGACTCAATCTATAGTTCATTTGAACTCATCTATATTCAGCCTTTGGCAAAAAAATAATAAAGGCAAAAAACAAAGGTGAAATGATAATTCAGGAAAGGGGAGGAAATCACTTCACCTCTCTGCTTTGGTGGTGTGACTCATTGTTTTAATAAGGTCATTTGACAGATAATGAATTCCAGGCTTCCTATTCAAGTCTTCCAATTAAATCTAGAGACTAATTAGACTCTGCCTCTCCAGATTTCTCTTCCTCAAACAATACACATGTAGTAGGACTAGCTTTTAAACTAAAATTTAGAGTTTCTAGTCCTCCTGCTTCACTAGAGCGTGAAATGAATCCTAAGTCAGCTTTCCTTCCCTGTAGCCAGGTCAAAAACCAAGATTTCCTTAACTGTTTGCCCAAGGCCATTTCTTGGAGATGGCTTCATTAGTTGGATGTAAAAACTAAAGTCAGCCTGGAGAGCGATCCCACAGCTACTTGGCAAAGAACCTAAATAATAACCCATCTTACTGCCAAACACCTTCTCTTCCACACAGGCTCAACCCCTGCTAAAGCCAATTGTACAGAGAGAAGGGAACTGCTTTGGGAGAACAGGGCCAGAAGATGCCTTCTATTAGGAAGAACCAGCGCAGCATCTCTGTAGCCTCACTGAATGATGCCCTCAACATGCCCTCTCCAATGAGGCCACAGCACCATCAGTGTCCAGAGCATGAAATTTTTGCAGCAATTCAGCTTCTTGGTGAGCTCTGTATAAAGCACTAACTACATACCACAAAGCTACAGTAAAGACTTGCAGCCCAATTCTTCTACAATTCGGCAGCATGTAAACAAGCTCAGCTTATTCTTGTCAAATCACCACTTGCTCTTCCTGTCTGATATTGCTATGGATATTTATAAGTTGTGTTCATGAGTACTTGCAGAAATGAAAACATGCAAGCTCAATTCCTTCCAAAGCTGTAGTACAATGTAGGGCAGATCTCAGCAGGCACATAAAAAGTTTTATTTCACTGAATTCAGTGGTCAAATGGATGAACAAGAAATCATGTTTTACTTGAAACGCATCTGCCTGCATTGCTTTTAAACAAGCATGTTTTCTAACCTTTTTTCTCTACAAATTCTCCTATTTCATTTCAAGTAATGTGGACACAAAATACATTTGCTGTGACTTAATAATTTACCACCCATCAGCTGCCCTGGCTTGCCCAGATGTAAGGCAGCACACTACACTAAGACATTAGGACACATTTGCTATTGCTTCTTGTGGGTATCCACATATTGCTGCCTTGCAATTACATAGAAAAAACAAACAGTAACATTAACTGGAAATAACTCATAACATATTAGGACCAAAATAAACATAAGGTCCTTCAAAAGTTATGGGGTTCTGTTTCAGAAGCATTGAGCTTTCTATTCATGCCTGTATACTAAAAACATACATTATGTCAATACATACACAAAACAGGTTTTATCTTTAAAAACCACAGGGCCTAGACAACTCTAAAAAGTTGCATCACTAGCCTGTCATTTGCTCCAACTAGGAATTAAACTTGGAGAAACATACAGTTAAGCAAATGCATCTCTACCTTTGTCAAAAGTGTTAGAAACTGCTAAAATAGTCCAACCACTGAAGTAATTGAGCAGTCAATAACTTAAATCTCTGCCCAAGTTCTCCAGAAAATAGGCACAACAATTCAACAGTTTGTTTGCAAACCATATTAAAAATTATTACTAGAAGTTTCCAGCAATGCAACTTCCTTTAATGATGCAATTAATCTCCTTTTTCTCCCATTTTGCACTAAGTAAAGAATTGTACTAACAAAATAGATTTAATCCTGCCTGAATGAGAGAGATCTCCAGCCCATTCATCTGAAGCTCTGTATATTTCTATAAGAAAAGAAAGAAGTAAATAAACTGCAAATCTAATTTATTCAGTTCTCTTCAAACACTCATTATCTGCAGACCTTGTGCTGCTCAGCTGCATCTTTTGGAGCCAGTGAGCATAAAAATTGCCCACTCATTGGATTTCTCTCCCATAGCAGTTTAAGAGTTTCTTTGCCATTTTTCCTGTCCTCATTTTGACTGTCCCACTAGTGGAAGCTCTAATTCATGTCAGCCACAAATATTTCAAATTTTCTCCAATGCCCAGTCTAAACAAGTGGCCTTGCTGTTACCAATAGCAGAGATAACAGCAATACAGATTTAGTCAGCCTTCTTCAAAATATATGTCTTGAAAAAACCTCATGGATTTCACAATCACAACTGTCTTCCTATCCTAAATAAGACTCTATTGTGAAGTATCTAAACATCAAGATTGCAGATTATATTTAAATCTGTTTTATTCGCTGCGAACATTAAGATTCTCCACCATCAGATGATGACAGAGAACATCAGACAGAGCTGAGACAGCAACTCAACAAAGGTCAGAGTGGGATTTTCCACAAGTGACATGTGGGACTGTATGAAGAACTGACTGCTCTGGCACACAGATGATGCAGGAAGAGGATGCTGCTCCCTGCTCCTCTTCAATCACAGAAGTTCAGATCCAAAATTTGATTATGGCACTGATTTAGCAGATACTAAATCCTTTAGGTTTGTGTAGATAATAATTCTTTACATAAAGGTCCCACATTAAGCATATTTCCATATAAATTAAAACAGCCATAACTGCTACCTAAGAAAACTTTTAATATTTTAAAGCACACTCAACAGTCTAGCTGTATTTCCATTAGAAAAAAGGTTTTGTAACAGTTCCTCATTAGTTACTGTCAGCTACTATCTTTGGCCAAATTATTAAAGAGGTAGGGAACTCTTTCCATGTTTTAAGTGACCTGGATAACTCAGCTTCCTGATGAAAAGTCAATCCAGGATACATACAAACATTCCCCAGTTTTTCCTTAACCTTTAGTCTAAATGGAAGATACTGAGCAAAACTGACTTCAGATATGCATTTGCAGGTTTAGAGGGTTTTTTTCACAGGTGGGTAACAGCTCTGAGTTATTAAGTTTTTTGCCTGTACTATTTTTCTTTATGTTCTGAATAGCAGGGACATAATATTACATAACTTTCCCCCCAGTTAGGGACTACTACCTTCTGCAATTGTATAACTCTTGATGATAAAACCCCTGGTGCACTTGATAGACTGTATTTCATTGGTCAGGAGAAATTCCATTAGCTCATATCCATTCTCCACAAATCTTCTAAAAATCCTTCTACAAGCCAACTACCTCAATAGTTTTGAATGGTCTGCAAATATAAAAAGATTGCAGATTCTCTAGATAAGGTGTGGATCCTTATATAGCAAGTTTAACCCAACTAAAAGGCTCCTTAGTCCACACATGGCAGGATAAAAATCACTATTTTTAAGTGGCCTAAGCTAGTAGTCATGCAGTATTACTGGGCTCACCATGCCGTAGATGAAGAAAAGTTGCTGCTGTAAAACAGTCCTGGAATGTGACTCATTTTGGAAACTATCCTCACAGAATCAATTAAGCTGGAAAAGGCCTCTGAGATTGAGTCCAAACTCTGACCAAACACCACCTTGTCAACTAGACCATGGCACAAAGTACCTTTCCTTGAACACCTCCATGGTGGTGACTCCACCATCACTTTGGCAGCCCATTCCAATATCTACCAACCCTTTTGTGAAGAATTTCTTCCTAACATCTAACCTAAGCTCCCCTGCCATAGCTTGAGACTATGTCCTCTTCTCCTATCACTAGTTCCTGGGAGAAGAGGCCAACACCACCTGTCTACATCCTCCTTTCAGCTAGTTGTAAAGAGTGAGTGGATTAAGTACCCTCTCAACTTGGCTATCTCTAAAGATTGTCAAGGAAGATGAAAATTCTCACAGATAAGGGAGCTGCCTCCATCCCACCCACAAAGAATTGAAGACACGGGTCACCAGTTCAGTATTAAAATCTCACCATGATCCAGGTGCTTTGAGGGCAGACAAGGATGTGTCCAGGATGTTGTTTCCTGCAAACTGCCACACCAACTTAATTTATCAGTATGGCACAAATCTTTCCTGTAGTACTACAACCAAGGTTTCCAGTGGAACACTCACTGACATCTGTCATGTATCCTTATCAGCTCTCTGAAATTTGTCCTTGCATTGTGTCAAACTTCACAGCTAAAAAAAATCAGTCATATGGCATGTTTAATGAAGAAGGAAGAAGAGTAATTATTGGATCTCTGCCTTCTTCCTCTGCCTTCAGATAACACAGAGATAAGAGGTCAGCACATGACTGACTGTTAAATCCTTGGCAAACTGTTCCTCCCACCTAGTCATGACTCCAGCTTTCTCTTACTAGCCTGTGACAAGAGCCACGCCAGGCTCCACATGCCATATCCATCTTCACATCTATCTTAAGAAGAAGCAGCAAGGTCCAATGACATTTGCTTAGAGAAGGCTGAAGAAGGCTGACAGGGTCATTTGTAGTGTAGCATTACTACAGTGAGACAGCTGAAGACTTGGTATTATGGTATGTCCATAATGGAAGATGTGTGTTATCTGCTGAAAGGCAACCAAGATACAACACACAACAAACTCTACAGGTGTTATCAGCTGAGTCTTTCTGCGTCAATTCCCCACTGTCAAAATGTTTGTACCAGCAACTATTATAGCAGCTCTGGAGAACCTTCCCAATCTACCATAGGAATCAATAAAAATTGATTTTTATTTCCTTGAAGAAAATATCTCATGGACTGTGAAGTGCCTATTCAACTGTACCAGCAGTTCTTCTTGATAGTCTGACTATCCTTAAGCCCCACCAGTTTATGTGGCTACAGCTGCAGCTATTACAGAAGAACCAACCTATTTGCAGCCTTATTTCAAAGCCAAACACCTGGCTTCTAGTCATGCACAGCTGAAAGGTTTCTGACAAGAAGAATCCTGTAAGCCAACCCCTCTATTAAAAACTGTGCAGCAGCCACTTCTGGGAAAGAACTGACTCTATAAATGGAACTAACAAACTGACCCATGACCTAGACTCTTGATTTTTACAATGAGTCAAATGGGGTTTTTTTACAATATTTACTCTTCCTAGTAAGCACACATTACTGCATGAAAAGCAGGCTATATTGGCACTGGACACATCAATAGGTAAGCAAGTTGAAAGCTGAATAACTAAATCCTGCTAGTACAGGTTATCCCACAATTTTATTCAAGTCCATTCACACACAATTAGCCGAGCTGCATATCTGCATAACAGTTCTCAGAATAAATTTTCCTGTCCTAGATAAAATTAAATTATTTCACAGTGAAGAGCACAGTCCAATATGCAAATATTTTAGCCATCTGATGATAACTATATTTAGTTTTCTTGTAACATGGCAGCTTTAAAAGTCAGTATAGTCAGTAAGGACATTACAGCAAACAATATTGATAGTTCAGTTGGAATGACCAGCAGTTCCTCCACAGGGTACAATCACATTCCTACTGTAGCTAAGTGACA
Source organism: Ploceus nigricollis (assembly GCA_013399945.1). NCBI lineage: Eukaryota > Metazoa > Chordata > Aves > Passeriformes > Ploceidae > Ploceus > Ploceus nigricollis. The sequence goes on along the minus strand of VXBC01008646.1, from coordinate 189,817 downwards.
GGCACAAACATTTTCAGGATATAAAGCTCCAAGTCTATCAGCTAGCCATTAATATTCATCTAATTACTTTATCATAAGAATAAAAATAAAGTTACTTTAGCTTGAACATAACTACAGTTTCCACAGGTTAATAGCAATTTTAAAAAGTCTTTTACCTCTGTTGGTTTGTAGCAATCTACAAGAGTTTCCTAGAAGCAAAATATGAAAGTGTCAGTATCCATACAGAGTAATAGTGAACATAAACAAGTCGTGATATGAAACCTGGCAAGGGAGGGGAGAAAGAAAAGAAGCAAGAACAGGAATCACTGAATGAAGATGTTACTGAAAACCCAAAGCTATACAAGTCACCTTTGCTCCCTATGTGGATCAGAATGATTTGTACCAGGAGAGAAATAATGGCTTCTTTCCCCAGGTAGGAAGTTACAAAATCCCTGTCTCCAAGAGGAGAAGAATCCAAGAACATTTCTCCCAGGAACAGACATGTGAAAGGCAGCTTTCTGTGAGGACATGAGGGTCCTTGCAATGCAGAAATAGAGACGTTAGTTATTCCTAGCAGGGCATTCCTAGCAGGGGGCTGCTGCAGCTAGTTTAGGCAGAAGCAGCAAAGCTATTTATGAATGCTGAGCAAACAGCCTGGGGCCAGGCCCCACATCTCTGTGGTTGGCCAGCAGGCACCAGGAGAAGGGTGCTAACAGGCACTAAAATGAGATGTGCTGCATCGAAGCACCACATTAGTCACCTCCCAGGAGCAAGCTGAGGGCAAGCCACGACTCTAGAACAATTTTCCTTTTCTAAGTGCATCTGAAAAGATTATAAATGGAGACATTTCCTACTGGTTTTATATATTGATTTAGAAAGAGATTTAAATTAAAATAATAATATTTCTTTTCTTTTCCCCCCTCATTCTTCCATTCATTAACTCCTACCTCACACAAGATTCAAAAGTTTAGAGAGCTGGTTTAAACTGTTTAATTTCGGCAGATAGCTTTTGAATTTCCCGACAAATTCCTGTTCCTGACCATCTTACCCTTTCTTTGAACTTTTTGATGGGTTCCAATTTCTTTCTAGTATAGACAGAAATAATTGCCAGTAGTCTAAGCACAAGGGAAGATTTCTGGTCTGTGTACACATTTCTATCGCTGAAGTGAATCACAGAAACTATCTGGTCATCATAACTGACCCTCAGTCATATAGCTTTTTTCATGTGCTGTTCTTCATTTTCCTATGTTTTCTGTTCTTTATTTTATATACTTGTACAAATTAGAATGAGGCTAATTTGGCTTAGCATATTTCCCTCTATTACTGGGTTCTTTGAACTTTTATTTACTAGTGTTATCACCTACCTTCTAAAAATTTTTTATCTAAAAGGATTTTTATTAACTTTGAACAGTCTGGTAGGCTATGCTAGACTGTATTTAGGAATCTCTCCATTCTAATTCCACATTTACAGTGAATTCAATCAAACACAAGGTATCGATCCAGATGCATTACTTCAGCCACCTTCTGATTTAAAATTATAAAATAATATTACCTGTAATTTGAGAGCTCTCTCCTCTTCATTGGCTGCATCAAGAAGGTCATCAATGTCAATTTCTACCTCTGGCATTTCTTCTTCCTGAAATGCAAAAATACTCACTTAGTCCATAGAGCTATCTTTCAACTAACCCCAAAAGCAGCCTAGTGATAGCACACAAACCCATCTTCCCAGAGCCAGACAAGGAAATCAGTAGGGGATGGTGGCTTGATTCCTTGCTCCCAGGCCAGCATCACGTCAAGCCCCAGCCTCACAGAAGGTGACAGTTCTTAAGAAATCCTTTGCTCTCAGCCAGGACATGTTACTAACTCATGGCCAGCAGGACAAGTCATGCTACTCTCACAGTACTGGGCAAGAGGATGAAGAAGAAAAAGTAGAAGGAAGAGGAAGTAGATAGCAACTGCAGCAAGACACAAAATTGTTTTGAAAGCATTTTTGATTGGACTGCTTTTCTTGGTAACACTGTGGAAGATCTCCCTTGCATAAAGTTGGCTTACAAGGATGACATACATGCTCCATCAGAAGAACTCAGATTTTCAGTACCTGCAGTGAAGAACAAAGTCTAAGGCATAGAGTATTTCAGAGAGTTTTTCTTAAACCTCCTCCACCCCTACACTTCTCTCTTTGCATCACCAACACATCAGATGCCTTGTTCCCTGAGTCAGAGCAGCAGTCCATACATTTTGAAGGACCTCTGAGCTCTAGAATCTCAATGAGAATTCATCATCCACAGACATCACCATGTATTGCATTTGCAGTTATGCAAAAAACATTCTGCTGGCCATTTTATAAATTTTCTCATCAAAATTGTGATGCAGCTCCCTGCTGCACATACAAAACTCTGGTCTCAGCCACTCTCCCACACCAAGTCCAGCCTTGACAACAGCCTCAGTGCCACGGCACACAGCTCCTCTGTTGCCCCTCCTCCATCTAAGCCAACACATGGGCACTGCAAGACTCTCCTCTCCCACAAGTACACTGCCATCAATCCACTCACTGATGTGACATCACTTTGGCACCTACCTAATGAAAACAGAGACCTGAAAGCCTCCAAAGGGAAGGGTGGATTTAAGAGTCAGGGTGAAGCAAAAAGATCACGGCAGCAGCTGCTGCCTTCTTGCACCCCACCAACACTTCTCAAGATCCTTTAAAGAAGCATTTTAGCAAAAATGTGGTGGTTCTAGCAAGTTGCAGAAGTTTCAACAATTGTGAAATAATTTAACAGCTCCAATAGCAACTGCCTCAGGTAATACTAAAATTATTCTTCTACTGGGTAAAAGACAGTCCAAACATTAGCAATGAAGATAAGTTAGTTCAAGTTAATCTAAGCGAAGTTAAGCACCAAAGTGGCAAACAACGAGTTGTATCAAACTCCAGCTATAATGCCAAATATTCAACATCATTTTGAGTCTGAGGAGGAAGGACAGAAGCTGGATGATTAAGTCCCCCATTCCCCATCTCTGAAAGAAAGTGTGCAGGGATACTATAGCACAGCCATACAGGCAGTTAGACCCAATGAACAAAAATACACAAGGCACACCCTTTGCCCAATCAGCCTGGTCAGAAAGGAAGAGTGGACATTTGCTAAGATGAAGTAAAGATACCAACTACTGTAACACATTCTGGCAATATGGGAGTTTCTAATCCAATGCAACAGATTCACTAGCAATTTACACAAGAGGAAGAGAAGTCTCCCATAGGCTATATATTCAGTAACAGCCATCAGAATTTGAAAGGATAAAGAATAATCCATAACAGTGGTACAGTTACTTAGTAGTTTATAACCCCAACTCTATGCTAATTCGCATATCACACCAAGAACCAGAAATTCCCCACATCGGTAGTAAACCTCCTGAACATTTTATCTAAGCAGCTCAGCCTAAATACTGTTAAGACAGGGTGCCTGGACTTACTGCTAATATTGTAAACTTATCAAAATACACATCCACTGGACTGTGTAAATAGCAATTGTGCATATGTCTGCATTCAGAAGCACTGTTCAGCACACTGAATATTTTGTCAGATGCACATTTTGAACTCTGTCCCTTGGAGCACCATTCTAGCAAACTGAAACAACATTGAAAAGCAGCAGTGAGGGGAAATTGCCTAGAAGGTATATAATGCTTTTTTGTGATCACACTTCATTGAAGTTGAGTGCTCCTGAAAGGTTAGTTTTACTCTGAATGGTACCAGTTAAATGGAAGAAATCCTTGCTTCTTCCCTCTTCTTCAAATCAGCTTTTTCCTACATCTTCAAGGTTCACAGTGCCATCAATTTAGAGGGCAACTGCACCAGCAGCTCACTGAAATTTCAGTATAAGAGGTAACGCTCCTGTACATCACAAAAAGTGATAACACAAAATAAATTACCAATGTTTCTGAAACAAAGAACTATAATTGTATCTGACACAATGGCATTCAATTAAGTTACATCTTCTGTAAAATATCATGTGTATCTTCTTCACAACAGATTTGAACTCTGATACATAACACAAATGGAGGGGGAAGCCCAAAAAGGTAACTCTTGCTCTTGTTTTTGGCTGAATGAACAAACAATCAAAACACCTTTTCTCCATCTGAACTACTGCACCTGCATGATCTGAAGAGTTTTATGTAAGGCATGAAAAACATGCCCTTAGGTCAGGAGCCTGACCACTCCATAACAGCTGTAATGACAGAGGGAGGAAAGACAAAGTCATGCCTTCTGTTTGACAGATTTTATTGGTGAGATTAGTCTGGTTGCTCCAATTACAATTCAGCAGCTAGATACAGATTGGGCTGGGCCAAGCCTGAAAGGGTCTGTGCATAGCCAAAGGATGGTATTTTAAGGGTCTTCTTACTGTCATGAGGCTGTGCAAAAAACCACTGCCACCAGTTCTGTTCCAGTAAGAGGGAGACAAAGTGATGCATATAGCAGATGGGGGGGCAAGAAACCACTAGCAGCATGCTGACAGGGAGCAGCCTCCAGAAAAGCTAAAATAGGGGTGTGGGGGTTCTGGGTGCACACATCTATCAACTGAAACTCTTGGGGGAGAGGAGGATGGACACTCTCCTTTTAAGCACCCTCTGCACTCTGCATTGACAATGTAGGCAGAACATGAACTGATTTCTGCTTAATCATTCAAAAGTCAGAAAATATTAAAGACAGCTTCCATGATATTTAATAAAACTTAAATTCAACCTTGCATTGAAAGACAGCCCCATTACTCTTTAGATTGCATGAATTCTTTGCAGGCTACTGGCAAAAGACCTTGGGCACAGATGTGCATTAAGTAGTAAATAGCTGTAGCAGTTTAAGACATTACAACCTCTCCAGCTGGCAGTGGTGAATGAAACAGAAACAGGTGAACATCCATTAGTGAGATCAGAAAAAGGTCTTCAAAACCAGCTCCCACAACAGCTTAAGCCAAAGGGCTGGATTTTGCAGGGGCATCTTGAAGAACACTGGCACGCTCCAGTCTGCTGACCCTGAGGATGGCACCTCTAGTACAGCAAAAGCAGGTCTGACATCATTCCAAGTATCTACTAATTAAATATTTATTGGAGGCTTTAAAATTTAAAGGACAATGGTTGCCCTATGGATAACTTCCCACTATAAATCCAACTGGTAAATTAACCTATTATCCCACACCCTCAACTGTCATTCACTGTTCATCATCACATTAGCAATGCTGGGAAATAATTAAATAGGCTTGTTTGATTTTTATTTTATATTTTAAATCTGCAAAAGAAAGGAGAAGTTAAACACAGCAAGAAATGCTAAAATCATCATTTGTATTGTGAGTTTGGAAACAGCAAGAAAGGATAACAAGAGAAAAATGTTGGAAAAGGAAAGAAAGATGACCTTACAATTCAGACATATGAAAGTTTCAGATTGTATGAATCAGGGATTTCTCTCAGAGTCCTGGAAGATTGCCAGTAAGTGATCAAAATCAAACTAGAAAATAGGACCAGTTTTTCTGGAAATATCCATTTAATATATGAAAATATTTATTTATTTTAGAACAGACATCTGCTGGGCATCTAATAAAGGCAGCTCTAAACCAGTTCATCTGCAGACATGGATGGCACTGCAAGACAGGGGTGCAAGAGTGTTAAATAAAAAAACCCATAAATTACCCAGACTAGAAATCATTGGTTGCATATGTAACCTGGTGGGATTATTAATAGATTGCACTTAGTCCAGGTAAATGAATATGACCAAATAGTAATTCTTAGAAAACACAAAAGAAAAACTTAAGTGCTTCTTGTTTCAAAACATTCAGTTGTTTTGGGGGAGTTATGCATGAGGGCAAAAGTGGATAAAAGTGGAAAAAAAATAGTTTAAGTGATCAAAAATTATTAATCCAGAATTAAAGAAAGCTCTTTTTTGTCCTAGCTAAGTGCAGAGTCAAAATACACAGCTAAAATAAAGCTATTTGCAAGACAAAAAGACTGTTTCGTCTATTGATTAGTATGAGGAAAAGAAGATTAGGAAAGGATGCTGAAGACAGCAAGAAGGTACTTATAAGTGCCAGGGTTCATGAAATTTGCAGTAAGAACAAGAATCCTCAGTGGTAAAACCCTATTACTAAATGACAGCATGTTTTCTCCAATCCTAAAATATTAAGAGCAGTAATGCCATAGCAGACATGATGATCTAATGTTAGACATGAAAAAAAAAATTAGCTCTCATTTTTTTGGTCCAGGTGAGGCAGTTCATGCAACAGTGAATATTAATTTGTACTGCTGATAATCAGTGAACACATTTAGGATGCTGCTCCCAGTATGGTACAATCTTAAGCATGCAGTTACATATTATTTTCTCCCCCATCAGGCACTTATCTCATTAGCAACCATTCACTGAACGTGAAATCTCAAAGGCAATACACAGACCGAGGCCTCACACTCCTGAACACATGCCATTCAGTCTTGGCTCCAACTAAGAGGTAGAAAAACCCGTGTTGTACTCAATCTGTTCTAACCAGAGCAGCAGCCTCTTCTACCAACAGCAAGTCTATCTTCCTCTATCACTCTTGTTTATTGAATAAAAGTGCAGAGACATTCAAGGCAAAGTTACCAGAGTTCTTCACTCATTTTGAGTCGATAATCCTACTGTTTATGAATAATCATGATTTTTTCTGTGGCAGTGTGGCTCTTTAACAGAAACTTGCTCTGTGCTGAGCCTGTCCTCAAGTCTGACATCACGTGGATCCAGTTAAATACACAACAAAGGAGGGACACAAAGTGCACATCTGTCAACAGAATGGCTTATGCAAGCTGCCCAGTATCTCACTGCTGCACCAAATGCATCTACATCTACATAACATGGTATGAAGGGCTGGATAAAAGTCAAGGACACAGTGTTTTATCCATATGGTCCAGATCTGACATACCCTCCCCCAGGAGCTTGCAGTCCATAGCCTTGTGCACACACCACTAGAGGGAGGTAACAGTTTGCAAACACAAGGGCCCCTGAAGTTGCTGGTAAAGCAGGGAAAGGTCTTCTGAGCCCTACACATAGTTCTTGGTCTGGAGAACAAGTCTAACTTTTATTACAGGACACATTGCCCTCTGCTCCTGTTCTTAAAAATGTAGTCCTCAGCTTTTACTTTAACATCTTGTTTCCTGCAAAATCCTATCACTTCTGCTCCTATCTTTCGGATATTTGCTTCTACATCCATCCTTTGTACCCCTTCTCTGCAACTGATGGCCAGAGAAAGGACTGCTGGAAGCAGAAAAAGGAGCAACTCAGCTCCCAGGCACCGTGATGAGGGCTCCCTGCCAAGATGAAACTACAAGAGCCCAGCACCTTCTAGTTACCCATAGAGCAAGCTTGTTCACATATGCTAATCTTTGAGCTTATTGCCAAACATTAACAAGTTCAGGCACATGACAAGCACAAGTGAAAGAGGAGGGGAGTTGCTTGATTAAACTGAGAACACTTTCATAAACTGGCCACAGGCATCTCCGACGCACAGCAAATTTGGTCCCTCCAAAATTTACAAGATCACACACACCAGAATTTCAACTTGGCAGTTGAAAGTCCTCAAGCAATGTGGAAAACCACTTTTTTTTCTTCTTTATTTTAATCTCAACATCAGAAATAACTGAAATCTTACCTATAAAGCTTTACAAGATATTCCAGCTGAGGCAGCCACATACTGTGAACCTCCTCAGCTCAGATTATTTCAATTTGGATGAGTAGAACACTTTAAGTGTGTTTGCCAGTTGTTAAATCAAGAGTAATGCCAAGAACAATGCTTACAGAGCTCTGCATGGAGGACAACAAACCTTGCTGTGAAACAGAAGGGGAGCTTACCTAGGAATTTGCAAAGTCTAGCAATATAGAGGATGAAGCAAAGCTGCAGAAAAGGTGGGAAAGATGGACAGACACACACACAGTGATGGTGTTTACACAGGCAGGCACTGCTGGACCACAGACAGTGTGCACAAACTGCATGGTCCAGAAAACATAGCTGCATTGGGGCAGCTTTCAGACCAAGAGAACAAACCCTGCTGGCAGAGCATTTATATTCAAGTGCCATAGTTTATTAACACAGCAATTAGATTTCCAGACCAAAGCTTACCCGTAACCACCTGGCTCAGAGAAGAAAGAAACTGCTCGTAAAAAGCCTGTCTGCATCTGCCAATTTACCCTATGTTGGTTAGTAGATAAGTGGGAAAGAGCCCCAAGCTTATATTAGGAAGTACACATAATATTACAAGGAAATCTCAACTAGGAAATCTATTGGAAATTCATGTCTGAGAACAAGGAGCACTCTCCAGCTCCGAGATCTAAAACATAACCTAACAGCATCCCAGATCCAGGCCAGTATGCGAGTTAGGTGTGTGTTGCTCCCAGCCAGAGACACACTATAAGAAAAAGCATAGGATTATATGTTAAAAGGATACCACCATAGTCCTTGGCTATTGAAAAAGAATGCCTATCCCACAGCCTAGTCAGCCTTCCCTGAAAGACCACTGTTAGGAATTCTTGGCCTCCTCCATTACCATCACCATCATCTTTTCCTGTCAGTTAGGAGACCAGTTTGAGCAGTATGTTCCTTACAGAAAAAAAAGAGGAACACAGTTTTGATTTAATCAGTCTACATAATTTAGAGATTTAGAGTCGAACAACAGGGACATGCTCCCTCAGTGAGATATGTTACCTGACATGACTTGTCAATCAGTATTTTTCCAAGTTGCCTAGAAAGAGTAAGTCATGAGGGTCACAGATTTGTGGGGTTTGAGTTTGGGTGGTGGGAAGGAGGAAGGAATTCAGATCAGAACGATCTCAAGCAGGACAAACCCTATATAAGGATATCACCCTAGGCAAACTGGAACACTAATCCTGTATGTTAATGTTACTTAACAGTAGTCAAGAACAGCTCAAACTTCCTTACTTAGAAACGATTACAAATAAAAAACATGGTGTAAAACATTTGAAAATTTCACGAATCCCTTAAGTATAAAGGCATCTTAATGTCCATGTACATGCCAGCAGTTAGGTACAGCTGCAACTTCAGACTTCAAGTGGAAATGAAAAATAAATTAACATGGCAATGGATATACAGTACGCACAAAACACTTACATTCTAGTTGTGAACCTCATTAAAGCAATTAACAACTAAGATTTTTAATAATCAGGGGAGGACCATCCACTCAAGCCAAGCTCTTCCATCTCATTACCCAAGCAGGCTCTTTCTCTTGCCTCAGTCACTGTAAACCATTGTTTGTCTCAAGCTGGCACTATCATAGATCAGCCTCTCCTCTTGGCTCTCAAGTGACAGTAGAGCAGAGGAAAGAGACAGATGCTATTCCAATTACAAGTTCCATTCAAAGAGTCAGCCCCTCTAAAGCAGAGTAAATGCACCCCAAAGTTTTTACTGTAAAATTGCATGCAAGTACACAAAAATGGAAACAGCACAATCCTGGCACTCAGGTGATACAAAAGGAAAAAAGTCTCTTGTGCCCTTATTCCAGGTGGGGTCCCTCTATCAGCAAGGAGGGATGAGGGTTTTGGGCAGAGATAAGAACATCAATCCCTCAATGCAATTCCTGTGAAAGCTCCCTTTATGGGCAAGTCTTTGTGAAAGAGAACAGGGAAAAGACATCCACATCCAGAGTACAAGTCTCCCCACCCAGACTCCCTGAATATCTTCACCCTCCCTCAGAACACAAGCCTTCCTGCATTGACATTCAACACAGAGTCAGCTGCTGTCTTTGCAGATGCCGCTGCAGTTTTGCCTTTCCTTCAATTAGAAGGTTAGAGGGCAGAGAGACGATGGCAATATACCATGATTCTCCCCCAAACTCCTTACAGTTACAGGCACTAAATTTAAGTCAGTGGTTAGGCCCTACATCAGAACATGGTTAGCATAACATTTTAACCTGTATAAGGAGTGAGGGGGAAAATAAGACAGCCAACTGTGTCAAAAAGTCAGCTGAAGAAGGGGAAAGGGGAAGTTAAGCTAAAGCACAATGAGACAGGTACAATAACTGCCAAAACCCTTACTGGAGTTACTCAGGGAATGGGAGGCAGGGCCAGTTTCTGAGAACAACTCAGTATGTAGAAGCTATGAGAAGCTATGCAACTCTGGGTTTTCCAAAGTAGAACAATGGAAAATCTGGACCACTCCCCTGCTACTGTGTTCCACTGCATCAGAGACAGATGCTACTCATCACACCTAAACTGCCTCAGTGCCACAGTTATGCCAACACAAAGCTTCAAATAAAACATGGTACCACTTCCCAAACAACAATAGAGCAAGTAGTTGAAAAAACATTGATATATCAACTTGAAGCTAGAGCCTTATAATATTAGCAGCTTGGAACAGATGAAGCATCATAATTTCTGCAAGCTGTTTCAGTGTATATTCAGGCCTACCTACACCCAGGACTGGTGGCAGTGGGATTTCCAAACAGAGATCAGGGGCTCTCTTTAATCAGTATGGGCAAACTAGACATTAAAATTCACTTTACATTTCTGCACCAAAGTGACCACTACTGTCAGAGTTGCCTTTGTGTTTTTATAGACCATACGAAAATGGTGATATGGTGACCTCAGTCAAATACTCTAGAGTGCCTCTGCAGAAGAAGAAATCTTGGTTTCTCTCTTGCCACAGTTCTCCAACCTGCTTGCTAGCAGGGCCACAAAGCTGCTATTGAAAGAATAATGTGTTAGGAGAAAAACTAAGTTTTATTGCACTTTGAACTCTGCCAACTCAGCTGAGGCCACGCTTGCCTAGCAGACACACTGCCTGCTGTTGGTCACCAGCATCCCCATCAAATTTTCTTGCTGGAAGGAAGGCTTTCTGTGCCCTTTGAGAAGACCATGCCTCTTTATTTAGATGCCTGGGCTGCCTGCCACATTTCACTGGCTGCATTCTCCCATCAGCAGCAGGGAGGTAACTAATACAGTGTTGGATGCAGCCTGCAACTCCATGAACAGCACTGGAGGCTTGTGCAGGTGCCTTGGCCAAGAGAGATAAATAACAGATCCTTTTACTTTAAATAACAGATCCTTTTACTTTTCTTTTCCCCACTTCTGTTCAAGATTTTTTCCCTCTCAGTTTTTTTTTTTTATTTGTTATTATATGAAAGCTAATGAAGTAATTTGCAAAGAGTCAACAGGAGTAATTTTTCCTCTAATTCCATTCCTGCTAAATGGAATTTTGTAAAGGTGAAACAAATGCACGCACACACTACTTATGGGTTTTTTAATCAAATCCGTTTCTTGGTATCCTGTGTTTTAACAAGTTTCAAAAGAGTCTATTATGTTGGTGACTGAAAATACTTATCCTGGGCCCTGGACTTGCTATTTTTAGTTTGGTATTTATCTGTTGCTTGAATGGGTGACTGAAACACTAGTCAGGGGTCACACGCTTGCAGTGCTGACTCTGGTCTGTCCATACACAGTAGTTCTTTTATGAGCAGCTGTTTAGGAAGCACTTGTTCAGAGCCCCTGCCATAAAACATGCAACACTGAGTAACCAAAATTGGCTCTGACTTGGAATGGAACAGTTTATAGGGATCCCTAGCTGGCCAAAAAATACAGTTTGGCAAGAGTTTCTTGGTTCATGGCCCCATCATTCATTTAAATACTTCCATCAGTTTATTTGGGAAATGGAAGTTGAGAATCAGATACAACTTATTTACTCATCTTTTACCATGTATTTGACAATTTCAGCAAAAATTGTGACAGCTCTTAAAAATCAGATGGTTTTGACTATGACACTGATGCAACTGCCCAGTACAATAGAAACATGGCCACTTCTCTTTAACATGCAGAATACCTCTTTGTGCTTTCCTTTCCTGGCTGAGAAATGCTTGCCTAGTCTCCAAGGAAGAGTCATCATAATGCCAATGCAGATGCTTCTATTAAGTTAGAAAAAAACAGCTTTGCCCAACATTTCTCTGCAGACAAAATAGGCGAAGCCAGTGAAAAACACACAAAGAAAGCTCTATTTCATTACCACTTCACAATTTAATAAATGTCTCATCTGAAGATTTTGTATCACTGGAAGACAGAGAAAACAAGTAAGTGCTGGAAGGTGAAGCTGAATGTGTAAGTTCAGACAATATTCGATGTCATTATAATGTTGCATTAATTCCTTTCAAAATAGGGATTTTCAATGGAATCATTCAGATCTCTTTCTTGCACTGAAGTGTTATCTTCCCAGCTGGTTTGTTAACTGGGATTTCCATCATGCAGAACTGCCCTTCCTTCACACATTTCACAATCTGACATCTGCGCTCATGGGTTCTGTGTGATTTTTATCTTGTTTTAGTCACTATCTAATTGCCAGCAAGCTTTGAACCACTCACATTCTTTCCAAAATCCTTTTACTATATCCAAATGTAGCATGCTTGAAAGGAATTTAAGTTTTAGTTACCATTTTAGGATACCTCCATTTAAAAACTCTCAGGAGTCTGTCAAAATGCCTTGTCATTGATTGGTTTCAAGTACGCACATTCACACTTTCCTGAGAGTCTCCAAAAATGGGTTGTAAGGAGACACTCTATTTCCACATCAAGAGCACATCCTTGCCACCAGAGCACAAATGCAAGAGAAGAATTCATTGCGAAGAAGTCCAAAGCCCAAGTAAAACAAAAGCTTCCAGCAAACCCTTCTGACTCCCAGCTCCTCCCACATTCTTGTACCCATTTCACTATAAAGCCCCCTATGGGCACATTTATTTACCCCAAGAGAAGCTAACCTTTGCTCACTGCCAAAGAATTGCGCTCTAAACAGCCAGCAAACCTTACAAATTGCGTTGCCATCTTGAAAATGCAGACTGAGCAAGTGTCCCTTGGCAGAGCCTGCAGATGATCTGCAACAACTGTTTTAAGAACAGATATCAGCCTAACTGCCTTCCAAGAAAGCCTGTGCCACCAGGAACTCCCATTTCAGCTCCCTTGATCCCTAAACAGTACACTTTTTCAACTGAACTCTCACTTTGCTGTGGTCAGCCTAAAATTTGGTCTCCTCTCCTACTTCACTTCAACATTTATCTTTCTTAAGCAGATGTCAAATATATGTGAAAATATTTGCATCCATTTTTCAGAGAGACACAAACATGCAAAGTCAGGGATTGTCAGCAATCTCTAATCATATGCATTTTTGGAAATTGTCACAGGCTGAAGAAAAAGTGTGTTTTTCTTCCATATGGCATTCCAAAAGAAGTAAGTTATGATGATATGCATATATTAAATTATTTTTAAGAAATAAAAGCTTTGTATTTCCATAACCATAGCCTAAGAATTTAAGGCATACAGAAGGAGAAAAGTATAATGTAAGGCAAGATATCTGTTGTTTTGGCTTTGTATAAAAGTAGAAAACCAAAGTAATTCCTGAAGCTTCTAATTTACTTACAGCTTTACTTTTTAAATGCTAAAGAGCCTCCATCTTCCACAACATACTCTCTTGCCAGCAGCAAACATGTGACAGACCTTTTCATACTGGATAATGAAAAATTGTGGTGAGATGCATGATCATGATAGTGTTAGCAAGCCCAAAACAGAATGGGGCCAAAGCACTGAGGTGTCCCTCTGCTCCTCTGATACACAAACAGGCAATATTTTCCAGCACAACCATAAAAATTCCAGATGCTCATGCAACAGTTGCTAGTCCTTACAGATCATTGTAGCAGAAAGATGATGTAGGCAAACAAAGTCCAGGGCTGATGAAGGCCCTTAAAATAGATGATTTTGCAGACTGGCAATAGCAAAACCAGAGAAATTGCAATTGGGCTGAACTGAAGAGAGAGCACTCCAACAGGCTGCTGAAGTGTGAGCACTTATTCCCCCCGCCCCTTCTTCTTAGCAGTACCGCTCCCATGTATGTGCTAAAGAAAACAACTGCTTGAACTGTTTCCTATGACTGAACTACAGCTCCTGGAAAATACTGCTCTTTTAAAGCTGTATCAAGCCTAGCCCTTCATTTTCAGGGTTGGAGCCCTAGTAGAGGAACTATAACCCTCACGTTATCAAGTTAACGATTACTCTTATGTATCTTAATTAACACATGGGGGGATAACGAAAAAAAAAAAAAAGAAAAATAGGTGAGGAGGAGAAAAAGATTATAAGAGGAATGTAATTTTCTCAAGTATACCTTAAATGCCAGAAGGCGCCACTTTCAATTATCAGGAATACCAAAGATTCCCAGAAAGGAAAGAACTCACATACGTACTCAAGATTTCATTTCTTAAATAGTTTCCTGGTTCTGTAGGGCAACGCACACACCAAGACTACCTGAGTGTAGTCTTGCAACTCCTGGAAGTCCCAAACACAATCAGAGCAATGTTTCTGGTTAGCACTGAGTTTCCAGAGGCCAAAACACAGGTGTGTTATCAGAGGCTTTGTCTGCAGCCAGCTAGACACAGCTTTTCAGACAGAACCCAAATGATTACAGCAGTCTTTCAGTTTTCTCCTGAAGTTCTTTCCATACTACACAAAGCCTTTCCAGCAGCTTAGATATTTTAAAAATAGAGCCAAACAGTAGCTTCATTGAGACTGATGTTGCACTGAATTGCAATACTATTTCATGTTACGCCATCCAAGAGCATACTATATACACAGTGCACACATACATATACACTAACCCTTCAGGACCATGTTAACAGACCAGAAATACACACCTACATCCACATATGCATGAACAGTTACCCGTCATTACAGAAAATTATCAGAAGAAAGAGTATGTACGTAAAGTTCTGCAATGAAAGTGTAGCTAGCAATGCCTTGAAGAAGCATGGCTTGCCATAGCACAGCAGAACATATTAACAAGCCATCTGTTCGTTATAACAAGCTCAACAGGATTCATCTTCTAGATGCAGAGATGCTACCTACAGCATGTCCCTTGATCAAGCAGACAGTTGTTGGATATTGCCAAAGTCTTACCACATCTCTTTCAGAGAGCATGTTACACATCTCTGCCACCAGCACAGTCTGGATTTAAAATCTGCCTTCCCAGGGGGCTGTGCCTTTGAGCAGAATTAGTCACACTAACAAGCAGCCCACAGTCAGGTTCCTCCAGCTAGGTACATGCAGACAGAACCAATGCTATTTGCTTAAAGTTCTCAACTTCTCCTCTCACCTTGGAGAAAGATGCATTGTATTTCCAGGAACACAAACACTGAAGAACAGGAAATATGTTCACAGAGGAGTTTCTGGCTCTCTAAAAAGAGACAAGAATGATATTTCTCTCTAGTCTTATGCAAGCAAGATGACTGGTCTTTCAGTCTCTCCCCCCACCCCCCATTGCTATGTTTCTCCCTTCAAACAGAAAAATTATGAAACAGCTGTTGCTTTGCCAGCTTTCTGAGAGGCAAAGAACAGCAGTCAGAAGTAGCAGCAGGGGAACAAGACTGTAATATACTCCGGATCCCATCTGTTGAGAGTGGGTTAACAGAAGACGGAGGGCAAGGAGACAAATAGAGACTCCAACATACAGTCAAACATCTCCTTCCTCACCAGCTATCCTCTGGTCTTCAGCTCAATACCCAGCAACTGCAGCAAGAGAAAGGACAAAACTCTTCAAGTCAAATGTACAACATCATTCAAATTAGTATCTTGATAGTGTTCACAAGGAAGTTGTTTAATTAATACATTGTCCCGCCAGTATTTTGGCTTAGCTGTCACTCTGCCATGTGGCAAACTAGACAAAGCAGATGGTCAATAAGCTCTGTTAAACTGTCAGGGCCAGCTATTATGAAGAGACACAAAACAGCTCTCTGCTAGTTCCAAAATTTTTAAGCTAAATCTCAGCAACCTCAGCTCACTTTCTCCTCCTAGAAGAGCTGGCATCAAAAGAGTCAAGGTTAAACTAGTAACTTGCCCAAGGCTCCGATCTTGAAATTCAGAGCATGCCAGACACCATGCTAAGAGATGTTCAAGTTCATTAAAAGCCCCAAAAAATGTGAAAACAGCCAGTATCATCTGCACTACACCAAGAAACCTTGTGGTTTGCATCTTAAAAAAATTAAAAATTAAAAAATGTGTGGCAAGTAAATCAGGAGAGCTGGAATTGAAATTGAATATTAACTCCTCAGCCTTTGAATTCCAAACAGGAAAACCAACACAGCATAAGTCTTATTAAAAGGAGTGCTTAACAAGTCAAATTTCAAAATACATTCTTCTCTTCACTAAAAATGTTGTTGTCATATAAACTCTGAAACAATCTCAGACACTTTACCTCACATGTACCTCCAGATAGTACTTTGATCCTCACAACAAAGACAGATGCTCCAAACAAATAACCAAACAGAGTTGAAGTCTGGTTCAGCAAAGAGCACAAGCTTTGCCACATTAGAGAATGTGTTACTGGTAGTATGTACAGCTACATCTTGTTTTGTTCTGCTAAAATCCATCTGTTTGTACTACAGTATCCTCTTTGCTTACTCATCATGTAGGGCCCCTGCTCTGAGCCATCTCCAGAGCTAAGTGTTTTAGCATTTTTTAAAAATTCCATCCTGTTTTGCTCACAGGGCCACAAGGAACCCAGGCTATGTGTACTGCTCCCTGGCCAGATAGTGGCTAAAAACAACACATAATCTGCTTTACCACTACGCCTAGCTACCAGAGCTAAAATTTGCTTTGGATTAAAAAGTTTTGAGCCCAAATCTCTGAAAATCCCTATGAAGAGAGGTTAAAAGCTTAAACATGTCTTTCAGACCCCAGAATACATGAAAGTGCATCAGAAAAATACTGTGATTAGAAGTTAAAATGCAGTTTTTTTACTTAACAGACAAACGGGGAACTTTACTATACAGTCCTGAGATGATGTCCAGTGAGCTGATTCCCCTGTCTCTGCAAGCTCATGAAAGGCACGTGTCCTTTTGAAGTGTCCTTCTAGAAAGCCACCTTTGTGTTCACAAAGTATTATTAGTTAAGTCTTCTGTCACCCAGAATCTTTTCAGGGTCCAAAATGGTGCTTGTCTTTAATATCCTATTTTGAGGCCAGCAACCTCAGATGAGAGCTGGAGACTACCAACAGCTTTTGGATGGATTAAATACCATCTCACTTGGGTGCATTGCAGTCACCATCACCAGACATTCTTCTGGCAGTACTAAATCTCATTTGCGTTTGCGATTAAGTGCCTATCACAGTAGGGCTCTAATAATGGTAACTTTGTCTTCAAAAGGACCTGTAACAACAGCCACAGCCTTTTTAATAAGTTTTTTGGCATCATTCAAAAGCTGCTGGCAAGAGCAATTTAGAGTAAAGAGACAGGCCAACTTGGTTTTTCTAAATTACCTCATGATTTCTGTAATATGGGCTCAAAATTTCTAGTTCTTGAACTCAGCCAATACAATATATTTACAGAAAGGAGCCAGAATATCTGAAGCAAGCCATCAGGTGAGACTAACATGTGTTTCGTCCTTCTGGAAAATACTAGCTAGTTTCTAGCCTCTGGCACACTATCAAGGAACCATTCAAGGAATTTACCTGGATTCACACTACACTTGCTCATTCCTGAGTCTCACTTTCCTTTAACTATCTTACTTCTTGGAAACACCTGGAGGTTAGTTAGCCTCCTCCATTCTTCACCTTCCCTGCTATCAAATACACACATTCATCACATGACAACTAAAATTCATACACACAAAGCCATTTAACATGTAAAGAGTCATATCTAACTCAGGAGCAGAAATCTTCCAGAATGAGAATTTCATCTAGTCAAAATAATTTACATTGGACAATATTTTAAAGCTAAGATACAAATTTTTAATTTTTTTTTTTTTTTTAACCAAAGCCCAGGGCTCACAAGTTGGGATTTCTCTCATCTGACTTTCTATGTTTACCACAGGCTTTCTGTATCCACCATAGAAATAGTATCATGCCCCATTCCTGGAAGTGTTATGCTCCAATCATGGAGTATTCAAGGCCAGGCTGGATGGCACTTCGAGCAACCCAGCGTAGTGGATGTTGTCCCTGCCCACAGCAGGGGGGTTAGAACTGGATGGTCTCTAAGGTCCCTTCCAACCCATTCAATGATTCTATGATTGAGCAACCATCCATCTGCAGCAAACAACAGCAGACTGGTAAGGGAGCGTCAAGCACTACAGCACAGAGCTCTGTCTCCCAGCAGATGAATCTTTACCAATGTTATCTCTCATACAACTACATGGAAGACCTACATCCTCCTGTTACAGGAGTAGCTGAAGTTCACTGCTGCTATTTTTGATCCTGGAGGCAACATACAGCATCATTGTAGTCCAGGAAATCTGGACACAGTGTTTTCCTTCAGACCTTGATAAAGTTAACCCGTGTACCATGACAAAGGTTGGGTCAGGACACGGAACTAAGGACAGACTGTCTTAAAGGCTGTCTGATTGTGTTGCTCATAATGCTTGACCAGAAGACACATATTACAAATCACAACTAATGTAATTTACTTTTTCCATCTGTTACACTGTATTTTAAGACTAATTATTTTACTACCACATCAAAAGTTCTGAAGATGGGCACTATCAGCTGGTTACTTTGAACACCTAAAAAAGGATAGTTTCAGTGACAAAAAAAAACACAAAAAAATCCCAAAAAACAAATATAAGCAAAACAAAACAAACAAAAATAATACCAAAAAAAAAAAAAAAAAAAACCAAAAAA